>OX465285.1:79075432-79410026 GCA_949987705.1 Thereva unica
TCTTTACATTCCTGATTCCTTCTGTCATAGCCTTCCTTAGCCCTTCCCCGCTTCACCAAAGCGCATGTCATCGGTTGGTTGATGAGATTCAACTCGTTTCAGGAGGCATAACACTCCAGCGAGTTGTTTCTCGATGCCCCGATGACAAAGTCGCCAGTAATGGTTGGGAGTAGGTGGACTGCAAAAATATCGCTGGTAGGTTGTGACAGTTCCTTTCTTCCCCGACTAGAGCTGCTGTTCGACATTGCACTCTATATGAAGAAAATAGATTGTCGACACAGTATAAAGGGCGTTTCCTGTGACTCTAGTCTTTCACATAAAAAAAAAAAAATGGAGTTCGAGACAGACCCAGCGACCCCGACAGCAGCATATGCGTTGCGGGGACGCCCCGCTCGGACCGTCTCCTAACGGATCAAAGAAGAAAGAAAATAGCTAACATTCGGGCGAAGACAAGTTGTCATGCCAAAAAACCTCTGAAAAAATAATGGTAATTGAATCCGTCCGTTATAAAAAACGTTGTACAGATTTTTGTAACATTTGCAAGTTTATTGCGAATTTCTTTTTTGTGGAGTATATCTACAATATACAACGAAAAAAATAATGCGTTGATAAAAAGAGCCTTTGAATAGAATCGGCAAGAAAGTACAGATATTGGTAGACCAGAAAGTACTCAGCAGTCCCCCAACTAAATTCTAACCACTTCCACTGCTTGTCTTGCGTATCTTATGGGAGACGGGCTATTGAGTATGCTAATGTCATATTTTATGATCACGAAGATAATTGCCCGTTTTTTCTATAAAATTTATGACAACTCCAGTAAAGCTCCCTCGAGAGCATACTTATCTGCGCTCAAAATAAGCTCCCCTGAGCAGCGCCCCTATTTTTTCCCACGGTGTACGTTTGCTCCCCTGCAAAGACATGCAATATTAAAAATTATATGGAACTGGTATGGGAACGAGAGCGCTGTAAGATTTTTAAGGAGTGCTCAAACATGGCTATTGAAGCTGTAGTGACCGCGTAAAGTTTAATTACCAAACTTTACGCAATGTCACACAACAACTTCCAACGATCAGTCGGAACACTCCATCGATCACCGAACGAAAGTTCAGTGATCTTGCCGTTTTCCCCGGTCCATAGTGAGATAGCCAATTTCCGGCATCTCCAATTTTCACTCACTGTCCAAGGTTCCTCCATAGCGACACTCAAGGTCCCGCCGCGCGCTAAATAAAATTTGTAACAATCATAAATAATAAAACCTAATTATAAATACTAGTGATAAGACGTAATTAAAATACCATAATAATACTATATAATAAAAATTTTAAACAAGTAATCGCAAAAAGTATTTTCTTTAAAATCCGCATGTTGAACAAACATCATTGGTGACCCCGACGTGATATGAACACGCAACCTTCTGAGACCAAAGACATCAAAGCACTCCATTTACCGCTGGGTATTTAAGCTCCTTCAAAAGCGTTCTAAGAGCATTATAAAAGAGCTTTTTGATAAATAATATCCATAGACGCGTGTGGATATGTGAATAAGCTCCGGATGCCGAAAAGCTTTTATTTTTGTTCGCTTCTTGCAATTGTTTTTTCGTGTTTTCCAAGCGCAAGTGTCGATATTCGAAGCGGTCCCCGTACTAAGTACTAACCACAGTCCAATGCTGCTTTACTTCTGCAATCGAACGAGGACCGGTCTACTGAGTATGTTAGTGGCGCAATTTATGGCCCTAAAGATAATTGCTAGTTTTGTTCGTTCTATAAAACTTTTGAAAACTCCAACAATGCTTCCTTGGGAGAATAATTTACAGCTCTTCAACGTTGTGATCGACGCGATAATGCGTGAAGCATTCGATGGACGACTCGGAGTTCAATACGACGACAACAACTTCGTAACAGACTTAATGTTCGCCGACGATAGCGCTGTTTTCGCCGACACGGATGCCGAAGCAACGGACATCTTATACGATATTTCCCGCATCGCCCAAACATACGGGTTAAAAATCAATGCGGAAAAGACCAAAGTGCTCACAACGGATGGATCAAGAGCCAGTGTTCACCTCGATGGAACCCAAATCGAACAGGTTCCAAGGTTCAAATATTTGGGATCATTGGTTGAGGAAACGAAAGTAGCATCGACGGCCGACGTTCACAGCCGTATCGGCCAGGCAACAGCAACATTCGCCTCGCTCAAGTGGTGCATATGGAAACGAGCAAATATCTCCATCAAAACAAAACTACGTCTTTACCGAACGTTGATGCTTCCGATTCTTCTTTATGGATCTGAAACGTGGACACTGCTCAAACCGGACGTTAAGAAGCTCGAGGTCTTCCAAATGCGATGTTTGAGGCAGATCCTCCGTGTCTCACTCCGTGATCGCCTTCGAAACGAGGTTGTCAGACAAAGATGCCATCAGCAAACACTGATCGAAGAAGAAATGCAAAAACGTCGACTACGGTGGTTTGGACATGTTTGCCGAATGGATGATAACCGCTTGCCACGTAAACTTCTCTGGCGAGACCGTCCTGCAGACTGGAGAATACAGCGATCGGCACCGAAGAAAACCTGGTTGAAGAATATCGAGGGTGACTTAAAGAATCAACGATTATCAGTTACCGAGGCTCGAGACACCGCCAAAAACCGAGAACAATGGAAGCGAATCGTGAATAGAGTTCGGGACCCAGCGGCACCGACAGCAGCGTATCCGTTGCGGGGACGTCCCGCTCGGACCGCCAGCTAACGGATCAAAGAAGAAGAAAGAAGAAGAATTTACAGCGCTCAAAATAAGCTCTCCTGAGCAGCTCTCCCAATTTTTGTCTCTGTGTACCTAGGGAAGAACACTAATGAAGAACACTGAAAATTTTGACAAAACATGGATTAATACAAAAAGAATAGTTCAAATCAGAGTTCCATGGAAAAGCTTTGTGGAAGCCCTATTATGCTCCCTAGAAGGATAATAATAATAAAAAATTTAAAAATAATTCACACACGTGCATTCAAAGAACATAATACAATAAATTTCTTAAAGGAACCTTCGTTGTAAGGTTGCAGCAAAACTGCAACGTAATCAAACTAGAGTTTAAACAATGACGGCGAAGAGAAACTTTGCAGAGCACTTTGAAAACGTTATTTGACAATATTTCAACTACAACCAAGCCTGCAAATGATTGACTCAGACGTCAGAAATCCTTACAAAGGACAAATCATTACAACTTCGTCCTTCTGTATTCGCCTCCCCCGGTTGGGGGGTACAAGTCTGATGACTTCTTTGATATGTGCTTGAAGCTTACATACCATCAGGAAGTACTTTAATATGGTGACGATGCACATAGTCTACGATGCACCGAACAATGTCAGCAAGTGGCACGAAGCCTTTTGTGGCAGAGAATACAAAGTCAATTTTGTCATAAATTTCTTGTCACCCCCCATAACAGCCCTGGAGGGGGTAAAGTATTAACTCTGTTTGTGTTTTAGAAACAGCAGACTTGCAGCTTCTCTTAACAAGTTTAAAATCTCACAGCCATGTGTAGCAACATTTCCACACTTTTATTATAAAAGGAGCCGTGTTTACACACAAATTGACTTAAAATCGACCAAAAGTGTTTGTCACAGTTCAAGTGCGGTCGTCCTAGAAACATATTTGTGAAGTTCCACATGTACAAAAAAAATTTCTAAAAATAATACCGAAAGCTACCGACTAATATTATAAAAAAAAATCGGATAGCTTCTAATTCACTAAAAAGAATCTCTTCCACGTGCCGTTTGGTGTAATTTAGTATTATACACGAGCACTCCACATAATCCCTGAGCGCCTTGAGAAATAGAGAAAAAAAGCGAAATCCTAGCCTAGAGGGTAGCCGCAAGAACCAACTGCGACAGTTGTCAGCCCTCATATGGTTTCCCAGTAATATGTACGCTTATAATTTGTTTACTTGGCGACTTCTTCCTCGGCAATCGCTGGAATCCTTGGATTCCAGCAAGGATACCCGAGTGTACGTGCAGAGGCACTTGCTTGTGTACCTTCACCTCCGCCCGTGCCGTGCACGCTTCGTCAGCCTCCTCCTTCCAAGTAGGAGTAGTATCAGTGGCAATTATCTGCGACTTTAATTGAATCATTGATACTTAATTCACAAAGCCGCAAAAGCATGTGGTAAGCTTCATTTCTGGTCCACGTTTCTCTCTGCTCACCTGACAACATACATACAAATTCCCGGTAAAATCGCATCCTGCTACAGGGGACGGATGGACACACCACTTGCACCAGCCATGTGGGGGTGAGTCGAGTTGCTGCAGTTCGATATGACCGAAATTACGTAATCCGGATTAAGGGTAACCCTGTTCAATTGAATTCCGGGCGACGACGACGTATTTTCCGGAATTCTGCTTGTTATCGGCACCTATTGACGTCACAACTGGGCAATTGTATAAATTCTCATACAACACGCACTTAAGCTTTCTGTGTCAATTAAGGATTTGTTGACAGTAACAATAAGGATGAAATCAATGAATCAATTGAAATCAAACGAATTCGGAAGATTGTGTAGAAACTCTGAACAGCCCAAAATCAAAGAGATAATTAATTTTATTTTTGTATCAAACATTCTGATTAAGCTACTTGATCTACAGGATCCAGGACCGTCCCATTGCAACACCACTGCAACACAATTATCTCACTGTTGTAATTCTACACTACCTTGCTTAAGCTGCAACTAGCTTGTGATTATGTTTGACGTAATCTTATTGGGTGTTACGACATCCAATTTTCGTAAGTTGTTATTGCACATAGTATTAGATAGAGAGTACCAGAAGCCTTACAGCTCTCTGTTATAGACGTCCTCATTACTATTCCGTAAGGGTACTACCTGAGATGTAATGGGTAGAAGTAAAGTGCTCAATTTGAATTTAAATGTGCAGAATGTTACGCATGTATACTTTCCTTTCAAATTTGGGATTCACAGGCTTATGGTGAGGATTAAATTACGCTCTAAAGTTATGTAATAAACATGTATAAGTTATTGGAGGAACAAACAGTTTCCTATTTTAGATGATCAAAGGACAACGACCTAGAGGTTAAAGGATATAATAAATAATTAATGATTTGAGGTTTTAGAATTGAACACTCAAAAGTGAGTTACCATCAAGATTGGCCACCAATTCGCTGCAATGTTGTCATGATTTTTGAAAACTAAGTGCAAAAGTTGAATTGGATTTAGTTACGAGTTGAAAGACATCAGGGAATTGTGCTCAAAATAGCCAGTGATATAAGATTCGGGGAATATTTTCTTTAGTTAAAAATCCAAGCTTAAGAATCACTCTTTATACTATCAGTCCTTTATGTTGTGTAAGTTTATGGAGGCATTTTACACGAACGATCCAAACCGCCTGAATTCATTTATCGTGAGTGGCCCGAGTATAAAATTAGGGTGCCCACTCGCTATCGATCCTTTCGCTGGTCAATTATTGCAGCAGATCTGTGTCATTTTTCAGCTTCAACTTCTAGAACTAATTTACTGGAGTTCTCTTCTCACACAGCTCGAGCCTTTGTCACTGGCTGCCAAACTGACTGTGGTTACACAGACTTTAGTAAGGCTTTTGTCAAGCTCTTTCACTCTGTTATAGTTCTTAAACTAAAAAAAAAATACAAAAGTGCTTGTCAGCACCGACGCGTGACTGGAGTTTACTCCTAAAAGACGATTGTCTTAAAATAACAATAGACAAAGAAAGTAAATGAATCAATATATTTAATTATATTAATTTGTTAATATAGTATATTACATAAATTATATTTTCTGCCGTTTAGTGTCTTCCGCCATTTTGTGTTAGCCGCCATTTTGAATTTGGAATGACTCTGTACTAATAATTGTATCCTAAGCGTCATGCCCTCTCATATAATACCCCTGTCGAGATTCCGGGAGCACAAATGCCAAAAGCTGCCGACATCTTTAAACCGTCATCTTGACTTTTTACAAAATGGTCAGATTGAACTTTCACACAAGCTAGACATGTGTTCAAAATTTGAAGTTGATCGGTTATAATTTCTACTTTTTAATCTTCCACCATTTTGTGTTGGCCGCCATTTTGAAAGGCGCTACACCACTAGTTGTATTCTACATGTCAGATACCAATGTCGGGGGTCTCATTTGATACCAATGTCGGGGGTCTGGGAACACAAATGCAAATATCGGCCGCCATCTTTGAACCGCCATCTTTGAACCGCCATCTTTGAACCGCCATCTTGATTTTTTTTACAAAATAGTCAGATTGTATTTTGAGTAGAGCTATACATATGTGCAAAATTGATCGGTTGTATGGAAGTGGGTCAAAATCAAGTTAAAGGTTTGTTTTTTGTTAAGGTTTTTTTTTTGTTAACGCTTAATTTTTACCTCCCATATATATTTTACATACTGTGCTCTATGTATGAAACGATACTTAAGGAGTAAACTCCAAAAATTAGGCCCTTGTGCTATGGTTCCAATCGTACTTAGCCGACAAAACCTACCAGGGCGCAGGGTTCAAATTGGCTGGCACTGGCACGAGACCATTCCTTGTTTTTTTATGACCGTAAACCTCTGCTGCAACTAAAGTAAACTCTTAGTGATTGGGCAACAGTTTCGGGTGGTAGTGAGGCAATGTTTGTTTTACTTTTGTACGATTAAGATACACATTGCTTGTGTCTGAAATCGTTCAGCCTAATCTCATTTGCTTTGCCATACAGAGTCATGAGAAACACGTTTCCTGTTTTGCCAGTCTTGCATGAGGATCTTTGAAAAAATCAATGACTGGTTGTAAGCCATCGTTATACTGCAGGATCTTCAGAAATTTCGCCTGATTAAAGTATGCAGAAATGGTGTCATAACTACTCATATAGTACATATACAATATATGTATATATTCCGCAAGGATTTTGCCCAGCAGAAAGATGTAGATTCCAATAGTTTTGAAACACGTTTAACTTTCGTGGTTTCAAAAAACAAGACATTCGATATATCAGGGCTACACAGACCAATCAAAATCACCAAAAAATCGAACTCGGCGAAACAGAAAACCCTCAACCCTTAGCGACAACCTAAAAAACTATTGAAAAGTCGTCTTGTTCAAGCTTCAGGAAACCCCGACGAGTAAAAAACGTTGAAAATTACAAATCTAAACAGAGACGTCAAAATTCTGAGAAACTGGGATGATCTAGAGTTGGCTAGAGCAGCAGTCGGCAGCCCGAATGCATTGGCGTGCCACAATACTTAATTATCTGCACATTAAGGGTGCCACCAAAAATTAATTAAACATGACTACCTTGGGGATCAACTTTGGAAGCTAAAGGTCCCCATTCACTTACAGGCCGCCGGCAGGCCGTGGTCTTTAGGGTAGGTTAGGAGGCACGGCCCGATGAAGGTCATACATTACTCAGTCTGACTGAGTGATAAGTATTTGAGGCATCCTTCTGGCAGGCCGTGGATTGCTGGTGACCTCTTGATTCCCTACACACAGGTGAAGACGACAGCTTAGCGTAGCTGGTTAATATGTACAAGTGCTAAAATATTTATAGCCTCAACGAAATTTTCAGACTGAATAGCAGTTCAGATTTTCAGGCCCGGACTGACGATTAACACCCACAGACAAAGATTTTTGTCAGTTTTCGTGGGCTTCAGGCCCCATGCAGTTGGCAGCCTTTGTGTGTGTCATTTTACTTGGCCTCAAGGCGAATAACCATCAGGCCACGCGAATGGGAATGGTGATGATTTGAATGATGTGAATGGCCTTAACATATTGATAATTTTAATTCCATACACGAATTGTGTTCGTGCCACCAGAGATCTTTTCACGTGCCACATAGTGACACGCGTGCCATAGGTTACCAACGGCTGGGCTAAACCATTTGAAAGACCGCATCCAAATTGGCCAGTCTGGCTCGAGCCAGATCCGGAAAGCTTGTTAAAACGATTTCTTGCAAATTCAAAAGATGTCAGAAAGCATGTGGATGCAGAAAGGCTGGCTTAAAGTGCTCTGTTATATGAACGAGTTGTAGTGGTACCTGTGAAATTCGCAAATTCTCGCAGATGAAAAGGAAGAAACGGAGGGTATTTTCGAGCAAACGTATGATGAAATCGAAAACAAAGAGGATTGCGATGAAACTGATAAAACCATAAGATAAGATAAGATATTTCGATCTATGACGTTTAGATCGGTACTAAAGACACTGATCTCGCAACCCCTGGTCCATCCAGAACAGCGAAGGGACGCAGAATGCGCTAAATTTTGGAATAGTGAATTGCATATATGGATTAGGCCTACTGGGGATAGCTCGCTTAAAACGTAGAAAACGTGGAGGTAACGTGGAAATAACTTTTTTTAGCCTAAACGCATGTTGAGCTACACTTTGCGGCATACGCCTAAACTATTGATTTTACGAAATCAAAAAGATTATTTCATACATTGTAGCAAATTTTTTCTTGTTTCATTTTGTATATAACTATTTTTATCGTGAAATGTGTCGGAAAGGAGACATTGTCAAAAAACTGCTTTTAGGCACCATTTTTCCAATATGGCGGCGGCGCAAACAGCAAAGACACGAGGTAGCAAAGCTAAAGTTCGAAAAGAGCCCATCGAAATCGATCAAATAACCCATTTTCAGAACTTCCGGAAAACTATCCAGGTAAAACTATCAAATTATTGTACTATGCGGCAAATCTGAGGAATAGTGGTGGTAGTACAATAGGCTGAGTGGATAACATAAGAAGAAGCATTAAGGGGGTATTCTACCCGAGATGGTCCGAAAAATCGAAATCGAAACGAAAAGAGCAGATTTCGGCAGAAAGAAGAGGGGGCAATGTATGGTCCTGGAATCGCTGATTAACCGTAAGTTACATCATTTGTAAGTTCCATGTTTGTAAATTTTTTAACTCGTTTTTCTCGAAACCATTTTTTTCGGGACGGTGGACACGATTCACAAAAAACCACTTGTCCAATTGACTTGAAATTTTACAAGGCTACTAAGCAAATGTATAGGTATGGCCTTATCTAGGATTATGGCGAAAGCATTTGTTTAACTAATGTTTTTAATGCAAAATATAAACAAAAACAGGGCAAAAAATCGTCATTTTTTTTCAAACGTCTGATTTATATTGAAGAAAAAATTTGTTTGCTTATTCCCTAGAAGAGGCGATAGCAGGAGGTCTTACGATTACAAAATGGGTTACACTTTGTGTTTCAGAATATTTAAACCGGAGATATCATGTCCACCATGGAGCAGCTATTTTCGGCAGGCTCAAGTTCAAGGCGTCGAATGAACCATTATTAGCAAAGATATTTTTAATATTAAAAACGAAAATTATTCTTCAAAACCTGTAGAAAAACTTGCAAAAAACCTGGAATAAAAATATTGAAAGGCTTTTCATTTACAACGATTTGAAAACATCGACATTTCGGACCGCCTCGGGTAGAATACCCCCTTAATAGGGTGACTTTTCCACGACACCCTTCCGTAGTATTGACTCTTTTGCCAATGGGCGCTCAATGGGCAATCAGATCGGTCTTATCTATAGTTTTCCGGTTCAATATTCTCTAATCCTACAAGCGGCCTAAAAGATTGTTACCCATAATCAAGTTAATTTGTGTCCTAGAAGATTGAAGCAGAATGAAACTTTTAATTTGGGGGTGAAAGCATAGAGAGGCATTAATGTTATGTAAGCATTATTTCAATTATGGAAAAATCAGTCTATATTCATAACAATTTTAAGCCAATAATTTCTTTCTATTACCCAAAATTGCCACTTTAATCTAATTTAATACTTAAACATGCAAAACACTTCCAATGCAATTTTACCAAAGTTCAATGAATTTCAAAATCCACTCCGAGAATCGTTTAACATACACGCCAAAAGTTACAAACCCACACAAACAAGAAACAATATTGCGTAGGTTCGGGATAATCGAACCGACCGAAAACACTTTAAAATTCCGGTATTCCTTCCAGAGTTCCTAATTGCAGTTCATTGTGACTATATTTCACCCCTCGTTTTATATCATCCGCATCCCTGTAATATATTTCTGGCCGGGTGTGACTGAACTTTATTTAAATGCCGCGGTTACAATTTTAACTTGTGGCCTCCGGTGTATATCCTTTTTACTTGTCAAGGAACCGGGTGTCCTATCGGGTGGCTCAGCTATCGGAGTTCGTTAACCACAAACCTTTGGTAATGACATAAATTCACTTTTCCAAAAGGAGCTCCGAAGGAAAGAAATGGGTTCAGGAACCTGCTCTGCAAACTGTAATTAACTCCTGTCTAGTCATTTATTCTAATAAATAGGGGAAGCGAAAATTTGCCGGCATTAAGATTCCTTTGATGAGGTGGGAAAGTTTAATGATTCGCAAAGGATCCGTGGGTGTCCTTTTTTAATCGAGGCCTTTTTCGGCGGTTTGATTTAATGAAGAGCGGCGAGCTTAATGGTTGTTTGTCATATAGTTTTGAATGACTTTATTTGGGATTTAAATTTGGGTATTAATTTTGTAGATTGGAAGGACGTGGTTGGTTTGAGCTCAGGGCGATTTCATACAATTTTCATTGTCGAACGGCAAGATCTAGTTTTTTTTTTTTTATGTGCCAGTGCTAAGCTCAGGAGTCACCCTTTGTACTACCAGTCCGTCATGTCATATTTGTCACGTCATGGTGCAATGTCTAGCAGTAAGCTTAGTACGGGGGAGGGGTGGGGGTATAGGTTAAGGGTTAAAAGGTACGGGGGGTATTGAAGAAGGTGGTGATGAACCCTGCGTTTGAACTCTTGGATGTTGTAGGAGCTCGGAAATACTGACTGAGAGAGATTATTCCACAGTCGAGTTGTTCTATTAACAAACGAATTCATATCTTGTTGAGTGCGTGAAAGGGGTAGTTGCAGGTGAAGGGAATGAGACGAGTGGGCTAATCTGGTGTTGCGGGTATAAGAATGCCGTGGAGGCAGGAGAGCGTTTAGCTCGGAGGAACAGTCACTATGATAGTAGCGATAAAATTAGTTAGATGAAATTATTGCTACAAAACTCTGTTTTTGTTGGTCGAGGGGTTATGGCTTCCTAGCTTATGTGGGTTTCAGGTAATTGCTGTAAAGAGGAAGGATGGAAGAAGTGTGAAGATAGTCGTTCGTCCAGCTTTACGAAATCGAGCCCACTGCTGGTGTCAGACATATGAATGTATACTGGAATTTTTCTAGACGACATGACAGTGTACGGAAGCATGTCTTGTTGATTTCGAGAAGGCATTCGACTTTCTGCTCCGGGTGATCACTCCTCTACTTCGCATTATTACTGAAATGATAACGTAAACTCTACCTCAAAAGTCTTTGATATTAAAAACGGGTTGCAAAAGGGAGCAGTGAATTCGCCACTCCTTTTCAACATATACACGAGCGATCAAGTGAGATCTCTTCGGAGCGCGTAAGCGTGCGCTGGTGATCTTGCCATTATAAAAGATTGGGCCGAATATTGACAACATCCAGCCGCTTCTACAATATGATTTCGAGGAAATCTAGCGTTACTCTAGTGATTGGAAATTGAAAATCTATAGTGGGAAATATGAAACGATCCTCTTTAGGACTACTCTTGACAAAGCTTCACGCGATGTTAGAATGTCGATCGTTTCACATCGATCGTTTCGATCGTTAGAATGGAGATCGTTCCACATTCGAGGCCATGCGGGGCAAATCCTGGAGAGGAAAACCGAGGTTAGATACCTAGGGGTTTGGCTGCATTAGTACATGTATTACGAAATTCATATACGTGTTGCTATATAGACAAGGCCTAGAAAGCATATGATATGACGAAGATGCTCTTTTTAGCAAGCATCGGGTTAAGGTAACTTACTATAAGGCTCTATTCAGACCCGTTCTGGCCTACGGCTGCCCAATATACCATATATGAAGAAGATGAGGATGTTCAAAAGACATTGCTTAAAGGAGTACTTGAGCATGTGCCAAACACCAGAGTCAAACTATAAAAAAATTTATGCCAACAACATCCTTTAGGGAAAAGCAAAAACCATAAGAATGGACAATTTCATAATCAGATTAATCCGAAATCACACTGCAAGAGTGACGGAAGGTAGTAATCCCCTTTCCTTCGGGGCTTACTACCCCAGACCGAACTTTTATTACATGGCAAGACGGACAGGACATATACCGCCTGAAGCTATATGTGTTAGTGCTAGAGACACGGAATAGGTACCCGATTCGTTACTCATATGCGTACTCGATTTTTTTGACCAAGTACTTTTACTCATATCATTACTTCTGTGGTACTAAGGCAAAACCCGATATGTCCAAAAAAAACGATTTTTCGTTTTAATTGCTAACATGTCGAAAATTTAGTAAATAATACGTCGCCAAAAACCAATATGACAGATTGTTTCTCTAAAAAGTGTACCATCAAAATTAAAAAGTCCAATATGTATATATTTACGGTATCGGTTTAAACTTAAAAACCCGTTTCCTGAACAATTGTATATTTGGACATATCGGGTTCTGCCTTAGTACCACAGTCTTATGCCAGTGGTTCCAAACTTTACGATATTGCAGCCCCCTCCCCTTGGCCCCCTCCCCCAATAAAATATGTAAATTTGCATACTGGTAGAGTGCGCCATCTAGACCTACGGTATTTCAATATTGAATAACTCCGACATTTTTCATCCGATTTTGTCAAATGAGCGAGATTTATTTATGATGTTCTCTACCATTATGTTTTTGAATACAATGTCGATTAAATGACCTCTATTCGATACGCAAAAAATAGCTGGTTTCGGGCGTTATAGAAGTCACTTCTGCTATGCTATAGTCTTGCAAGAACTTCATCGTAGTGGCTGCGGTGTGCAAGGTGCGCCATCTTGTTGAAAACAGGTTCGTCAGGCTCACGCGTTTTCGGGCACACAAAGTGCACCAACTTCTAACGATAGCATGCGTCGTCAAGGGTTTTACGAACTTTTAAGAAAAATGATCCGATGATGTTTTTTGAGCAAACTCCGGCCCAAATAGTGACTTTCTCGTCGTGCAGTGGTGTTTCGTGAATGCCATGTGGGTTCTCTATTCCCCAAATACAACAGTTTTGTTTATTGACCGCGCCAGACAGTGTAAAACGGGGTTCGTCCGTCATCAAAATGTTGTCCCGACCATCGATCATTCTTTCGGCAACATTTCAATATTTCAAGCAACGCGGCTTGTCCATTGGCAACAATCATTGAGTAAGTTGCCCTTGGTATGGGAAGAGTTGAAGACCTTGCTTCATAATCTTCTTTAGAGTCGTACCCCTCTCGTTTAACTACTGAAATCAGCGGTGATACGACGCATTTGGATTATCGGCAACACTCTCTATTACGGTCAAATTGGATGTACATCGAAGTACGAAAACTATCAACTGTGAGCCGGTCGGCCGATCAAAACTCGTTACGCCCATGAGTTTGATGAAAATCTGAATGTACATTCAATTTGACTGTGTGTGGGGGTCTTAAGGTCTTTTATATCCCAAAGACAAAGTGGAAACTTAAATTGGAGCTCTTTAATCGCACAGGAGTTTGTATACTTTTCTCTCCTTTGCACGAACGAGCATTCCAGACAACACTGTCAAAGGGCTAATTGGAGTTTTAAGAAATTGTATAGGACGAAGAAAACTGGGAATTATTTGGTGACCATAAAGGGTTCCATTAGCATACTAAATAGAAATACTTCGATTACAAAGGTCAAGCAGCATTGGACATGGTTAGTACTTAGTTGGAGGATCGCTTTGGTAAAACAACACTCGCGTTTGAAAAGAAACGTCAATTACAAAAGGTAAAGAATGGCATGAATTGTTTATTAGAAAGTTTTTTTCTACTGCTTATAAAATGCTTTTAGAGGAGCATTAAGATTCATGCTCCCGTCTGCGAACGTGTAATGCTAAAAAATATATAGAGCTCTACTAAAGCTCATATTTTACAGTGCTCAAAATTAGCTCCCCTGTGCTGGGCTTACAATATTTCCTGCTGGGATTTCCCAAGTCAGCTAAGTATTTGTAATCTGTCCCATCTGGAAATCAAGTAATGAATACGCCAAGGCACTTCGGAGAAATGCAAAAAACAAACTCATCCATTTTTAAGGAATCGAGTACTTTTGATTGAGTAAAAAGGACTCATTGCATAATTTTCTTTCGATTCTACTCATGAGTATTTACTCGAGTACTTGCCATCGATTCCGTATCCCTAGTTAGGGCTGAAACAGGACACAGAGGGAGTATCTTTAATCTACCATAACGTTCGTGGCTCGCGGGATAAACGTATATTATACCCGAAATAAAGACCCGATGGGCTGAACACTGGACTCGTGCAATACAGTACACGACTATTTATATATTTATTTATTTACATCTGTGAAAGTACATAAAGATAATTATAATCTTATCACGCTTAACACGCATGTACATTAAAAAAAAATGGGAATAATAAACATACTATATGTATATAACAATAAAACAAATTAAAAACTAAAGGTTAAACTAAAGGTACTTATTAGCTAGGGAAAAAAAGAAAAAAGAAAAAAAAATTATTAATCGAAAGAAATTACTTTTAATTTGGATGGAAGATTATTGGCTATAGTGGAGTCAGATGAGCATCAAATTTTAGTTAAAAGGGAATTGTCTCCAGAGTAAAATTTTTTTTTGGATCATGTTAGTTACATCGAATACTATACGAAATGGACATTTTCTACCTCTAGCAACCGCCGCTACGTAAGTTATCGGCTATTATGTCAAAAATTTACCATTTTGGTCGTTCTTTCTAAATATAAATGCGTATATCTCGGCATGTGTAGGTCCGAAAAAATTGAAAAAAATAGAGGTTGTTTGTTATGATATTGGCTACCAGCGGTTACAACATGAAATCCTTATCTGCACATATAACCTCAAAAAAAATCAAAAACGAAAGGAACTACAGAATTTTGGTTTTTTGGTGATAACTTCGAATATTTTTAGTGAAATTTGATGAAATTTTCAAAAGTTATACTTTATAATGGGAACAATAACTGGTTAAAATTTCAAGTCAAAATATCTAATACAAGGCTCAAAAATTGACTTCAAATTTGAAAATTGATTGGCCTATCAGTTTTGTGCATCGCATCGTATGAGGTTCTTACTTTTTTTAAAATGTAGCTTCTTTTATGCACTTTTGATGGTGAAAAAGAAAAAATTTTAAATTTGAAGAAAAGTGAAAAAAATCGAATCGAAAATCGACAATTTTTTGCATTTTTTCGTCAATTTTTTTAGAAAAAAATCACATTTTTTGATAAAAGTCAATTTTTCGATCATCATTATGTCAAAAATGAACTAATAATTCAATAGACATTGAACTTTGCCAAAAAAAGTCAAATTTTCCTAAAAAATTGACGAAAAAATGCAAAAATTGTCGATTTTCGATTCGATTTTTTTCACTTTTCTTCAAATTTAAAATTTTTTCTTTTTCACCATCAAAAGTGCATAAAAGAAGCTACATTTTAAAAAAAGTAAGAACCTCATACGATGCGATGCACAAAACTGATAGGCCAATCAATTTTCAAATTTGAAGTCAATTTTTGAGCCTTGTATTAGATATTTTGACTTGAAATTTTAACCAGTTATTGTTCCCATTATAAAGTATAACTTTTGAAAATTTCATCAAATTTCACTAAAAATATTCGAAGTTATCACCAAAAAACCAAAATTCTGTAGTTCCTTTCGTTTTTGATTTTTTTTGAGGTTATATGTGCAGATAAGGATTTCATGTTGTAACCGCTGGTAGCCAATATCATAACAAACAACCTCTATTTTTTTCAATTTTTTCGGACCTACACATGCCGAGATATACGCATTTATATTTAGAAAGAACGACCAAAATGGTAAATTTTTGACATAATAGCCGATAACTTACGTAGCGGCGGTTGCTAGAGGTAGAAAATGTCCATTTCGTATAGTATTCGATGTAACTAACATGATCCAAAACAAAAATTTTACTCTGAAGACAATTCCTTATGTTTTGCTCATCTGACTCCACTACTAGTAAGGTATTTAAATACAAGCTTCCTGAACACGTTCGAAGACCTCGCACTCTGTATCCCAGTCAGCCAGAAATGTATTTAAAATGCATTTATAATGTCTTTCATATAATATGTAATACCTTTGTAAGATATTACAAAACGTATTATTTTCGCATTAAATTTATATGGGAGAGGACCCCTTTTGTCGGACCCCGAAGATTCTGTCTTACACGTAATATAAAAGTAATGCATTATTTTGGCATTACAAGAGAATGTATTTCATGTGAGACATTATTGATGCATTTATGTGATATTACAAGAAATGTATTTCATGTAAGGTCTAAATAATGTGTTACATTTTGAAAAGTATTACGCCTGGCTGGCTGGGTGGGTACGATTGAAACACAGGACGGTTGAAACAGAGTTAATATCTTTCGAATCGTATGCAGTAAGGGGAGGGGTATAAAGAACGAACAAAGCGGACGACAAGTTCGAACACGAATCTTAGTGGCGCGACGATCAGTACACGTTGTGGTTGTTTCCAGGGGACCCCATTGTAATTTCACAAGCAAAAGTAAGAATTTTTGTAGTACAATTTTTGCAATTTACTATACTTTTCATTAACTGACAGTTTTGAGTGGTTTTGTTTTGTTTGAATCAATGTTTTTAGAACATGACAGCGTGTATTAGTATTTGTGTAAAATTAGTGTTGCCGTTGTTATAAACTGTTTTGTATCAAATGGGGGCATGGGTACAGTTGAAACATTTTTTGTGGGTACGGTTGAAACAATTTATTTATTTAAATTCCCTGCTCTGTAGATGCCGAGGGAACGTGAAAGAAAAATTCGAGGGGGCAGATGGATTTATCAAGATATAAAGAAGCCTATGAGAAGGTAAAAGCAGGGGATTCGTTACGAAAAGCGACGGAGAAACATGGAGTGCACCACTGTTCGCTTCTAAGATATATTCGAAAGCGAGATGCATCTGGCGATGAACACCAAGATATTAGCTATAACTGAACTATCTGTACGGGCAGCGCAGGCTACAACCCTTTCACGGGGAACTAGTTTTAACAAACGAAATGTAGATGCTTTTTATAACAATTTGATGATTGGACTATTACAAGTTTGAGTTTGTCATTGACCGTAACAAGTTTGAGCCACAAGATATGTATATATAATGCTGACGAAACAGGCATAACTACGGTCCAAAAACCCAACCGATGTTAATTGCTGTTAATTTTCATTTTTATTGATAAGCTGTAACCTAGATTTGCATGTGTTTCAATTGACCCCAATCACTGTTTCAACCGCCCCTGGCATGTGGACGGTTGAAACAATTTTATTTATTTTTTTAATTTGATTTTACACAAATTACAAAACACCGGGCACTCAAATAATACTGCGAATTGGTAGATGGAAACACGCCCTTCAATTTAGCATGTCTCAATCGCTGCTTGGTTCGGTAGTAGCGATGCTACGGACAATAAAATCTAAATTGTTTCAACCGTACCCAGTCTCCCCTATTACACCTGGCTGGCTGGGATGGTGTGTGGCAGATTGTTCCACAGGCAGAGACAGTGAACAAAAAAGGACCTTTGCCCAACTAGGTGATGGACTCTTGGCGGGATGAATAGAATTTTTCTTGTTGTATGACCGCGATGAAGATACTCAAGGAGGTATGACGGACGTTCAAAGCGCTGGAGTTTATAGATGAATACTGCTGCCTTGAGGGAAAGGTATTCGTCGAGCGTGCACCCCAGAATAGAAGAGCGGTAAGGGCTTATGTGGTCAAATCTGCGGAGGTTATATACAAACCTGGTGCAATCATTAAAGGCAACGTTAAGTTTGGCCCGGCAAGAGGCGTCAGGGGACGGGAAAACTGAGCTTGCGTAGGTGAAGTGAGGGAGAACTAAGGTTTTGATAAGCTTTGACCGAGCACCTACAGGCAAAATGGACGCAAACAACCAGAGGGGGCGCAAGTTACTGTAGATTTTGGATAAGGTATGATCGGTTTGATCACAACAGGTTAGTTGTGTGTTTAGGTAAACACCTAGGTTCTTGACTCGCAGTTGGTAGGGTAAGGTTGTTTGCATGAGAGTGATTGGTGGTAAATAAGAGGTGTCTAGCACACTCCTGTGCATTGCGATGCAGCAAGACTTAGAGGCATTCAGGTGCAACTCATTGAATATCGACCACAGATGTATTCGCTCAAGGTCAGCGTTGATGTTATAGACACAGTTTTCTACCAATCCCATAGGACTATTTAAATAAATCTGAACGTCATCCGCATACATGTGAAGTTTGCAATCCTTAACAGAATTACTGATGTCATTAATGTAGATGCTGAACAGTAATGACCCTAGGATCGAGCCCTGCGGAATCCCACATGTAATTGGTGATGGATCGGAGATAGAATCTTGAAACCACACATTTTGGAAACGGTTACTTAAGTAATTCCGAATTAAGGAGATGGCTGAGGGGGAGAAACCCAGATAGTCTGATAGTTTAGTTTCAAGAAGCTTGTTAAACGATGAGGAAACAAAACAATTGATTGTAAAAATGTTAAACGTTGAGGAAACAAAACAACTGAATTTTATATCTTTAACCGTTGACTCGTTTATTAAAACTCCAAAACTTCTTATGAGCTAGCCAAATTTATAGCACCCAAAAGTGCATATATAAACATTATCTTCGATTTTATTCAATAAAAACAACATACATATTGACACTTATTCAAAGTGATGAGTGGACAAATAATATCATTACAAAAATTTATTGCCGGTCGCCACACACGACGCATTTAAGTTTATTCACCTGATTATGTTCAGGTGAATAAACTGCTGATTAGACTATTATTTAATGTTAATGCACTTACAGGTGAAGTGCATTGATTTAATGCAGCTAAAACAATTTCGTCATGTGTGACTTCCGCTGTGTGCCTTAAGTTAATTAAAGATTTTTTTATATGTGAGCTGAACAAAGCTTATGACTAACACTATCAAAAGCCTTACTGAAGTCTAAAAGCACCAGAAACTCTTGGAAACTAGCTCATGTTCAGCCAATCCCAAAAAAAGGTGAAGCCAGCGACCCCTTAAACTACCGCCCAATAGCAATTACTTCTGTTCTCTCCAAAATCATGGAGACAATAATCAATAAAAGGCTGATGAAATATCTAGAATCCAACCAAATTATACACGACAGGCAATACGGCTTCAGATCTAAACGGTCTACTGGCGATCTGCTTGTGTGTTTAACCGAGCGTATCAACCAAAGCATTCACAGCTTTGGTGAGTCTAGCCTAGTTGCTCTAGATATATCAAAGGCTTTTGACAGAGTATGGCACCCAGCTCTGTTGAATAAACTCCAAGCTATTGGTATACACTTAGTTCTAAGGAACTGGATTAAGAGCTTTCTTTCATGCCGTTCAATCAAGGTAGTATTGGATGGCGTCGAATCCAACCCCCACGCCATTTCGGCCGGAGTTCCCCAGGGGTCAATTCTTTCACCCGCACTTTTTCTAATCTTCATTAATGATCTGCTCTCAATCCCCTCCAACCCACTTCACTGCTTCGCTGATGACGGTACTCTGAATTTCTCTTACTCCTTCGACAATATAAGACAAGCACGTGCCAGACCTTGTCTTTACCACCGTCAACTGATGTCGGCTTCGATCAACCGGGATATCAAATCGATTCTTCATTGGGGCGAAATGAACCGCGTCGAATTCAATGCCACAAAAACGAAGCACTGTCTGATCTCCAACAAAAATTGTACCGACCTTCCTCCTGTCTCGGTGGATGGAGAGAATCTAACGGCTGACTCAACTCTCAACATCCTAGGGGTAACTTTAACGGAGCATCTGCGATGGAACGATCACATATTCCAAATCGCCAAACAAGCCTCCCAATGCCTTGGATTTCTCAAGAGATGCAAGTTCCTCCTCCAGCCAGCCGCATTGGCTACAATATACAAATCCTACATTCGGCCGCGCCTCGAATACAACTCACATATCTGGGCAGGCGCCCCAAAAACCACCTTGGCTTGTCTCGACAAGGTGCAAAATCGTGCCCTCAAACTCATTGGTGATGGCCCCTTTCGCGCCTCCATAGACACCTTGAGCCACCGTAGGAATGTAGCAGCCCTCTCCATACTTTATCGCTATTACCATAGCGACTGTTCCACCGAAATTCAGGACCTCCTGCCTGCACGGCAATACTTTTCCCGCAACACAAGACTAGCCCGCTCGGCTCACCCCCATACCCTACAGCCCCCTCGTTCACGCACAATACGGTTTAGAAGTTCGTTTATGAATAGAACAACTCGACTGTGGAATGATCTCCCGCAGTCGGTATTTCCGAACTCGTACAACATCTTAGAGTTCAAACGTGAGGTTCATCGTCATTTTCTTCTACACCCTCCAGACCCCCTCTAACCTTTCCTATTCTCCTCTATTCTTCAAACCAAGCTACTACTAGACATTGCACCATGAACTGAACGACATGACGGACTGGTAGTACAAAGGGTTACACCTAAGCTTGGTTTTTTCATATAAAAAAAAAAAAAAAAAAAAAAAAAAGAAATGCAATCTCATCACGATCAAGAGCAATTCGAAGGTCAGTAGTTACCTTTAGCAGCGCAGTTTCGCAGCTACTGCTTTTCCTGAAGCCGGACTGTGTACATGATTACAGAGACCACATTTCACAATAGGCCTGAATTTGTCACGACATTATTTTTTCTCTAATACTTTGCCTAAGAAACATAGGATACTGATGGGGCGATAATCAGAGGGATTGTTCGGGGATTTGCATTTAGGTAAGGCAATTACTTTCGCTATTTTCCACTGAAGTGGAAAGTATGATTTTGTGAGGCAGTTATTAAAAATGTACGTAATGTAGGGGGTGATTACGGGAAAAATGCACTTAAGGAAAATAGGCGGCAGATTATCAAGTCCAACAAATTCTGACTTAATAGAGTAAAAAGCTTCAGAGCAATCCACATTGCGGAAACTGAACTGCCTGAAATTACCTTCAATTGGTCTCGATCGAGGATAGGTACCGGTATTGTTGGCAATCGTGGTAAAATAGTTATTTAGTTCGTTAGCTAGACTAGTTCGTTGACTAGGCCCCACAAATAAAGGAGGAGGCTTCCAGGAGCATTACGAAGTCAATAAGCGTTATTCGGAGTGACTGTGATAGTGTAGGAAAGAGATTAACAAGATTTAAGATCCCACTCATATTTTGCACTTATGCACTTCTGGCTGAATACTGTATGACTTCTGCTGCATTGACTGCGTCATTCTGAGACAAGCTTTGACTTATTTAGACTGATTACTAAGCTCCATATAACAAAATTACATAAGAAAATAAAAAAAAAGTATAATTTTCTCTCAATTTGTAGAAATTTATAAGAACACTAAAGCAAAAATTTCCTTCGTACGTTTAGGCCACCCACAACGATATATCACAATGAAAAATGAGTAATCCGATTTCACGAAGATTACTTACTGGAACTCAAATTTTACGATGACAATTATGATTGCTTCTGGCTAAAAATTATTGAATTATCGCAAATCCAGCAACTGATTCCCAATTATTTTGAGAACTTTGTAAACATTTATCCAAGATTTGGCGTGAGTAATCGTTTCCTAATGAATCGATACTTTGTCTTTTGAGTTTCATTGTTTAGGTTTCAATTGTTTTGCAGAATTTTTGTATGAGTAAACAAACGTATGATATTCGGGATTATTTTGGATAGACCAACATGTAGTGATTGTTATATTTTAATAAAATTACATAAATTCATTTTTACTAACCTGCGGATAGTTCGGGGACTAGCGAGAGCTCAAAGATGTGGTGGAAGTGGAACACTGAGGAATACCGAATCGGTCCACGTCTTGGTGTTTCTTTGTCATCCCAGTGAACATTATAACCCAGCGAAAAGGCACAAAACGTTTGAAATACACGGGCCACCAAATGTGCAAATAGAATGGACAGGCAGTGCGGAGAATTACATACATGGAGAATTCTGTCGCTGGCGGCCGTCGTCACCGGCGCCACGGGAATCTATTTGTGCCTTTATGCTGGGTTAAGGATAGTACAACAACAGCACGTACGACAGATGATTATGAAGACCCAACTTTAATTGTTTGCCGTACAAGTGCACGAGGAACTGTGTACGAATGGTTAAATTTACTTCCAAAAGAGCCTAGTTGCTATTTCCGAGCATCATATAAGCGCATTTACGTTCAGTCACACTTGCACAAGCCTGCAGTTTACAAAACATGGTGCATTGAACAAAATAGCAAACCAGTGTCGAGAAATACTTTTTTCACCGAGAAAGGATCAGTGCAATGTTTGCTCCAGTTTTCAGTTTAAAAATTTTCCGCAAGATGAGTATGAGACACATGAATCGATTACCTGGAATTAACACAGGGTCAATAACTTGGAATAATTGCACCATCAATTACCTGGAATCAATTACGGAATCGATTACCTAATCAACACAGAATTACATATACATGATAAGTTGAATAGTTGAGTTGAGGTTGACTTGAACTTTCCACTCGCGTCACAATTCATAAACAAAACACAGAAATGCTGCTGTCAACTAAATTCAACTACTCAACTACTGAACTCATGTCTATACGCATAATTCCAACTCAACCCAGGTACAAGAGCTGAGTCAAGTTCAGTCGACCCTAATTCAACTCGGTAACTCGGAATAATCGAACCAGTGGTTCCGATCTCTACGACTTCTGGCTAAGATGGAATCAGAATTACCAATGGCAATATTTTTAAGGCGGGTCCAGTTCTCGTCGACGACCGACTTCTCATCACTAAGACTTAGGACGAGTTCTAATGCATGACAGTAGTGCAGCTGTGTTGATTCGATCCAGATCAGAAGATACAAAGATTTCCGGCGTTGTAATGCGCTCTTGGAGCACCATACCAACAAGATAGTGATCCAAGTCGAAGTTTGCACCTCGGTACGTTTGTACCGTCATCAGGCCCGAAAGGTGGCGATGGTCTATCAACACATGATCTATTTAGTTGCGAGTGGCTACATCAGGAGATGAAGCTACGGATATCTTTACGCGCAAATCTAGTACTTGCAACGACCAAATTCTTACTTGCGGCCATCTCTATAACTAGCTGTCCATTGTCATTAGTGTTTTCATGCAAGCTATGGGTGCGACATATTGCCTGTATATGGGCTCCAGGTCTATAGTCGTGTGTACAAATCCTATATTTGCTCGTGGAACCAAATACAACTTTTTTATCTGGGCTGGCACCACGGAAACCGCCTAAGAGTGACTCGACAAGTTGCAAAGGCACACCATCAAACTCATCGGTGGTGTCACCTTTTGCGTTTTCGTAGATTCATTGAGCTACCGCAGAAGTGCCTTCATAGGAGTCTTGATAAAATTCTGTTGCTATAATTACAAGAAACCGTTCCACTGAAATTAATGCCCTCCTATCAACCCAGTAATATTTTTTCCACCACTCGACTCAGTCGCTCTCCCTACAATGCCTCCTTCGCCTACACTGCGGGCCTCGGTAGTCTAGAGGTAAGGCGCCTGACTACTATCCCCAGAGGTCCCGGGTTCGATTCCCGGCGGTGCCACGGTCCTAGCCTTTCCCAATTTCCCACCTACATAACTTTCCTTCTTTCTTCTTCCCTCTTTGCATTCCTGATTCCTCCTGTCATAGCTTTCACTAGTTCTCTTCCCCGCTCCACCAAGCGCATGTCATCGGTTGGTTGATGAGATTCAACTCGTTTCAGGAGGCATAACACTCCAGCGAGTTGTTCTCGATGGCCCCGATGTCAGAGTCGCGAAATGGTTGGGAGTAGGTGAAATAAAAATACCGCAGCTAGGTTGTGACAGTTCTTTCCTTCACTTCTCTCTCTATCTTCCGACTAGAGCTGCTGTTCGACATTTCAAAAAAAAAAAAATAAATAAATAAATAAATACATGGTCGACAGTACAAAGGGGCCTCCATTAAGTCTCTAGCAGTGGCGGTTCCTCTTTGGAAGCAAAGGAAGCACTGCTTCCCTTGACCAAATAGGCAACTTCATAAAAATAAATTTATATAAATAATAATAAATTTAAATTTATATCAAGATCTTAACATATTTTTCCCTCTGGAAACACTAAAGCTGGAGATATTACAGCTTCCCATTGCTGTGTTAGGCCTCGAACATGATATGAGCGGCGAGCGCCAGAGTGACAATACTAAAGTGCCTCTATCCGCTAATTCGAGACGTTAAATTTTCCTGGCGCCGCTCTTATCGTCGCCGAGGCCTTACACATCATGGAGAAGCTGTAATATCTCCAGCTTCTTTGCCACAGAAAATCAACGTGAAAACTCCAACACATTCAATGTAATTGGACCCACACTCACGCAATGGTTTGCGTTAATACACAGTATCCTCAGAAGCTGAGCTAAACGCAGCTTCTTCGGAACCGAACAGCGAGAATTGAGAAGTCGAAGATAGAGAAATTTTCGTATCCACCATATTCTCTTTGTTTTCTTGGTTTCTTTTTCTGGTAATCTGTTCTGGCCCAGCAAACCACATGTAATGCATAGAACAAAGAAATGCATTCGCCGTACATTACAAGTAAGCTATTTGAAAGCTATCAATCAGCGACTGCTTACAAGTGCCTTACAAATACATTACAAGCAATGTATTAAATTATGTTTGGATTCTGGGGATTCATACTCGTATGAATATATCAAATCAGGCAGTAGCACCGTTATCTTTTCGAGGCACTTTCCGCCGCTAGTAGAAAATTTTTGCTCATTTGTAAGTGTTTGCACCAAGTGCCGTGCGCATTTTATCCAGTATTGTATTTCAACTATAACGGGGTGAGTAAAGTATAATTATGTTTTATACTTTCTTTACCTAAGATTTAATACATATATCAAATTGTGTAAAGATAATCTTTCGAGGCAGATAAATCAAATCGTTTAAAATCAATGCATTTCATCCTAGAGCATCCTTAATGCTATACAATAAATTTTGTTAGCTTTATGAAATGTCTTTTGTAATGCATTTGCAACATTTATAAAATGTATTTGTAATTTATAATGTATGCATTACATATTTCTATATGAAATATATTGTTAATGCATTACAAGCAATGCATTTCATCCTAGGACATGCCTAATGTTTTTTAATGCATTCCGTATTACTTACAAAATGCTTTCTGTAATGCATTTCATTCATTTCTGAAATGTATTGTGAATTCATTTTGTATGCATTCGTGGTTTACTGGGGGCCTTTGAATAGAGAAGATAAGGAACCGAAAATAGCGTACATGTATACGGATATGAAGGAAGCACTTGGGATCAAGAAATTTTCTCTCTAATTCTCCCCCTCCACTTTAACCACAACAACAAAATACATTGACTTTAACCACAACAACAAAATACATTGTCTAACCTGAACAGAGGCGTAGTGAAATTTGTTAAGGTTTTGCGAAGGGTCTGCTTCAAACATTTAGCCAAGTGAAGCGTTCTCACCGAGATGGTTGCTGAGAAACGATATCCCTCCCGGTTTTTGAATAAATATAACACAGCCACTGTCCGGGTTAGACACAAATACGTAAAGAATGCTATGCATTGGTGTTGCCAAAATGTTTCCCCGTGTTTAATAAATTGCACTTCCTCGTCTTCTCTATTCAAAGGTTCTGGCTTCGAGCAATATTAAATTTTCTCTTAAAATTTTGTTTGTCATTTTTGCTTTTGACTCTTCTTAAATTTGAGTTTTCGTTTGTAGATTGAGTCAAGAAAAAAGAGGATAGGTGAAGTTTCTCTTTATCTATTAATTATTCTAGTGGGGTGGCAGGCGGTGTATATTGAATATAAGCTGATAACTTTGTAGCTTCCATTATATTTTTATGATTCTCTTTATATTAATGATGATTTAAAGGATAGAGAATATTTTTATGAAAAGCATTTTTGAGTACGGGTTGCCTGAAGTGTTTTTTTGCAAGAAGAATGTAATGATGGTAGGCGAAGGTTATAATAGGGTTTTATTTTTACTATCTTTTTTAGATTTTGGCTTATTATAGTTTAACAGCTTTTCTTCGGACGAACAGAATTCAAAAAAAAAAGGCGCAAAACGCCCGCTAGCAGTGAAACTATTTCGACAAAATGCAAAAATTCACGACTTTGAATTCGATTTTTTCACTTTTATTAAGTTTCAATAATTTTTCTTGTCCACCATCATAAAAGAAACTGCATATTAAAAAAAGGAAAAACCTCATGCGATGCACAAAAATTAAAGGGCAATTAGTTTTCATATTTGAAGTCAATTTTTGGTATATGAATAAGATATTTTGACCTGAAATTGTATCCAGTTATTGTGTAAGTTGACTGAAAAAATGCGAAGAAGCTAAAATTTAAGCTTTTTTGACGTTAGGTGTACAGATAAAAATTTAATATTGTAACCGCTGATAGCCAAAATCATAACGAACAGCCTCTATCGTTTTGCATTTTGCTGACCTACACATTCCGAGTTATACGCATCTTATATTTAGAAAGAACGACCAAAATGATGAAATTTTCACAAAATGGCCGATAACTTACATAGCGGCGGTTGCTATAGGTAGAAAATGTCCATTTCGTAGAGTATTCGATGTAACTAACATGTTCCAAACATTTTTTTTTTAGATTGGAAACAATTCCATATGTTTGTTTATCTAAATCCACTATGTTATTTTTCAGTTTTTTTAGTTAAAGCTTTCGATACTTTTACTTTTATCGTTCGCTTTGGGCATTGCTTCCCTTATTCTGAACCTTACGAACCGCCAGTGGTCTCTAGTGTGTCACATAAAAAAAAACACTACAGTTTAGGAATGCAATCGTAAATAGAATAACAATCTTCCGCAATCAGAAGTAGCCTCCTCCTTTAGGACGTTCAGGACTCCTATTAACCTGTCCTGTTCTTTATTCTTCTCTCCGAACTAAGTTTACAACTTTGTTTCAATTGAACACAATTTGGATCTTTATTCAATTAGCTTTTAAGGCTCTTTTTTGAGACCAACATTGACATTTTAATGTTTTACTGAAGCCATATTTTGGAAAGGAGTGTTGTGTCATCGAAGAACCAAAGCTCAACCTCAAACCGTTTCAATATACAAAAATATGGATTATGTATGTCATATTTTATCTCCGACATAATTTGTATTCAATTTACTGTTCAACTACAAACCATTAGTTCATTTAATTGATACAAACCACACCAACGACACATCCATTGTTGGTGAGTATTTCATTTCCAGTAATTTATGCGATCCTCGTACGACTCCATCAACCAATAAAATTAACACCACCTACCACCTACTACGTTCAGTATTACCTTCTACAATCCCAATGCAGCTCAGCCACAATGAACCCCACTATATTCCGCTGTGCACGTCCTGTCTAATACATTTGTAACATATCAACACCACATTAATCAAGGGCCTCCGGGCTCACGAAATTCAAGTGGCAGTCACTTGTCGGAAACTATTGGTATTCCCACCACCAACGCACTTCAATTTCAAGGATGATATCAAGGCTCGGATTTCGGGATTCCCTTTCGATCCCTCTCGAGGGAGTGATAAATGAGCAAAGGTCAACGACTGAATTTCAGTTCATTAATCCAACATTTTTGACAAATATTCTCCTTTCAAATAAATATGAAAAAAAAATGAAAGAAAGTAAAAAATCTGGACAAACGGCCAAATCCTGGCAAAGTGAGATGAGTCCTCTCGAATCCCGAATTCCATTATTAAAAATTGGTCGGGCTTGGGTAGGACGCGTGTTTTCCCCGGTAGTTGTGCTTTGTGCGTTCGTTCACCCTTGGAAAGATGAAAAATGCCACTTTCAAGTGGGGAGCATTGACACTGAGACACTGTGAACAGAGAGTGTATCGCAAAATCCCCCCAAAAGCCCCTGCCCCAGTCGATATCCGGAGACCTGCATCGTATGCCTGTAAAGTAAATCCTCAACAATCAACACTAACTGAAAAATGAGTTCGTCATCCCCTCGGTAAGTGTGCGACTCCCCTGCCAGGTCCTCGCGCGGGGGTCATAACCTTTGGATACTTCCTTGTGATCCTTATTTATTGGGAAACTTCTCATGTAGAGCCCCTTGATGATGAGGTGGTTTATTGTACTTCCTGCTCAATTCCTGTCTGCAACGTCCTGAACAGGATTTATTTCTTCCTTCCATTCCCGTGCCATGTTTTTCCTTGTTTTTGTGTTCTCTCTGCAAAAAGTTTCCTTTTTAAATACACGCGAAAAAATTCGTTTAAGGAAAACACACATTTCTGCTATGTAGGGATGTTTTTTTTATTGGATGTTTTCAAGGAACGGGCGGTAAAACATGGCTTCTTTTTTCGAATCGGATTAAGATGATTGTTATGAGGTAAACATTAACGACGAAATTTCATAGCGGGCCCCTTTTTTCGTAACGACGAATATTGCGGAGGATTTCCTGTCCAGTCACGAAGTTTGTCTTTCGCTTGTTCCTGGAAGGAGGTTTTATGATACATAAAAGAGAGTTTTAAAGCTGGCCTAAGCAATATGAAATACGACAGGAAGTTGAATATCGATAAACAGGTTCCATGAACTCTCGATGACAAATTGGATTGAGTTTTTGTACCACAATTTCTACCTTTGTACTACCACTCCCTCAGGATGTTCAGGTCATGGTGCTAGGGGCGGCGTTTTTATAGGTGCAAATGGTGCACTTGCACCGGGCGCAATAAAAAAGGGGCACAATTCTGTCTCCGAACTCATGTGAATTGGGGCGGAAGAAGTTAAACTATATAATTTAATCGTATAACGTAAATGCTCGTTGGATTAAAATGGTCTTAAATTCGGTAATGAAGGGCAACAACTTATCTGCCTGGGAGAACTACAGGAACAGAAAAAAAATAAATGAAAAAATATACGTCGAGGAAGATGAGTATCGTGGTCGGCGAAATTCTGCAGAATACAGAATGTATCGGAAAGTCTCAAAGCAGTCATGAAACAAAGAGAAGGACGGCAGAGAAGCTGGAGGAAACTAGCAAAATCATGATGGAAGTTCACTCTCCAGGAAGCTTCTTCTCGGATAAGGCATTGCGATTATTCGAAATCAAATGAAAGCGAGGTTGAACCGAGCTTGGATTGATAGGATCGTGAGAGTGACAAAAGAGAGATTGAAACCTGTTATAGAACCATTTTTTTCCATTTAAGAAATCCGAGAAATGCGACAAGAAGGCCATTGCACTTAAACAGGGGCAACGCTTTCATATTGCCAAATGGTGCACTTGCACCGGGCACAGTTCGACTGGGATGCAATTGTTCCCATTGTTCTTCAATTCGATCCAAAAATGAGAAGCATACTGGCATACTGCACCGGGCACCAAGCGCCGGCCCTACATGGTGCAATGTATAGTAGTAAGTTTAGTTTGAAGGAAAGAAGATGATAGGATAGATTTGGGATGGTCAAGCCGAAGGCGATGAACCTTACCTTTGAACTCGAGGATGTTGTACCAGTTCGACAATACTGACTCTGGAAGATTGTTCCATATCGAGCTGTTCTACTTATAAACGAACTTGTAGACCACTGAAACTGGTCATAACTACCGATAGGTTCCTGCATGGTGGTTATGTGAGTCTCGAACCCACTAAAACTCCTTCATGGTCTTCCACGCTCCTCGCGAGACTGGCTTCTTATCATTGCGTTGCGGCGAAGTATCGGATTTTATGCAGCTGCTAATGCTCTTTGCTTTATTCTTCATTTGGCCTGTTCGAAACTCAACTTGCCTTGTTCGTGTGGCTTTAATTACACGTTTTTTTTAACTTCCCAGTTTATAGGGAAGTTATTGTAATCAGTCCAAAAATCGAAAACGAAATTTTTAAGGTATTTTCACTTTTCAAGATCCCAATAGCATTTTAAGCATAAATTTTAGAAGAAGTGTGTCTGTGTGCGTACGTATATGGTCATTTTTTCCTGCACGATATCGCGCGAACCAAAAAAGATGACGACTTCGACTTGGTAGGTGACGTTCGAAACGTATTACAGGTAATATGATCTGAAAAGATTTTTATAAAATTGGGTCCAGCCGTTTTTGGCTTAACTTAACTACTTAAGTGAACCATACAACATATCAACTTAGTTGAGATACCGTTCGAAGAGTATTAACGAGAATATGAACTGAAAAGATTTTCATAAATTCGGTCGAACCGTTTTTTGTTTAAACGTCGTTCGTGATTTTTGTACCTGCCCGATACCGCACGAACCAAAAACTCGATTACAAAAATCACAAACAAAACACAGAGATGCTGCTGTCAACAAAATTCAACTACTCAACTACTGAGCCCACGTCTAGTATGCATAATTTCAACTCAGCCCAGGTAGGAAAGCTGAGTCAATTCGGCTCCCGTCTACATATGGACCCTGTTTAGACGGTGCGCTTCAGCGCAAGTGCCTCACGAAATTTGTGGGCGCGGGGAGGTTTCGGGGCGGTGGGAAGTGAGTCTTGATCAGAAAGGGATTCACTTGCGCTTTTTTGGCGTTTTAATTTCATTTTGTTCCATCTTCGTGTTCCATTTTACTTTCGTTTCAGCCTTCTAAGTGAAAACACGTGCGAGAAACCTTTTTGCATATTTTATTTGATAATTTACAAAAACACCATATCACTTTTCTTATTTTAAAAAACGGAAATACTCTGGATATCGCAAAAATTGTTATCACACTTTATAAAAACACGCCAATACTTCGTAGATAGCAAATTATGCAAATTGTTTTTATTCCATTTGTTCCAGCTGTAAAGGAAGCGACTGGGCTCAAAGCGAATCGTCTAAACAAATGTGCGCTTTGAGGCGCCTCAAAGCGCGCGACAAAGCGCAACATCTAAACAGGGTCATGTATATAGTTTGAAACGGGTTCAACGTGAGTGGAACTTTTTATGTGTACGTACTAAATGTAATCTGACCATTTTGTAAAAAAATCAAGGAGACGGCTCCAAGATGGGGGCCGATTTTTGCAATTTTTTCCACCGAGCCCACGACATGGGTAGCAAATAAAAAAGAACGACAGGTAGAATACAGTAAGCTGTGTGACATTATTTTTAATTTAAGATGGCCGCCACCACAAAATGGCGGTAGACACGCCACGCTTTTTTACATTTAAGTAAGTGGCTGCAGCAATAAAAACTTTAAATTCAAAATTATTTTTTCTTTCACATGGGTTCATTTTAAAATACAAGCGTATTTTGTAGTTTTTTTTTAACTTTTTTTTAGTTTCACCTTTGCTTGCTTTGAATGACAACCAGGTCCGTTGTGTGGTTTCTTCCGCCCTTATTGATTGCCTCTGTCGATTTTGCTGTATTGACACCATCTTCGTAGCTGATCTTCCGTAAAAGTAAACGTCCTTATGAATTGCCGTCTTCGTCTCAATCCATTATCTGCTGATTTCTTAATAAGGTCGTATAGCTGATGCATATTGCTATTGCTTACTGCTACTTGTGCTTCCCTAGCAATTATTTCCATAGGATTTCCTTTAATCTCTTCTTTCAGCAAGTTTGACTTCTTTGGCTGAGTCGATATAATGTTTTCGCGTGCTCTAATTCATCTTCTCTGGTAGTTTTGTCCTTTAAACCTTTCTTTCTTGGACTTTTTCTATGTTTCGTCTGAGATCCATTCTTTTCTTTCCGCTCGAGCATATCTTGGGACTTGTTCACATATCTACATTTTTATAAAAAGCAATTTTAGGGCTGATGTTTTGGTGACCTTATTATGCCTACGGTAGGATTAACGTCAAGTACCGTAATCAGATAGAATTAACCCCTTGGGAATCTCGGCCGAAATGGCGTGGTGGTTGGATTCGACGCCATCCAATACTACCTTGATTAATAGGCCAGAAAAGTAGCTCTTAATCCATTTCCTTAGATCTTTGTACCAATAGCTTGGATTTTGGTCAATAGAGCAAGGGGCCACACTCTGACAAAAGCCTTTGAAATATCCAGAGCAACCAGACCAGACTCACCAATGCGGTGAATGCTTTGGTAGACATGCTCGGTTAGAAACACAAGGAAATTGCCAATAGACTAGTTTTTACAAAATTTATAGGTTATGCGACTATCTACAAAAACAGATAATATACATTTTGCCGTAAGAATTGCCATTTATTAGATAACGCCGTTTTGAAGATTTAAAATACTCATATGCATTCAGAAGTAGCCCTTTAATAAGCCATCCATCCAGCTTAACCGATTAATAATAGGGTACCAAAATTCTACTTAGGTGTAATCTTCGCCTAGCGGATGGTGCCCCTCTTGTTCACTTGGTATTCTGGTGCTGCTTACACCCGTTTGTATGCTGGTTCGCGGGATTCACTTGTTTCAAGAGGCATAGCACTCCTATCTTTCAAAATGTAAAAAAGCGTGGGGCGAAAAGTTCCGGTGTTAATAAAATAAGAATATATACTGGCTGGAGAAATAAAATCTTTACATTCAAAATTATTTTTTACTTTTTCGTTCATTTTAAAATGAAAGCGTATTTTTTAATTTTTTTTATCTATATTTTTTAATGAAGTTTATTTGGTCTTATATGATTATTACATAATTACTTTTAAACCCTCCTGAATGTCCAGGTCTTCTAACAACCCAATCAAGTGCCTGATATATTTGATGTGAACCACGCCTTCCCGATACATCTTCTTTAACATTCTGCTGAACTGTGTAAATGAAATCAACCTAAATAATCTTAACAGCCCACAATTCTTGATGTCATATTGTGTATCTGGTTATTTAATGACCACAAATCCTTTATCCATAAATAAATCAACAGTTCTGGGACCAGAAAATGTCACTTTAATTCGATCAAGCTAATTATTTATACTTCAAGTCATTCATTAATCTTGACGAATAGACATCTGCTACTAGACCTTTTTCGCTTTTGACTTTAACTGGTAATGTCTTAACTTTCCAAGGATTGCTTCATGGAGACTATACAAGGAGATATAACTCTTATGGGAAAAATAACCGGAAATGGATGGGTAGCAGAAACTAAACCTTTAGTTCATTTTTAGCCACAGATGTCGCCTAAAGCTGACGTACCCCACATGAAGTTAGCTGAATTTTACCAGAAAATGGAGCAATGCAAAAAAAATTCATTGGAAATTAATAAAAATTCATTGGAACATCCATAAATTGGTTGATTACGAAAAACCGCATCGATATAAATCCAATTTAGAAGCTGATTTTTCAAGTTAGGCGTAAAAATAAAATATCTTGGTAGTTAACGAACTTTGCCATCAACCGGATGAATATAATCGGCCATGTTTTTTGGGGTACATGTGACTGTGGCGCCCTCACTCAATCAAACAAAAATTGACAACACGTAGTTTTAACTCCTTGTCTAGCCTCCATGGATTGCTTTTTGTGTACAGATCCATAGAATGGTCTCGGAAAACAAAAACGATTGTCTTTCAAGTGACATCAGCTCTTACGGCCTCGGCAGCGCTTAAAAGGTGAGGCCCCCGACCCGACTACCATCCCAGAGATTCGTGGTTCGTTCCATGCAGCAATATATTATCTTTTAATTTTTCCACTTATCCCAAGGAGGCGGCGTTGACCGTCCTTTGACTCTTCTCTGGACTATCTTTACTACCAGAGCTTGCTGTTCGATATTGCACCCAATGACAATACGTCGAGAGTTCAAAGTAACTTACTTGTGAACTCTAGTCTTCCAATAATAAATGCAACGTTACAGTATTCAATAGTTTTCTGTTCTTCCATATTAACGAAATTCAATCAGCCTACTCCTCTATTGTTCAAGAAATTTGAAAGCGATTGAAAAGTCTGGTTCTAGTTCAAACTCAAACCTTAAACTTGATCAACCATACACACCACATTAGAACCATATACATTGCCAAATATTCAGTCCGACAGGCACTTGAAAAAGAACTCCTAAAACCCTTATAGATGTTATTTTAGAACCACAATTTTTTCTACTTATATAGAAATCCTTAAAAATCACCTTGGAACGTGTTTTACATGTCCTGTCCTGCCGGCTACATTTGGCTCAATAAGGGAAACCAAAACAAAGATTAAAAGATAAAATCCTTAACGAAATCCCTTTTCCCTTTAAACCAAAAAACGATCGGAAATTGGGTGGTCAAGGCTCAAGTGGCTTTCATGCCAAACAGACAATGGAAGTATGTAACCCTAAAGAGTTAAGACGTTTCAACACTCCACATATTTTAAGGTAAGTCTATACGTGACATGTTTTAATGAGAAATTCGTCCTTCCTTTTCCACTCACCCCTTGCTTCCGTACACCCGAAAGTTTCTGTTTTCGGATATATCTCACCCCGGTGCCGAAGTAACTTAACAACGTGCCTTTCTTCAAGCATATCCGTGTTCGGTGGATGGATGGATGCTTTAAAAGGATGTGAAAAATAAAATATTCAAGGATGAAAAAGTTGTGGGATTGGATAGGAGAGTCATCTGTGAAGGCTTAATTTAAACTTTGAATGAATGAGTAAATGGCAGAACCTTTATGCTAAATTAAAGCTTTTGAACACTCTTCTTCATCTTGGTCCTGCACCAAATCTAGGACGTTTTTGCACTAAAAGTTTTAACGGATTCGTATCTTTAGAAAAGCACTTGAACTTTCTTAGTTTTTTGTAAGATGTCGTGGTGAGAATAATTACATTTATTATAGATTCCTTTTTGATAAAAATAATTCTCAGGGGGGGGGGGGGGGGGGGGGGGGGGTTGCAAAGGACTGCAATAAGAGAACTCAACGCCTCCAATGTAAAATAAAGGAGATATGGGGAAGCGCGAACAACACGCTCAATCTACGCGGAGTAGCACGTGCCCAACGTCCAGCGAGGCAATCAAAAGTAGACGCAGATAAGGTTCTTACAGGTAAACCTAAACCCCTGTCAAGCGGCACAAGATCTGCTGGCACAGACAATCTTTAAGCCTAGTATGGAGTTCAAACGGAATTCCGTTCAGCATTTTTGGCATATATTTCTACACGCAAAAATTCCGTGTAGAGTACTATGAAGTAAAAGTCAAAAGGTGAGAAAAAGTTAACACCTGACTGATAAAAATCACATATTGCACCACGCTCTTGGCCGCAACAGCTGTTTTTTTGACGTGACAACGTCTATTAAAACGATGAACGCCGGATGCATGCACGAAAAATGATGACTCATTGTCCCGTTATGTCCCGTTATGTCCCGTTATCTCCCGAAGTAATTTTAAAAATTTGATCGTAGTAATCTTAAAAATTTGATTAAAATTGTCAATATTAATTAGATTAAATTTGTCAAATTGTCAACAATAAGCAAAGCAAGCCAAACACTCTGTCTCCTAACTGGGTGCCGGTGTATAAGAAAATAGTGAACATTACACTGACGAAAACTGTGAAATGCAAACGAAAACAGTTTCCTTGCGTTCCTGCTTGTGCTATTACCATTCACAAGTCGCAAGGTGGGACGTTTACTGTTATTATCTATAATATAAAAATAAGTCGGGTTTTCCTTCCAGACGCTATAATTAGAGAACGCACGATCCGATTTCCACGGTTTTGCATTCGTTGGAAAGGTCTCGGGCTCCGTGAGGTTTATAGCAAAAAAATTTCAACAGAAAAGCAGGCGTTTGGTCCATAGCAGCCATCTCAAGAGGGCGGATTACCATTTCTTTACAACCCCTCGACATGGATATCAAATGAAAGGTTATGGTAAGTAGAACACCAAAAGCAATATAGTTTACTCAATATATCGTTTGGTCCATGGCAGTCATCACAAGAGAGCAGATGACCATTTTCTTCACAACACCTTCGACATGGATATCGAATGAAAGAGTATGATAAGTAGAACACCATAGGCAATAAAGTATACTCAATATATCGTTTGGTCCATGGCGATCATCTCAAGCGGGCGGATTACCATTTTCTTCACAACCCCTTCGAGATGGGTATCAAATGAGAGAGTATGATAAGTAAAGCACATAAGCAATATAGTATACTCAATATATATCGTTTGGTCCATAGCGGCCATCTCCAGAGGTTGGATTACCATTATCTTCACACCTCTCGATATGGATTTCAAATGAAAGGGTGTGATAAGTAGAACACCATAAGCAATATAGTATACTCAATATATCGTTTGGTCCATGGCGGTCATCTCAAGAGGGAGGATGATCATTTTCTTCACTAACCCCTCGACATTGGTATCAAATGAAAGGGCATTATAAGAAGAATGCCATAGACTATGTCTTTAGATTCATGGCGGCCATCTCAAGAGGGCGGATTACCATTTTCTTCACAACACCCGAGACATGGGTATCAAATGAAAGGCTATGAAAAGTAGAACACCATAAGCAATAAAGTATACTCAATATATTGTTTGGTCCATAGCGGCCATCTCAAGAGGGCGGATTACCATTTTCTTCACAACCCCTTCGAGATGGGTATCAAATGAGAGAGTATGATAAGTAGAACACCATATGCAATATAGTATACTCAATATATCGTTTGGTCCATAGCGGCCATCTCAAGAGTGCGGATTAATATTTTCTTCACAACCCCTTCGACATGGGTATCAAATGAAAGAGTATGATAAGTAGAACACCATAGGCAATATAGTATACTCAATATATCATTTGGTCCATGGCGGTCATCTCCCGAAATCAATTTTCCCAGATTTGTTCTTTTTTCACTATAGCTTTTTCCTATCGCAGTCTGTGTCCTCATAATCTTATTTTATTGAAAGGCGTTGCAACGCACGCGGGTTTTTGCTAGTTTAATATAAATGATTCAATTTTATTCATAAAAGTATGCAATCATTTCATCAATGTTTTCTCATGACGTTGTCACGTTAAACTATCGTCCGTAAACCCTCTTTACAGACAACAAATTATTTTTTTTGTTCTGTCAAAATACCAACAGCAACAACACGGAATAATTGTCTAGCTATTTATTCCGTTCCAACGTGAACGGAAAAAAGTCTCCAATTTCCTTGGAGAGCCATCTATTAGAAATTTGCAAGTGATATATTACCAACAGAATTCCGTTTGAAGTCCGTACTCACAAAACAAAAAGTACACGGAAAAATCGGGTGAACGGAATTCCGTGCATCTTTTTACGTGTATTTTATATGGGGAACGGAATTCCGTTCGAACTCCATACTAGGCTTTTAGGGGAAAACAACGTCGCAATCGCCTGTGAGCAGTAAGAAACTTGCACAGCGGCATCTGGATAGTGAATAGCAGCGGGACGTCAGCGATAAGGACATGCGGGAGGCGAGCCATAGAAGATACCATGAGAATCCCGGAGAATGGCTTCACTCGGGGAAAAGTAGGCGGAATACACGTCTACAGCTGCTATGCTACGCCAAGTCTGACACTAGATGAGTACGAGTTGAAGTTGGAGAGGTTAGCAGCCGACGCGATTCGCCATTCCGCGAAAATAATAACGGGCGATTTCAATGCTTGGGCTGTCGAATAGGGCAGTCAACAAACGAATGCAGCAGGGTATGCACCCTGCTGCATTCGTTTGTCGACTGCCCTATTCGACAGCCCAAGCATTGAAATCGTATGCACTCCTAGAAGTATTTTGGCGATTGAATGTACTGTGGGTTAACACTAGAGGCGTAAAGACCTTCCAAAGAGATGGGAAAACATCTCAAATTGACATCATCTACGTGAGCGATTCATTGGTGAAGGACCTGCAGTGGCGGGTGAGCGATGTGTACACGCACAAGCAACTACAAAGCCATCCTCTTCGAGGTGCGTCAGGGTAGAGGAGCGAAAATCCCTAGATGCGGGACGGCTGGAGGATGGGCCGTTAACTAACTCGACACAGAGGTGCTCGAAGAAGTATTCTTGCATGATGCGAGGTCGGCAGCAAGTGCCAGGGAATGGGTAATGGGGATTGAAGACTCTCTAAAGCAGGAATCCGATGTGTCCATGCCGCGGCGTAGCTTTAACTTTTGGTAGAGCGCAGGGATCGACGAATGCCGAAGAGGCTGCCTTAAAGCGAGGAGTACTCGGAACCGTCGGGATTTTGACGAGCTCTTTAAAAGATAAAAGGAAGCGAGAAAAAAGCTGAACAAGGCTATCACTAGAAGTACATCTGAGCAGTTCAAAAAGGTTGTGCAGAAAAGCAGACTCAGACCCCTGTGACGGGGCCTAGAAAATTTTCATGTCAGCAAAAGCTCTCCGCCGTCACCTGCTCCAGAGTATAGTGTACGTCCTGTTTCAATAGAACCTACGAGCAGGTGATATACCCACACCCTTCACGTGGACCCAGAAGAGGTACCTGCAGTAACCACAGAGAAAATCCTGGAGGCAGCAAAAAGTGAGCCATCAATAAGGCCCCTGGTATGGATGGCATACCAAACAAAGCGGCTATACTAGCAGCTACGTTAGCGCCAGACAGGTTCGCTGAAGTCTTTGCAGCATGCCTGACAGAGAGGATCTTCCCAGAGCGATGGAAATAGAAGATACTCGAGCTGCTACCGAAGCCGGACAAACCGTTAGGAGACCCTTCGTTCTGCAGACCAATATGTCTCCTTAGTTGCATAGGCAAACGAGCGGGTGATCTGTGACAGGATGCTCCCTAACGTCGAAAGGGTAGGAGGCCTGTCGGACCAGCAATTCGGCTTCAGAAAGGCAAGGTCGGCGACTGATGTAGTGAACATGGTGGTGGTCATAGCCAGAGCCGCCATTGAGAAAAATAACTGCTGTGCACTGATAAACCTAGAAGTAAAAAATGATTTCAACTCATCGAGGTGGAGGAAAATAGTTGAGGCGTTGATCAAGCTAGGTATACCAAAGCACTGAGTACCCGTGGTATCCAACTAAATTCAGAGTAGATCGCTTCATTGGGATTTGGAAGGTGGTCCGAAGGGGTTTGGAACACCATCCTGGGCCCTCTCTTGTGTATCGCAATGTGCAATGATGTGTTGGGGCTTCGCCTTCCAAGGAAGGAGTGGCGATCGTTTTCGCAGGTGACATCGTAGTAGTTGTCCTAGGGCAACGCCCAGATAACATCAAATTGTATGCAAACGAAGCGATCTGGGAAATAAAAGCGTGGCTAAAACGCGCCAGACTGAAGCTTGCTGAGCACAAAACTGAAGCGGTTTTGATCAGAATGACAATCTGAACACCCCCCCGGCTTAACAATGTTAGGCTCAAAATTAACAACAGTGCCAAATATCTGGGAGTAATTCTGGACAAGAAACTCCTCTGGCATGAAAACACAGAGGAGCGCATTAAGAAAGCAAACATCGCGCTTTTCGCTTGCAAAAAATCCATTGGTGGGGCTTCTCCCCTTACATTGTGCGATGGATCTACACAGCGATCGTCCGCCCAATTCTCCTTTACGGGGTTTTAGTATGGTGGCCAACTCTGAGTAAATCCACCGTGCTAAACAAATTACAGAGAGTACAAAGGTGTGCGGAGTTATGCATAACAGGAGCACTTCGCTCCACACCTACAGAGGCCTTAAATGTTATGTTATACCTCCCTCCTTTAAATCTTGTGGCAAGGGAAAGCGCAACCATCGCAGCCCTTAGAATAAAAGAATCCGGTTTCTGGACTGGAATCAGGGCAGGGCACACGAAGGTACTGAACTCAGTTACTATCCCCAAAAGAACCGACTTCTGCATTCCCGAAATTACCTTCTCAAGGAACTACGGAGTCCACATCCCTTCACGTCGTGAATGGATAAATAGACCACACAGGTTTCAGGGTGCCATAAACATTTTTACTGATGGCTCTAAGCTCGAGGGTCGAGTGGGAGGAGGTGTATTCTCCCCAGAACTTGGGATTGAAGTCTCCTTCCGACTTCCCGATCACTGCAGTGTATATCAAGCGGAGGTTCTAGCCATACAAGAAGCTGTTCTGCAAATCAACCAGCAAGGCGATAGGAACCGGACTGTCTAGATCTTCTCAGATAGTCAGGCAGCTCTAAAAGCCCTGCGCTCCTGCACAAACAGCTCTAGAACTACCTCTGAATGTCGCAGATCTCTTAACGAGATGGCTCAGCAGTTCACCTCGTATGGGTGCCCGGTCACCGAAATATAGAGGGAAATTGTAAAGTTGACGAACTGGCTAGGAGAGGCACGACCGCTACTCTCCTTCCAGAAAAGGAAAGAGTTGGTATGCCTTGGGCCACCTTTAAACTCCGATGCAAGCAACACACAATCACACAAGCGAAAAAGCATTGGAGGGATCTGAATAAATGCACTTTGGCCAAATTAACCTGGCCCTCCTATGATCTCAGGCGAACCACCTTATTACTGAGCCTCGGGAGACAAGAACTCTCAGTTATAGTGGGAGTGTTGACCGGACACTGTCTGATAGGGACGCATGCGACCCGTGTAGGTCTTGAGACCTATGATTTCTGCAGAAGCTGTAAGATACCGGACGAGGCGGAAAGTGTACTACATCTCCTCTGTCACTGCCCGGCCCTAAGCAGGATAAGGTTAACCACATTTGGTGAACCCTTTCTAAGCAACCTTGCGGAAATCTCGAAGTTTGGGATCCCGCAACTTAGAAGATTCATTACTTCCTCGAGATGGTTTTAACGAAGAAACGACATTTTAACATCAAGTTTAAAGTGGGATCACTATGGCATCACAATGGGCCTATCCTTCTGGCCTAAGTGTGTGGGCTTGAACCAAAAGCTCAGCCATATCTAACCTAACCTAACCTATCCAATTGAAACTCACCACACACTTGTGGTTGTGTTGTGATTTGTGATTGCCTTTAGAATACGGGAGTTAACCCCCACCAAGTTAATTTCGCACATTGCCTCTAGTCCCACACTATATTCGTCCAACTTCAGAAAATAAACGAAGACGTGCTCTACTTTATCCCGGATACCAGAGCATGCTGGGCACAGTGGTGACTCATTTTATTTTTAATGATTGTTCAGTCAAATCATATGAAACCTTAGCTTGCAATCCATAATAGCCGTGATTCTTTTTCCTGGAGTAACTACACCAGTGTACTTTGGAGTACATCCAACTACCCCACTACCTACTTACTTCTTGAAATACTTGGAGTACTTCTTGGAGTATTTCTTGGAGTACTTGGTAGTACTTCTTGGAGTACTTGGTAGTATTTCTTGGAGTACTTCTTGGAGTACTTGGTAGTACTTATTGGAGTACTTCTACTTGTTGTACTTCTTGGAGTTCTTCCTGGAATACTGCTTGGAGTACTTGGTGGAGTTCTTGTTGGAGTACTTCTTGGAGTACTTTTTTTTTTATGTTAAAGACTAGAGTCTCAGGGAAGACCCTTTATACTGTCGACAATCTATTTTTTTCGTATAGAGTGCAATGTCGAACAGCAGCTCTAGTCGGGATACTTCTTGGTACTTAGTACTTGGTACTTTGGATACTTGGTACTTATAATTCCACCAGCTCTATAGCCTGATATAAAAATATAAGTTAAAATACCCCGTTTGTTCGTGTACGTTTCTTAAACAACGAGATTTAAGTTATAAGCCTAACAATGTATAGATCTTTTCAAATGTCGTGACATTCCGCGCATGCTTGGGTTCAAAACTCTGCATGGAAACACAGTAATGTTTTGATGCTCGGATTTGAAGTGCCCTAACAGACTATAATACGTTTTGCTCGTAACTGTAGGCGTATTTCTGGTTGCATGCTGTTGTCCCCTCTACCTTGATTGTTACATTGTCTTGCAGACGGGTCTACCAAGTCCTTCCTTTTAATTTTATTGGTGAGCAGCCCTGCTTTTCGTTACACTGCATCAATATGGGTGAAAGCGTCCTGGCCAGATCTTCGTGTTATTTCTTATCATCTCTGTAAATTTGTCTTTAAGTGGATTTATGGAGGATTGGATCTCTTATTGTCATAGCCGAAACCTGGATCAGTTACCGACAGGGCCGTAGCAACCAGGGGGCTAGGGGGGGCTTAGCCCCCCCACGCCTTTGCATTGCCCCACACGTTTTTCTTATATATGAAATCGAAACACTAGAAAAAGAAGGAACAAAATTTAACGACAATCGAAAATAAAAGCCTCTAAAAAACCCATTCAGCATTTTCTCCCCAAATTGGCATCCCTGTAATCTAGGTCTGCACGGGTATTCCTTCATCACAAGTAGGTTTCTTTACTTTACACGGAGATATCTGTATGTGTGCCGATAATTAGATGCAACGGGCGAACACCGGCCGTTTGGCTTTTAAGGGGCATATGATGGCCGTAGGGGTTTTAACCTTTTTAAAGGGAGAACATACAGCCTCACAAACCCCGAAACTTGACCAATTTAAATGGCCAAGAACTGAGCTGTACATACGGGCGGACATTCGACGGTGAATTCGAGCTAAAAATAATCTGCATGTATTGTTGAATATGCTTTATGGGAGCTTGATCATTTTCATAATGTACAATGGTCCTTTCAATTTATCCTACTCAAAGATAAATCGATGCACAAAAGAAACGAGCTCGCCAGTCGTCTGTTTGTTTTTGCGTGAAATGTGTGAAGCGTGTTGAGTTATATTATATTTTAGGGGAAAATTGGAGTATGATTGAAAAAAGAGGAATATGTTTCACAATCAAGGTCGGTGTTCACCAATTTTAAGACCATTTTTTGTTTTTACTCGGGATTTTAGCAAAACTGACTTTTACCATGTTTCCATCGCACTCGAAATCTTCCGATTTCGGCAAAAATGAGGATTTCGGACGAAATCTCGTTTGAAATCTCATGTTTTAGCATATAAAATGAAATCGCCTTTCGGAGGAGATTTCAATGAAATCTCGATCGAAATCTTGCTAATGACCATTCAGCCTATTCAGCAAGTGTACTCAGCTTGGGGAAATTTCTCAGCTGTAAAAAATTTTGACAGTACGGATTTGTTATTTTTAAATTTTCTATCTTTAACGTTTAAAATGGAGCTTAAATGAATGTTTATATTTTTTCCTTATTTTACAGGGTATTCTTTCCAAATTTCTCAGTTTTGTTGATATAAGTAGGTTTTTAAAATTTGATGTGCAAGTTTGTTAAGACAAGCGAAAACTGCCTGGTGCGATGGAAACACATTTGGATTTCGCCAAATCGTTTTATCAAAACCTGCGGATTTTAAGTGCGATGGAAACATGGTATTTCTTGCAGTAAAACCAAATGACCCATTTTTTTGGAAAGTGTTCCATGTCTGAGGGTGTGCATATGGTTTTATCGATTATTTGTCTGACAAATGTCTAATATTTATGAACAATTAATGTAACATTAGTTATTAAATTAAAAATCTCGGAAAATGTGTAACGAATGAACCCTAAATTTATACTCGGGGGCTATCGAGGACGATAAGCACGAATCGAGCTCCAAATTATTGACGATCCAATTACTTTATCATCTCCTCGGAAGGCCAGGCCAAGAGATGCTAAGATAGGGTGTCATGAACTTCTGATATTCTATACTACATATTTTCGTGCTCTGCAATTAAATTGTTATGCTTCTAATCATTAAAACCAACGGTAGCAAAAATCAAGACTGGACAATAAACGAAACAAATGGACGAAACAAAATACTAACCCAGTTTATGGCGAATAGTCAATCACGTGTCACATCCATGCCATATCGTAGCTCTCTTATCTTTGCGGATGCGTATCTAGACCTCTTTATATATTCTTTCATATTTTGAAAAACTGCCGTCAAGATTTTGGTATCGCAATGGACCATTTTTGATCCAAACATGTATTAAATTGACATTTTTTCTGTCCCAGAAACCAGGGTCTGTCTCATCGGCATTGAATTCTGTTTCCCACAAGGGTTTGTCGAAGTTTTCAAATTGGCCACTGCTGCTTGACAGAACTAGACCAACTAAGGAAGCCCGCACTTTCTTATGCAAAACTTTCGTGTGTCTTTTGGTGATTCTTCGATTAGCTGGATGTCCTCTTTTTTAAATTCTGTATTAGTTTGGGTAACTTATTAATTTTGTCTCTCTCATTCGGGGCTCTCTTTATCTTATGTGCGGTACTTAACTCGGCACCTTTCATTTTGTTCTAAGCAGAGTGACGAGATAGATTTTCTAAATATCAATAAAAATATACTATACTTCCTAGTGTAGGGGTACAGCCAGCACTCGGTATAAACTTGTTTCCAAGTGACATTTTCCGCGTTAATTTAGTAAAATTGCTTTGCCCCACCACGCAAAAGAGAGTAGCTACGGCACTGGTTACCGAGCGCCAAGTTGCAGAGAAGGCAGACCAGTCAATCCCAATTGGCACTATTTTACAGATTTTGATGTTAGTTAGAGTTAAACTATGTTTTATGCCAAGTGGTTCTGGACTTAGTTTTAAGAAAAAGGTTTAGAAGCCAAGCCACTGGTTCAGGTTCTTCATCTTATCATTGGTTGAATTGGCTGGAAAGAAACCACACCCTATGATGATTCCAACGGCTCTAAAATTTTCCTATTTTCCCTACCGAATAAAACACCCACACAAACTGGTTTTTCAAATATTTTATTTCCTGTCTGCTAAAAATAACTTAAAAGCTAAACATAAAAGGGGCAGTTTAAGTCATTTTTTAAGTAAATGTTTTTTTTTTGGTTTTCTTTAACTAATGAACGATCCCACTGTTAAAATATAAACAGTATTCCTTGGAATTTGTCTTGTATTGAAGTCGTTTTTATTAAATTTAAATTATTTATTCAGTTTTAATTGTTTTCCTCTTTTTTTGTTCACTTAATTTCATTATATAATATTTCACTAGAAAATTTACAAAATTTTGTTTTTTTATTTAATTTTCTTATCTCTTATTTAGTTTTACAATAAACTTTAGCAAATTAACATTTTCTTCTCTCAGTTTTTTTTTATTTTTAAAAATTTTTTTATTAATTTTTTTTTGTTTTTTGTTTTTTTATTATTATTATAATAATTTTTCCTATACAATTGGATCTTCGCCATGCAGGTCGCATGATCCTATATTTTCACCCTGGTAGGGTGAGAAGTCTGTTATGACTGCGTTGGGCTCATTGCCAAATCTGATGTCCTGTAGGCAGCCTTTGAAGGGTTGATAGAAACGACTTGATGTCCTTACAGCTACTAATTCTCCATTTGGAAAACCACCTGGAAAATAGTTTAATCATAGTAAGTAATTTTTAGTTTTCTGATAGAGGTATTGTAAATTAATTTTTGTGAAATTTCTCAGCGCGTAAGTCATAGTTTAATGCGCTTCTAAGGCTGGTCGTCCACTGGAAGCGTATTCGAGCGGCTTCGCGCTTCGGCCATACAAATGAGTCGCTTGTAGCCGCTCATATGTATGGCCGTAGCGCGAAGCCGCTCGAATACGCTTCCAGTGGACGACCAGCCTAAGACGTGACGAGCGTTCGGAACCTGGAAAAATTAGGATCATCTCATCTCCGATGATAACATCAAAAATGTTTACCATCTGGACGCTCGTCGAACCTTATAGAGATATCGAATGCTTTGAGCTTTGTAACGAACCAAGTTTTCGTTACTAAGAATTTCACTCCACGAACCTAGAAAAATATATTTACTCAGTAGGCGGGGAAATTCCCTTAAGCAAAATTTAGGAAAATAAAATATTCACCCAGCAGGCTGGGCGATTATCCTTTGACAGTTCCCTTCGGTATAAAATAAACGGCTTCACCAGTCTAAAATTCAGTCTTTAATCAGACTCGTTCCAGGGAGGTCACCCTCTCTGGTCCTATACCGTGTCGTGGTGTACGATCCGACACGGTCATACTTTTACCAGAGGAATATTACCGAGGTCTTGTCGTGGTGTACGATCCGACTATGTGCCGAAGTAACTACTCCTAGACCGTGTCGTGGTGTACGATCCGACACGGTCATACTTTTACCAGAGGAATATTACCGAGGCCTTGTCGTGGTGTATGATCCGACTAGACGCCGAAGTAATTATTCCTACCCGACTTTACCAGAGGGGTGTTACCGAGGCCTTGTCGTGGTGTATGATCCGACTAGACGCCGAAGTAATTATTCCTACCCGACTTTACCAGAGGGGTGTTACCGAGGCCTTGTCGTGGTGTATGATCCGACTAGACGCCGAAGTAATTATTCCTACCCGACTTTACCAGAGGGGTGTTACCGAGGCCTTGTCGTGGTGTACGATCCGACTATGTGCCGAAGTAACTACTCCTATACCGTGTCGTGGTGTACGATCCGACACGGGGAGACTACGGACATTACAACAACCGACCGCATACCGAACCCATATACCGACACACACACTTCCTGCTGAACCACTGACCCCGCTTACATACATGTAGAGTAGAGTAGTGAGTAGGTAATTGCTTAGAAATCATAAGTAGGAAACTTGTATGTTAGAGGCATACCCTAGTTAATTACTCAAACATAATAGGAAACCTGTAAATAATGTATACTTAGACATAAGAGACCTGAATTGTTAGTATATAAGAACTTTTGATTAAATAAATGAATTTTATTTTGTAATAAGGTGTTTGTTCTCGCACGACCCTGGACAACTCGAGAGCCCCCGGCAGCCCTCCCTTAAAAAAGGAGGTTAGAGAACACTTTCACCCGAAACACCATTACAGCTTATCGAAAGAATGGGTTGTCATATGTATGTAACGTCCGGTGCGGTGGCTTCATACCCACTCCACCATTAGTGTCCGAGGTGCCGTGGGATGCTCCCCCGGGAATATGGAGTTTGGGTCGGAAAACAAATTCCTCCATCTAAACCATTTCGTTTCGCTTTCTTCAATTTCGCCGTAATTGGTGTTCTATCGAGTAATTGTTGAGTTTTTACGAACCATGCTACTTTTCCAGGCTACATACATTTATCCCAATATTGGTAAACAAACAAAAAAAAAACGACAACAGTTCAAACAACAAATAAATTTGTGGCTCGAACTTTTTCGGGAAGCACGTCATGGTACCAGGGTGGGTTTTCTTCCCGAAAGAATTATTTAGAACTGTTGTAAATCATAACTGAGTTTTGGTAGGCAAAGCTGGTAATGCGGGGTGGTTCGACAAGAGATATGTTTTCAGTATGAAGTACTAAAAGGAAAGACCAGATGGCATAGCGGCTAACGGGGTGCCTCTGTCCAAGATTTTCTAATATATGTAGTAGCCCTCTTCGTTCTCATAAGTATTCCGTGTCCGCTCGGAATGGGTGCGCTCATGTAAAGATAATTGGTGGTGCACGGTGTTAAAGTTGTACTTCCGGAGTACCAACCCCCCAGGCTCCCTCCGGCTAGCCAGTCCCAGCACGGGGTGGTGCCTTATAGATTTTTAACGGCGTTACGTTAACGTCCGAGAGATATTCCAAATTTTGCTTTCTGGATGGGAGTCTGAGGTTTGGCTCTTCAGGAAACAATTAAGGGTCCACATTACACATATATTGACTGAAGAAGTAGGCAGGCGAAAGTTAACTGTTGTGCCTTGGACACCACCACGTCATCTATACTTACACCTTGTCGTGGTGGTAAAGTTTGCGTGTCCTTGTGAAACGCTGCGCTATGTCGGTCGGCCCTCCTATACCGAACAGGTAAGCATGGAGAAGGCAGACTAAGCTACGTACATTCCCCATACACCCCTACTCTCGCCAACCTTTCCCCGACCCACTCCAAAACCGTAGCTAAGGTGTAAGGAAACCGGAATGGCCAACCAGTGGGTATAAACAGGTTGGTCGCAAACAGTCCCCGCCGATGCCCGGGCAAGGTCCATGTGACAAGTGCCTTACCACATACCAGGCTCTGCCAGGGCGACAACATAAACAAAAATAGAAATGGAAAGACAGATGCACAGTCGACGCCAGACGTCACCAGCCACAGGTACAATGGCACATCTGAGAAGATACAATCGCGCAATGACCCAAAAAGGAAAAAGCTCTCAATAACACTATTGTCGAGGAAGCTTCTACTTCAGCAGCCCAACAATCAGGCTCAATGGGTAACAGACCAATGAGCGAAGTAGTGAAGGACCATTTTCTACTGGCACCCAATTCTAGTACCAGTAGACTCCCAGACGTTCTCTGGGCCGGCATCGAGGTCAAAATATCGGAGATGGTCATGGAGCTTATGGTCATGATGAGGCAAGAGCCGTCGTCAGAAGGGCCGCTGTTTTCTTTTGAATCCTCGCAGATAATCAGGTATGGGGATTATTTCTCGAAGAATTCCTGATAAAATGAGTTACTCGTCTAAGCGACGCCAAGGGAAGGGTCCGTCTGGACCTTATTTCGGCGAGAGATATTCCCAAAAGGCCAAGAGTGAAGATCTGGCTCCCTAAAATGGAAGCTGAGCCAGACAAATGGGGTCAGCCGAAGACAACAGCCAGGACAACCGGAGGGTACTCAAGGCCGAAGAACTCCAGCGAAAGCTTATGCTGCTAATCAACGACAAGTGTCTGGAGGCGCTCAAAAGAGTTGACTCTAAACTTCATTTTGGACTAAGGCAGGCATAGATAAACGTTTTCAAAACGGCTTCATCTAACGAAAAGGCTGACTCCTATGAAGAGCTCAGTGAGCGCCAAAGTGGATGTGCCCTAGCGTGGTTTAACCAATTCTCACATATGGCTAGGTGGTATGGAGGCCAATGCTGAACAGGACCTATAATGCCATAAGGTTGTACTTGGACTTATCCTTCTCTGCCGAAATACTCTCAAGAGAGTGAAGAAAAGGAGACGTCCTCAAGAAGTTTGATCTACGGATATTCAAAGCCGGCTCTAAGACACACGTCAGAAGGCGCCGGGCAGGGGCCTATCTAGGAACCACTAAGAATTCACTGTCCTGTCACCTTCAGGTCCACGGTAGTATCTTTCAAGTCGAGGTGTTGCTTGCTAGCTAAATAACCTCGTACCTACACAAGGATGTAGCACTGGAATTTTCATAGATAGCCTAGCTTTTCTATAAAAGCCTTGGAGTTGGTAGTGATGCACTCCAAGCTGAGCTAGATATCCACGGTAGAAAGCATCACGTGACTCTAGTCTGGCTTCCAAACATAGGAACATGGATGTGAGCAAGAAAGCCAACTAACTAAGGGAGTATTTCTCCGAAGCTCGGAAATCGAGATGTTTGGTAACTCAATAGGTGAGTCAAAAACGCTGGCTATGAGCGCACTGGAGACCTGTGTTACCTCTAGGATGACTTTGGAGACTTCAAAAAAAAAAAAAAATAACAATTAACGGCGAGATATAGCAAGAATTATGGCAATCACCGCGGGACATGGACTCATAGTGGTGGATACTGCCAAGCTGGGTATCCCACACAACTTCTGTTTCCGTAGCTACGGGAAGACGAACTAGGTAGTTACATTCTCGAAGACTTAAAAGACATCTCCAGACTAAAGGTCTGGGCACTGATATGCTTCCTAACTTACACACTTCCCCCGAAGTCGTTCAAGCAACTACCTCATTTAGGCTGGTCGTCCACTGGAAGCGTATTCGAGCGGCTACGCGCTTCGGCTACATGAGCGGCAACACGCGGCTATGCGCGACAGATCCAACATAAAGAATTTCATACAAACATCGTCCACTGCAAGCGGCTTTGAGCGGGCGGCTATAGGCGTATTCGAGCGTGCCGCGCGAATCCAAAATAATTTGGATCGGTCGCGCGTAGCCGCTCGAATCAGGAAATAATTTTCTACAAATAGTACAGGAAAAATAGCGGAAATGATTGGGTACAGGCTGAAAATTGGCACAGTGCTTCCTTTTAGGGTTCTGAATAAGGGGTTATAAAGTCTACCGATTTTCTACCCCGGGAAGCTCATTTTTTAGGGGGTTTTAGGGTCAATATATCAGTTTTTTGCAAATACATCTGTAACCGTAAGTCCTGTCATAAAATAATGTTCACAAAGTTGGACTACCTTGTTAATTTTTTTAGGGGTGATTTCTGGATGTATTTGCAGAAAATATTGTTCTAGACAGGGGGTTAACTACTAAAATACAGGGTGTTTACGAAAAAAAAAATGTATTTTGTTTTAATTTATTTTTGAATAACTAGTTTACTAATTATCGTAAAGCAATATACTTACTTAGACTCATATTTTAGGTGAATGCGTATTCTTTTATTTGATATAAATAACAAGAAGAACTTGAGTGGCTCCATTTAGTACCTACTATATGTATGTAGGTTGACAGCATGAGCAAAATGCTAAAAGACGAATAAAATTGTGATTTTGTGTAATAACCCCTTATTGAGAACCCTTAAAGGAAGCTCTGTGCCAATTTTCAGCCTGTACCCAATCATTCAGCTTTTCCGCTTTTTCCGGCTTAATTTAACTACCTATACTAAAAGCCTTCCATATTGACAAAACACAAAATTATTATGTCAAATTCACTTCAAACTGAGCAGCATGAAAAGCTTTCAGTGGACGACCCCTGTAGCGTGTAGCCGCGTATCTCATAGCCGCTTGTAGCCGCCTCTAGCCGCTCATGTAGCCGAAGCGCGTAGCCGCTCGAACACGCTTCCAGTGGACGACCAGCCTTAGGCTGGTCGTCCACTGGAAGCGTATTCGAGCGGCTACGCGCTTCGGCGACATGAGCGGCTACGCGCGGCTATGCGCGACAGATCCAACATAAAGAAGTTCATACAAACATCGTCCACTGCAAGCGACTTCGAGCGGGCGGCTATAGGCGTATTCGAGCGTGCCGCGCGAATCCAAATTATTTTGGATCGGTCGCGCGTAGCCGCTCGAATCAGGAAATAATTTTCTCCAAAGCTTTCTATATTTCAAATAAAATAAATCTACCCTGCGATTTCTTGACGCTATAATTAAGAGAAAAATCGTAGGAATTCAATGAATGTGTTTTGGATAAATTGGTCGAGGCGAAAAGATGGAAAAAAGTTAATAATAGTAGCGAAAACAAGTTTTTTCACTTTTTAGGTACGAAAAATTGTTGTTTTGGAAAACAAAAAATACTACATAATAGTACTTAAAAAGACGAAAAATATGAGTTTTGCACCATTGAAATCGGTCAACAACTTTTTGCAGAAAAATTCAAAACCCGTTAAAAATGACCATTTTTTGGACATTTAATTATAGTGAGTGTAATTATCGTAGAACCTAGTTTCAAGGATTCAATTGTATCTGCCTACAATTAAAATTTCATGAAAAAATAATGGTAACTTTTCGAGTTTCGGTTTTCAAACGAGTTTTTAAGTTGTTAAATCAAATCTATCATACATTTCATGAAAATGGAGTTGTGGAGCAACTCCTTGCGAATAAATTAGGCCTATAAAAAAAATTCTAGGACCACTGTGGACCTTGTTCAACCTTTTTTCGTGAAACAGGTGTTTTTCATTTTTGAGATTTACTCGAAAAGTTACCATTATTTTTTCATGAAATTTTTACTGTAGGTAGGCACCATCAGAAGCCACAATTTAATCCTTGACACAAGGTTCTACGATAATTACAATTCCTATATGTAATTATCAAATATCTCTCCTGGAATAAAAATTATTATGTCAAATTCACTTCAAACTGAGCAGCATGAAAAGCTTGCAGTGGACGACCCCTGTAGCGTGTAGTCGCGTATCTCAAAGCCGCTTGTAGCCGCCTCTAGCCGCTCATGTCGCCGAAGCGCGTAGCCGCTCGAATACGCTTCCAGTGGACGACCAGCCTTAAGGTACCCTAGGTTGTGGCATCAGTACCTTGGAGCGCTAATTTAGACTGCGATCACACTCGCAGCAGCCCTGCACTTATCTAACCTAGACCGGAAAAGAGTCTAAGGACGATAAAGAATTAAGGTGGATGAAGAAAGGAGGTGGTATAGTTTCTATTTATTATTAATCTACGGTTTCTGCGATGCCGCCATTTAATCATGAATACCCCCCAAAAAAGTCGAGAATATGCCGTAGAATCCCCAAATGAGTATAACCGTAGAATCCCCTATAAATATAAATAAGAAAACATTTTTTTTTTGAAATTTTTAAACTTAATATTTATGAAAATTAATATTTTAATAGGGTGCCTAACGACGAAGACATTTCCTTTAGATGCCATTGACTATTCAACATTCCCGTAATTGTTTATTATTGTTAAATACACTTAAATTGTATTTAAAACTCTTTAAAAGAAACGCGAGAAAATTAATAATTTTTAATTGTTAAAACTTTTGGAAAACTTCATTTTACCCAATGTTTATACCATTTCTATTTCCGGCACAAACCTCAAGCTTTACAGAACACCAACCATCACCCAGAAAGCACTTGGCAATTGGCACTACTGAAAACCTGTTGCATACACCACAGCTGTTTTGGCTTCCCGGAGTTGTCAATTGCCCGTGTCCAGTTATCGGTGGTTCCGTTGTTCTCAAGTTCTCGATTTCGTGATGTTTTTGTGTGAAATTTGTGTTTATATTAATTAAATCAAGTTAAAGGTAAGTACCTAAGTAAATTAAGTCCTCATACGTAACAGAAACCTCCTTCCCTCGTCGTAATATCGTTGGGTTAACATTCGCCTTCTCCGAGAATATCAGCAGGCCGTCGACGGCGAGCTCTATCTTGCCCCGATCCGTGGTAATTTGAACATTGTGCCATCCTCCGTCCGACACGAATCCTCCAGAAGGTACTTCAATTGTGGAATTAGAGCTGCCCAGCAGATTGCTGGCGATCTTCATGTGGCCATTCTCGATGCCGAGTCCCAAAAATCTGGTTTTGTCGCGCTCGCTCCATAGAAGGAGGCCACTGGGCTCAATTGTTGAGAAATTCAACGAAACCTGAATGGCTTCCCGCGGTCGGATGTACATGGAAGGGCCTTTTCGCTTGTCTTTTACTGGTATTCGAGGCGGCGGCAGCACCAAGTAACTGTTGCCACGGAAACTTGGAGTTGTGGGCTTACTCATTGCTGGAATATTAAAATTTTAATGAGTCTACTTTTTAGGACTGCTACAGTTACCAATTTCACAGTAGAATCCACCCCAGCCGTTAGGGCAGCTGCATCGTCCACTTCTTAAGCATCTGCCATTGTTCTTGCATGGCACCAGCTTGCACGTTTCGGAGTATTCGCAGCGGTCTCCTTTGGCATATTCTGGGCAGATACAATGCGGCTGTAGTTTTTCATCCAGCCAGCAGTGACCACCGGCTTCGCAGGAATCGCCTCCGCAAGCAGTTCCATCACAGTCTCGGATGTTTCGAGATTCTAAAAAACAAAAACGAAATCCAGGTTAAATTTTTCTGGTTTAACCATGTCTAGTCATGTCTTACCTAACACATTGGTTTCATTAAGAACAATCCTAGTTCCACTTACAACTAATCCTCTCACACATCCCCTAAACGGAATCGGGAAGCCAGATATGGCATTGTGAGGAAGTTTTGATAAGTCTTTAAGGCCACCTATGTACAAAAGTGAATCGGGTTCCACTAGAACCTCTGCAGATGGTGCCAGAGCCGACGAAGCGCTGCCCTCCACCCAAAGTGTCAACCAACGGCCACGCTGTGCCATCTTAATCTTATGCCACTCACCAATGGCCAGCATTCGGACACTTCGCACTACCGTAACGTGATTTGTTGGTCCAGAGATTCTAAACTCCACGACACCTCCCTGCAGGGATAAGCTAACAAATCCAACTTTTCTGTCCTGATTATTGTTGAGTGTTCCGAAGTACAAGAGCAGGCCACGTTCGGATAGTGGACGCACCTGGAACTCGATAAAGAAGAACTGGACTCGGTGGTGGTCATCTAGACTCTTGGAAGACATTAGTGGGACTGCAGCGAAACTTCTTTGTTTTTCGACTTCGTTGAGGAGCTTCATTACGAAGTGTTGTCCTGGTGCGGATGTGTATGCCACTGGCTTTGGCATTACTTTTTTGGTAAAGTTTCGATATTGGACAATTTGTGAACGTTTTGATCCCATCTTGTCCAAACGGTCCGAGTTTAAGTATGGCCAGCGAACAGCTAAGTAAGATCGTCGTCCTGTTAGGGAAACATCGCTCAGGGATTTTATTTCTGAAAACAAAGAAAAAATTGGTTTTAGTTTTTAGAAGTTTACTTTTAAATTATTTAACTTAATTATAGTTATAAGTATGTAGTATTAAGCTGTTATCAAATTTCCCATCGTCGACGATATTGTGCTCGAAGTTGTGAGGCATGTCCCACATATTTTTGAAGGCGTAAACGAAGTAAAAGAGGAACTTATTCTGCATCTTGCGTCAAAAAAATCGTTACCGAAATAGTAAAAATTTTAAAAGTGTCGGGCTTTTGCAGAAATAATTGGTTGCAAATGTTTCATTCTTTCGAAATCTAGAGCTGGAATTGAAATGACATTTTTTGTACTTTTAGGAAAATAATAGCTGTGCCCAAAACTTGGGTTGATTATTATATATAGCAGAAATGAGGGTGATGATACATTGTTAGGGTCCTACTATGAGGTAACACCACCATAAATCGTGTCAGAGCGAATTTCGACCTTTAAAATAAGGGTTTAATAAGCGGTTTACTTTAGATTGTAAACTAGAAATCTAAACTGGGAAATCCGGGAATCGGACAATCATCGACATTCCCTATATCAAGGTAATCTATCTAATAGTTCTTAGTCAGATTGGTTTTGGATGGAGCAATCGAAACATTTCGGCCATATTGTGATAAAAGTAGACCATTCTTAAGAGCAAGTTGGTGGCCTTTTTGGACCTCTGTACTGTAACAATGTACCTATTGAATCGGTTCGAAAGGTCTCATAGCCTTAAACATAGAAGCAAGTCTTAGATTAGACAATGGCCGGCAGCTGTGTTGAGCTCGAGAATAAATCAAGGTGATTTGGGAGCCAAGATGGTAATCAAATACGCCAACAGTACTACACCACAAGGAGCAGTGCTCTCTCTCTTACTGCGGTTAGTAACGATAAATAGCATGTGAAACTAAGGTAGTAACATACGCAGTACCATGTGCACGATAGGGTGTTTATGTGACACCACTGAGTTAAGGGAACGTTATTTTAGTCTCACGGGTACGGGATTAGGTATGAATCTGTGACAATAGTATACCAGAGTTAAGAGCTTTTGCATTTGTTTAAGAGAAGTTGGGAGAGATGATAGCCTTTATTCGATCTGATCGGCCATAACCAGATCTCTTGTGACTTCGTTGTTGAATCTCTAAAACGTTTGCGCCGCCTTTCCTAAGTCGAATGGCGTACGAGTAAGTGTATACCAAATCCACCTTGCCGCGGTGGAGTTTTGGATGTGCACGGTAGGGTGTCTATTAGCGTCATCGATTTGGCAGCTCTAGCTTCGAGTGCGAGCACATTTCATTTGGAGCTGAGCAAAAGTAGCTCGCTCCAGAACAAATTCGCTCTAACATAGAATTGCTCTGATTCAATTTCGCTCGCTCTTCGATTGAATTTTGCTCCCTTCAAGATTTGTTTTGATGAACATTTACACATTTTTGTGTTCTGAACATATTAATTCTCAGAAAAATTTACAATTTTGCTTTAATTTCTTTGGTATTTGAAATAACTGTACATATCCCGCGTCGACATCTAATGATTATTCTAAAGATTTTTCGACCATTAATAATTTTGTTGTATTATTATTATAATTTTTTTTATTTAATTAATCTTCACAACATGAATAACTTTTTAAATTTTAGAGCACTTTTCAAATCTGTCGATATGATACAGATCTAAAAACTTGCTCTTTCTGATCTTTGGTAGAGCACTTTTGGGCAAATCGATGACAAAATCTGGATTTGCTCTTAGAGCGAGTGACAAATCGATGACACAGCCCTGAGAGGGAGGGTCAAAAAAAAGGGCAGCAAATCGATGACGCTATATGTGACACAAAAACTGAGTTAAGGCGACGTTATTTTTTTTTGGAACGAAGTCCCTTACTGTGGCTTTCGGGTAGAATAATTTGATGGAAATCGTCAGTTAAGAAAATGCGTATGCGTGCGAGTACCGATCCCAATAGGCAATTTACGAATTCAGAATGCAGTATTTCTTTGTAGAAATTGGAAGCAATGTGAACCGAAAGCTAGGACCGTTCACACTTTTTCCTTTGTTCATTATCGAGGATAGAAGCTTATGCCTTCTTATTGAAAGTAATGGTAATGCCGTTATGCCTTCAATCCTAGGATTTCACAATGTTAATCGAAGGGTTGTTTCGATCTAGAAAGTAGTCATTACGTATTCGTAGGATAATGTACGCCATCGACTCTGGAAAGTTTCTATTCCCTACTGGGGAGCAGTCTGGTAGCCAAAAAACGAGCAGGCGAGTATGCTGTGTGTATGCGTTCTAGTATCGAGATTCGAGCAGCACAACAAACGAGCAGGCGAGTGCGCAGCCGGTTACGCAACTCTCTCCCCTTCTCACTCTCTCTCTGCCTCTTATTAAACGTTTATATTAGCTTCATCTGTATCTTGTATGTAAACAAATCTTGCAAGCTCATTTTAACCCACTTTCATAGAACCGATCAACTTAAAATTTTGCACTTATGTACATTATTCGCGTGACAGTGTAATCTGAGCATTTTGTAAAAATATCAACATGGTGGTTCCAAGATGGCGGCCGTTATTTGTAATTATGTTCCGCGAGTCCCGTCATGGGTATTAACTGAAATGGTATGACAGGTATAATTTAGTTAGCTCTATGCCGTCATTTCAAATTCAAAATGGCGGCTAACACAAAGTTTTCGAAGACATACAATAGAATAAAAAGTAGAAAATACAGCAGAAAAACTTCAAATTTCACGTTTGTTTGCAATGCAATCCGACGATGGGCCTCCAAAATGGCGGAGGGTTTCTGTAATAATTGTGTTCCCTGACCGACTGATATGGGTATCAAATGGAACTGCATGACAGGTAGAATACACAAGTATTGGCTTATTCCGGCGGATTAACTTTTTCTTTACAACCCTCAATATGGGTATCAAATGAAATGTATGATGATTATAAAACAGTAATCTGTGTGACGTCATTCTAAATCTAATATGGTGGCCTACCACAAAATGGCGGAAAACATATAATAGACTCAAAGGTAGAAAATAAAAATATATATTTTATAAAAACTAAAAAATACACTTTGATTTTAAAATGAATTAAAAAGTAAAATAAATTTTGAATATAAAGTTTTTATTGCTCCAGCCGGTAAATGGGAACAAGCTACCTTTCAAAATCAAGGTAAGAATGAAATTAATGAAGTTATTGGTAAAACTTATAAATGTAACTTGCTTAAATGTGAAAAAGCGTCGAGCCATGTTTGCGTTTATGAGTAGGTTGGATTTTAGATATCTCATAAGCTTTTTGTTAATTATCGTCTCCATGGCTTTGGACAGAATAGGAGTAATTGCTAGAAGATTGGATTAAGGAGTTTACTTCTAAACTTGTTGTCAAATTAAGTTTTGACATACCTGTTGGGACTTTACAGGAATTTCTTAGTTTTATATACTTTAGACGGAGAGATTCTCTCGGGAAACTCTTGCACGCTCAGTAGGCGGCCTCTTTGTTAACTTCACAGTTTATAGGGAAGTTATTGTAATCGGTCCGAAAATCGAAATCAAAATTTTCAACGTATTTTCATTTTTCAAAGTCCCAATAGCATTTAAAGCATACATTTGAGAAGTGCTATGTTTGTGTGTGTGTGTGCGTACGTATGTAGTCATTTTTTCCTGCATAATGTCGCACGAACCAAAAAAATATCGACTTTGTTGAGGTGTCGTTCCAAGCGTATTAACGGAAATATGATTTGGAAAGATTTTTATAAAATTCGGTCGAGCCGTTTTTTTTTTATTTCAAGGACGGACATGATTATAGTACCTGCAGCACATCGCTCAAACTAAAAATGATATTGACTTCTTTGAGAAGTCGATCGAAGCATATTAACGAAAACATGATTTGAAAAAATTTCATAACATTCGGTCGAGGCCTTTTTTTGTTTAAATGAAAAGAATTCGCCTAAGGGTTACAAGCCTCTTAAATTGTTTAGATTTTCTGTTATCTAACAAACTCGTTGGAATGAACCATGAAATTGTTGTTGGAATTGCTTCCCACGTCCAACAGTTTCTGGAAATTAAAGTGTATGCCCAAATTTCCAGTAGTTACCGAAAAATGACAAATGTTTAGAATTGAGACCCCAGACCAAAATATAGTTAAAAATAAAAGTTCAGGTATTCAAAGTAATTTTTGAATGCTCCAGTAGTAACTTAAAGGCGGGGCCGACAAATTTTTCTTTTCACTACGATCACCGATTGAGGAGGGGAGAGGGAGCTTGCGAATTGTGACTCTAGATCAAAATCGTTCCACAAAAGGTTGTAGGGTATTCTGCGTGATTTATCCCCCTCCGCCCACCGCCACCTGACTGGGCGCTACACTAAAATTGATAAACACTCAATTTGTTAGCACTCAAAAATCACTCTGAATACGTGAAAGAAAATTTGGCACGATTTTGGTGGGGAGCCCAAATTTTTAATATTTGGTTCTTTCTATGATGTTACCTTGGAGGCGGCCCTATACCCTGGCACGCAGGCGTCCATTTACTCAGGCACGTCCCTGGTTTGACCATTCATTATTCATGGCCGAATATCGACAACAGGCGAGATTAGTATTATTTATTATTTCAAAGTTTTTGCTATGTGTTAGGTGTGTTCGTTTGAAGAATCAGGTGTATGAACTTGGTGTGATTTTTTTACAATTTTTTGTTATTATTGTTCATTTATTATTAAAAATTTATCATACTGGGAAGTTAATCGAATGGACCGAAAAGGTCAAACTCCAACTAGTTTTTTGTACTTTTAAAAGGATCCGCTTAAGGTAAGAATATTACCAACACTTTTTTTTACAAAAGGGTGGAGTTGCATATGATCGCATAATATAATAAATGTTGCTTGAAGTATAACAATTTTGTTGGTTTTCTTCTCTTTCAGTAAAAAAAGAATTTATTTCTCATAAGAATGGTATCGTTACATCTCTAGTGATTGTTAATCCCGATAATTAAATTCTTATTGAGAAGTTATAGATATTTATTGAATGGGGTTTTCACTTTAATCCTGCATTATATGTCTAAAATTAGTTCAAATCTATTCAATTTTATCCTTTTCATTTAACAGGTCAACAGGTATATAAAAAAACACTCCACTTCCGTTCAGTATTTCAAAACAAACTCAAAACTAATTAATTAATTCATAATTTCATTTAATATTTACCTTCATCACAGTTCTTTCCGGTCTTCCCAACAGGACAGTCACATTCATAACCATTGACTAAAGGCACACATGTTGAGCCCTCAGCGCATTTATTATTGAACGAATCACATGGATTTGATGATTGAGCACACAATGGCCCATACCATCCTTCCTGGCATATGCATCTACACAATAATTTATAGAATAAAAGAAAATAGTAATATTATTCAAACAAAATTATTTCGAATTGTATTTCGATAGCACTTACGTAAATGTTGCTCCATGTTGTAGGCACGCTCCATCATGCTGACATGCATGTCTATGACATTCTCTCGTTCCGCATTGTCCCACACCACGTCCTCGAACGCCACGAGTTTCTTGCAATGGGACAGAAACCTGTCCAGCCTTTAAGTGCACATCATAAATACATCCTTGGAATCCTGAATGCAGCGGCAAATCATGTGGTAATGTATTGAAATTAGCAATCTCATGTCCACCAAGATAAAGGATTGGCATAACGTCCATTCTAGTAACAGTTCCCGGTGACCGTCCTGTTATATTGAACTTTCCATCAACTGATAGCCATGCCTGACGTCCAATCCGGCCAACTTTTATTTCATATGGTACACGCGGTGCATCTAGTCTAAAATCGATTGGTTTTTGGGTAAAAATTCTTCTGGGTCCACCACCTAGGTTCCACGTTAGCATTATGTAGCCTTGTATGAAACTTATAGCTAAATGATCGCTCTTTTCGTCGTGGTATCCAGATTGGCCGATGAATGCCAATAGAGAGATTTGTGACATAGTCTGTGGCAGAATTTTAAAGCTAAGCTCTATTGAGTATTCTAATGGTATTGGAACTGTGTACGCCACAAATGATGAAAGTCCATTAACGCTGCCCGAAAATGATGGTAGAGCAACTTCAAGATCTGTAAAGGCTGCAGGTGTAGCAAAAATTTAATTAATTAAAATTCCCTTTCATTCTTCGACACTGTTTTTTCGGCGACTTTATTTGTGGTATTGTTTGAGTTTTATATGAACAGGCTCTTCAATGTTTTTAGGTGGTTATCGATTTTATTGATTTTTCTTGTTTAGAGATTTGTTTATGGTTTGATGCGGGTGACTCTATATTGGCATATTTTCTTGATTTGAATGTTGTAAATTTTAGCAACAAAATGGGGTTTGTTTGTAGTTCAATTTATGTTTGAATCGAGGGGGTTTAGTTTGTTAGACATTACGAAAGTCAGGAAAATCAGAGATAGTTATGGATTTGGAATGCTTCAAGATTTTAACTCTTAGCTGTTCGCTGGGACGTGGGTATTGTTAAGTCAAGAAAGACAAAAAAAAACAATTATCTTCAAAGTTAATCAAATAGAGAGGTTTGTCGAAAATATGAGCTCTTGAAGTACCTTGAGTGCCGTTCTACTTCACTACAGAAACGAATCATATTCTGCACGAGCTCACCCAGAGACATGTCTCTTGAAGAAATTAACGGACATATTAGATGGAAGCGCTTTGAAAAATCTATGAACTCTGCTCTAATTTTTTCGACTTTTAGGTGACTGTTTTCATTGCACTCCATAACAGCATCTACGGCAATATCTTGGAGACGAAAGTCTTTTTACAACGTAATGAAGTTTTGAATTCGATCAAAAATTATTCTCTTAGTAGCTACTTGGAACGAAAAGACAATGAGCAGAGGAGGAGCTCTTGGAACTACAGGATACAAAGTAAAAATTAAAGCATTGCAAAGAACAAGGTGGATCAATACAAATAGAAGTGGCATTAGAGGTCATACAATCCTCTCAACCTGAAGCACAACAGGGAGACGTCAATTCGTAGTCGCTTTTGTAGACAATAAATCTTTAAAGCTACAAATATCCTTTCTTCTTTCTTTATGCTCCTCATGGGATATATGCCGGAAGCAACAAATACTGGTCATTTATTAAGCGTGGCTTGAAAGTGGCTGCTGAATAGACAGTAGGACTAGAAGCAAGAATAGAGGGCAATGATTGGAGGACAGCCACCACAGAGAGAGATTCAAGCCAACGTGAATGCCTCTAGAGACCAACTAGAGCGAAACTAGAAGCATACAGAATAAAAAAACCTACCGCAGATAAAGTATGCTGAAAGAAGAAAAGAGAAATATTTCACAGGCAAATCTAGGATATTCATGACAATTTCCAGATCAATAACATCAATCAGGCTTATCCATAAGAAAGGGGATAAGGTATGCTGTTAGAACCGATCGCCTGTCCATTCTTCCACACCAGGCTAACTCTTAAGGATAAAGATCCTGCAATGAAGCAACCACAAGGGCGTTGTTTCAGATCCGGCCTCCACATCTGCAGCAAGCGCTAGGGAGCACGGGGCAAATCAGCTCCCTTAAAGGGCAAAGGCGGTAGAACAAACGGTTCTAGACAAGCCAAGAAGACCGGGCTTGTCCAACTCTCCTTGGAGAAAAAATGCACCATGCGAAAGGGGCATCCTTCACCCTGTGTAAGACTTTCGCGGAGAGTCATCTTACCCTTGCTCTTATTCAGGAATCTTGGGTAACCGATTGCAAAGTCAAAGGACTTACCACCGGCTCAAGTAAACTAGTATAGGATCGGAGATGCGGGGCGCCTCGCGCAACCGTGTTAATAAACAATCATGCCACTCATCTTTCCATTACCAACTTTATTTCTAGAGATCTAGTGGAGATCTCGGTTGCGGTTTCCACCGCCTAGGGCTTCCAAGAAATCGCCTTTGCGTCTGCCTACTTTCCGGGGATGTAGCAATAGTGCCACCCCAGGAGGTTCAAGAAATAAATAAGTTCTGTCGCAATCAGTTCAATATCCCAAATATTTCCATTTGCCGCGTATCCGACCTTATGGTTGGTGAACTGCGGCTGCAAATGAAATTCAGGGCCATTATCCCGGATCATTCTGAGTGGGAACTTATTCTTCCAAAACATCTCCACTGGTTTATCGACGGGTCAAAGATGGGACATGGTACAGGGGCTGGTGTCGCAGGACCCAACTCCAAGGTCTCGGTTGCAATGAGTAAGCGGCCCTCTGTTTTCCATACATGCCATTGCAACCTGGACAAGCTGCAAAGTCGCGCTCTCAAACTTATTGGCGATAGCGCCATTTGCTCCTCAATTGACTCATTAAGCCACCGTAGGAATGTAGCAGCCCTTGCAAAATTTTACCGATTTTACCACAACGATTGCTCTACTGAAATAAGTAACCTCATGCCTCCACGGCAACTTTTCTCCCGCAACACTAGACTTGCCCGACTATCTTAGACTATCATATAAAAAAAAAGAAAAAAAACCTGTGCTAGGCTCAACTTTGAGAAAGGTTTGAAAGGCGCCAACATTAGAATCTTTTCTGACACCCAGGCTGCCAACAAGGCACTCTCAAAGTGGAAGTTTTCTTCCAAAATAATTGCAGGGTGTTTTGACGTATTCCAGAACCTGACCAAAAAAAAATGCGGTTTCGATCTGCTAGGTCTCCGGACACTGGGGTATCGAGGGGAATGTGGCTGCAAAAAGCCTCGCGAGGGAGGGGTCTGGGACGTTGGTCCAGGGCCCAGAACTCTTCTGTGGCATCTCTTGGTCCACCCCAAATCCCTGATAGAGGAGTGGATTAAGGGACTAAACCTAGCCTACTACTACTCTTATAACTACCACTTTAAACAGAACGGACCTAAGGCTGCTGTATCACCTCCATAAGCTAGGACAAAATGCCGACTCTACATGGAAGGCGTCGAGACTTCCACACATATTCTTTGTGAATGTCCTGCTCTGATCTGGCTTAAAAGAAGAGCGTGTGTCAGAGTAGTTATGGGGCCCGCTCAAGTCCGGTCTTCGTCAATTAATGACCTTGCCTTGGTCCGGAAGGCTGATAATTTTGTTCCGCTTGGCTACAGTGTCCACCATGTGGGTTGCCCCTCATTCCTTAAAAATACAGACAGAAATGGAGATGGCTGGAAGAAAGAATTGGAGAAGCCTATCAAAGGATGTCTGTCTACCACGGCTTTTTTCGAAATTTCGCTAACTTTTACCAAGTTTTAATATATATGTAAGCATATTCGTTTAAGAAACTGGAGAGAACTAGAAAAACGAAGAGACGACTAGAAGCAGCGATATCAAAAAGCCCGCGTTTTACAAGGCGAGGATGAAGAACTGAAACATCATCATCTTTGCAAGATCCGTTCAGGTAAACCTGTTTATTGTCAAATTTTGCGTTGCAATCTGTTCAATTTCCAACAATGTAGAAATGTATCAGAAACTATAGATTACTTTTATTTTAGATCAAATGTTTTTGGTGAACAGCCAGTTTGAAAAATTTGACACAGGCTATTTCGAGCTCAATGAAAGCCACACTGAAAAATTAGCTGTAATCGGTAGGACCAAATTTTTGGACAAAATTCGAGGAACTAAACTCAGCAAAGTAAGATATTTCTCTATCACATTTAAAAACTTCGATTTATTTTCTAGACCTGGGCTGGTAGCACGTAACTTGTTTCAATCGTTGTGTTGAGTAAGTTTGCACATCTTCGTTTACTCAGAGCAATGATTGTGAAACTCATACAGTCAATCAATAAAGGGATCTTTTGACTCAGTTATTCAAGGAATCATCTCAGAGATGATTTTACAAATATAAACCAATTTGTTGTTGAATTTCAACATACAATCTGAATGCAGTAAAGTAAATGATCATATCTCACCAAATGTACATATTTGTAAATTTTACTATAAATCCACAACCCCCAATTTATTTACATTGAAGAGCCCGCAATGTTGACTTGAAGTACCTATGTACGAAAATGTATCTGAAATGCAAAGTTCCATTACTGTTTTTATAAAATGTTCTCTTTATGATAAATTGACTTAAGGCCACTAAGCTGACATGGTGGCATGTCGTAACACTGATTCTTACAAATATAGATAAGTCGATCAAGATGCTCAATGTCCAAATCGAAGTATGAAAGTGAATGATTTATTTTAAAAAACAATGAGCAATGAGCTCGGATATTTAATATTAAATGTAAAGAAAAATCCTGTTTACTTACTGTGCTCACAATAGTGTCCATGTTTTCCTAATGGGCACAAGCATAGATATCCACTTCCTGGAAATTGTACACAAGTTCCACCATACTGGCATGGATTATCCTCACAAACTGATATTTCACATGTCGGCCCCATATACCCGGTTGGACATTTACATTTCCATTTTTCTTGCTTTTGACCATTTTCTCCAATCTCATCGGTATCAATTTTTATACAAGCAGCACCATTCCTACAAGGACTCGATAAGCAAGCCAATGATCCGCATTCAGTGATACCGAATCCGTCCAGGGCATCTCTGAAAGTATATTACGATAAATAACATTAAAGTAATTCCCTTTAGTATTATAATGCTGTAAATGATTCTGTGAAAGTCATCTCGTAACAAAACAATAAAGAAATGACCAAAAACCCCTTAAAGGGACTTCATTAAATTTTCCAATTTTCTTCACTTAAGCTGGCATAAGCTTCAGCCAAAAGATGAAAAGTCAACAATAGCAGAGGAGTAGCTGGGAAAAGTCCAACTCCCAAGGCAAATACTACCGAACCGGAGCACCACCGAGTCCAGACTTCTGAATTTCTGAAAAAGTTTTTTTTTTTGTTTTGTTTAAAGGAAGAAGGAAGTCATTCCTTTATATCCTTTCTGTATATATATAAAAAAAGGGGTAAAAACGGACCCAGAGAGTGTTTTCGCCCTTTGTTAATTCTTTAGGAGTTTGTTGTCGTCGTCGAAGGGCTCGAAAAAGGTGCGACAAAATCCCCAAAAAAAAATATTTTTCTACTAACATACAACCTTCAGGGAGGAGGCCAGCAAGGAAAGGGTTTGTTTTTAGATTTGTTTTAGGGATTTTGAAGTGTGCCTTTTGTGGAAAAGTGAAAGGCTTAAAAGTAATCTTTACAAGGTAACAAAAAATATGTTTTCTCTTTTTTTAGTTTAAGTTTTTTTTTGTTGAAAGTAATGAAATAAATCTAAGTAAAGGTATAAAGGTATTGCACAATCGGTTGTTCTCTTCTAGATCAATAAATAATTGATTTGTTGTGATTGTTACTTTTATAGTTGTTATGTTATTGGGTAGATCTTTTGGGGTAGTTTTTATTGCTGTTATTATTTTTAAGGTAGGACTAGTTTATTTTGTTTTTGTTGTTAGAAATAAGTTGTTCTCTCTAGTATTTTTTTTAATGTATTTCCAATAGGATAAAAAGGTCACTTGGGTCGATAGCTTGTAGTTGGCTGCTGGTCCCGGTTGTCTAGCTAGAGGATAAGGTGCTCTACTATCATCCTTGAGGTCCGTTTTTCGAATTCACTTGCTGCATGGTACTTCGCTTTTCCATTTTCCGAAGTATGTATGTATAGATACTTTCCTTCTTTTCAAAAACTCACTTGCTCTTTTCCTGTCATCGCCTCCAAGTATTATAAGCGAGGACGGGGAGAAGGTGGAATAAAACCGGAATAAAAACAGTACAAAAAAAGACAATCCGAACTTTCACATAAAACAAAACAAAACTTAGTTTGTAATTTGCATATGTATTTAAAATATTTTTTGGAATTATGTCTTAATATTTGGTTAACCCTAGCTACCAGGTTTAAGAATTTCTTACTGCAGTTACAGGTTGCTAGTTTGTATTCTAAGCTATGTTAACAGAAACAACGATGTTTAATACGAGTAAATTTGTTTGACCTTTTATACATACAATGTGGGAAGTAAGTTCTCTTAGGTAGTTCTTGCTGCCATAGATTGTATTTGAATTATTATTGGCCACGTTTCTACTGAACCGAACCACTTTGGAGTAACTTAAATGGATCTTTCAACTTGGTTACACCCGTACTCTCAATTAAAGGAGAGTTGTCAGAACCAATCAACGCCACAGTAGGATTAAGACATGGAGATTCCCTGTAATGTTTACTGTTTAACGTAGCTATAAAATTGATAAAAGACAACGAATCAACCGCGGGTAGTATTTTCAACAAATCGGTACAAGTATTGGTATACGCTGACGATATCGTAATACTAGTCGGGTCCATCGTAGCAATGAAAAAAGCCTAGCAGCGTAGGCAGCGATGTCTTCACAGCATCTCTGCCTTGTGTCGATTTTAAACTTTGTTGTTGATTGATGTTCGCAAGTCCTTAATTTAATCAGTAATAAAGCTTCATTGAACTGGCTAGGAAAGGCACGACCGCTACTCTCCTTCCAGAAAAGGAAAGAGTTGGTATGCCTTGGGCCACCTTTAAACTCCGATGCAAACAGCACACAACGTACCAAGCGAAAAAGCATTGGAGGGATCTTAATAAATGCACTTTGGCCAAATTAACCTGGCCCTCTTATGATCTCAGGGAAACCACTTCACTACTGACCTCAGAGACCTCTCAGTTATATACCGAGTTTCCATGGGAGTCGAGTTGAGTTGAGGTTGAGTTGAAATGACACTTCAACTCAACGACTCAACTCTATGCGTTTCCATGACCGACTTTTCTGCCTGTGTACAGACAGCTGAATGTGTACTTGTATTAAGCAAGCAGCTGTTTTTAAATTTGAAGTAATATTTTTGTTATTATAAAATAGTGATCATGGACCATAAAATTAATTTATTGTGTTCGTTGTACAACAGAAATGTTATAAACAGGCGCGACATTTTGACTTTTTTAACATTTGACAATCCCGTTTGTAGTTGTGTGCGTGAACTCTGTTCAATCTACCTATTTTCGTTGAGTTGAGCAGAGTTGAAAATCTTTAACGAAAACTCTTGACTGCGACTGTTTCCATGGAGTTCAACTCGGGTTCAACTCTGGTTGAACTCTCATGGAAACTCAGTAATGGTGGAAGTGTTGATCGGACACTGCCTGATAGGGACGCATGCGCCCGCCTAGATCATGAGACCTATGATTTTTGCAGAAGCTGTAACCCGCCTTTACACGCGACAGTATTACTGTTACTGTCACTGTCTCATGTAATCGTCTACAATCCCGACTTTATTACTGTCGCGACAGTACTGGCAAGATTACAATCTCGACAATACTGTCTAGAAAGTAATTTGACAATTTGTGAACTCAAGTAGGCGAAAAGTGATTTTAAGGTGGTAACTACATGCAAGAGCTTGCCTATCGGTACGATGCGAAGTGCTCGTTGAATATTTTATTTTATTATTTCAGTTTAATAAATAAAAATTTATTTTCAGGCCAAAATGGCAACTTTTATTTTACAAATTCATATAACAAGAAGCGGATTTACCCAATATTTTATCTTCCTGTGTCTCCTTTTTTCATCCTTTTAAATATCCTCAAGCACTTTTAAGCACTTTAAAGCGGTTACTGCAACACCACAATGTGTGAAAACAGTTTTAAAATGAACTGTCTGTCAGTTGATCGAACGCTAATCGGCTGGCTGGACAGTATTTGACAGTTCCAGACAGAACTGTGCGTCAGTAGAACTGTCCCGTGTAAAGGCCGGGTTAGCATCCGGACGAGGAGGAAAGTGTATTATATCTCCTCTGTCACTGCCCAGCCCTAAGTAGAAGGAGACTAACCACATTTGGTGAACCTTGTCTAAGCACGCTTACGGAAATCTCGAAGATTGGGATCCCGCAACTTAGAAGATTCATTACTTCTTCGGGATGGTTTAGCGAATAAACGACACTTTAACATCAGGTTTAAAGTGGGATCACTATGACATCGCAATGGGCCCATCCTTTTGTCGTAAGTGTATGAGCTTAAATAAACAGCTCAGCCATATCTAATCTAACCCAACCTAACCTACCATATCAGTACACTACAGCCACCCGAAGGGTTCAAGATAGAGCAAAATAACGTAGGAATACCCGCTGTACCCTATATACAAAATTTCTTGCCAATCGGATGAGCGGTCTCGGAGTCTATAAAACATTTGCACACATACTTTTGTATATATATATAGATATAAATGTTTGTTGATTCAAAATCTTGGCGACGGCACACCACATTCAGTAATAAGTTTAATGTGCAACGTCTTAGAAACAACAATCTACACAGGAACAGTCAAAAGTGAAGATTACCCCATTACCTTGTATCACTCGGGGTTTTTGAAGTCTCTTCTTTCTGTTGTCTATACCGAAAAAAGGTGAGAGTGACCCCGCTAACTACCGTCCGTCGTCTTGTTTGCCTAACAGAGTACCTCAGCCAAAGTATACACATTTGGCGAATCTGGCCTGGTTGCTCTGGGTATGTCCAAGGCTTTTAACAGGTTATGGTATTCCGCTCTGTTGGTTGAAGTCCAAGCTATTGTTATTGATTCTGTTTCAAAGAACTGGATTAGAGCTTCCTTTCTCGCCGTTCAATTAAGTCAGTATTGGATGACGTTGAATCCAACCCCCACACCATATCCGCAGGTGTTCCCCAGGGCTCAATTCTATCACCAGCTGTCTTCATAGTTTTTACAAATGACCTGCTCTGAAAATTGTTTATAACAAGACCAAATCGACTGTGGAACAACCTTCCACAGTAAGTCCTTGAGTTCAAGCGCAAGGTTCATAGCCGTTTCCTCCAAAACTGCCTGACTTCTCCTAACCTATGCTATCCTTCTCTCTATCGTTCGAGCTAAGCTTACTACTGGACATTGTACCATGACTTTTACCACATGACGTACTGGTATTACAAAGGGTGACATCTGAGCTTAGACTATCACATAGAAAAAAAAGAGTCTTGCTAGCTCTTTCCAGTTCATCGCAGCACCCATGTACATAGGTATCAAATTACGAAAGAAAGCACAAGTATATTGTTGTGGTGAATGACCTGCTGCTATGGGCATGATTGGAAACCAATTTGCAATGCGCAAAAACAAAAAAAAACTATAACGCGTCACCTTCTCGTTTGTCCAATTCAGCGAAGTGAAATATTTCTACTGTTTACTAACCGAAGGATTCCATAACATTATTGTGAAATTCCTTCCCTTAGAAATGTTCAGCTTTCATACAATGTTGCACAAATTTGTCTTATTTCCAAGTTATCGATTTAAATCTTAATGATTTCGATTGCATGATTTTGTCATATAAAATTGGCCCGCTATCATTACGAAACGTTTCATCACTTCGTTCTAGTGAAAGCGAATCATTCTTCATCTTTAATGTCATAGCGGCTTTTATGGGTGCTAGTTAAACCTATAATTTTTTTTAGTGCATTCTCTCTTTCACAGAATATCAATGAAGCTTCCAAAATGTTTCTACCTAGCCAGTTTCACAAAGAATTTCATGTTGATTCGTTTTTCTAAAAATTTGAGTAATCTACAACTTAAAATAATAAAAACAAACATTGTACACATGAAAATAATCCGACTAGAGCTGCTGTTCGACATTGCACTCTATAAGAAAAAAAAAATAGATTGTCAACAGAATAAAGGGCCTTGCCTGAGACTCTAGTAGTTCCCATAAAAACAAAAATCGGACGGACTTCTACTAAATGTTGATAAAGCTCTTAAAGTATGGAAGGAGCTTATGGAAATGCTTTTCCACGAAAAGACTGTACAAAAACTTTGGAGAAATCTCTGTTGTATAAAGTTGCACAATAAGAGTTCTGCAATGATCATTTGGCACCAACTGAACCTTCTATACGAAAAGAACTAGGTAATTTGGCAATTTCAAAATTAAAAATATTAAGCTTTGTCTAATCCTCCTTATTTTTCAGCACCAACCGATGGTGATATTTTTCGGATTTTATTTGGAGAGTTAAATTCAAGTAGAATACTGGTTCTTGAACAAGTCAGTATTTGGAAATGGTTTCTAAATTGCAGAATATTTGAAAGGTGGTTTTAAACGTCTCGACTGTACATAGTACACTGATTCTGTACATGAAGTAATGAAGTAGTGAAGCTATGAAAACAAATTTAGAAATATTATGTTATCTATAAAAAATGCAAAATACTTTTTGTTAAAGATCTCCATGCTTGAATATGTATGAAGCATTACGTTAGGCTCTATATACAGAATTAACATTTGGGTTCTATAATACTTAAAACTAGGCAATTTTTATTAATTTCCCTAACAACAACAACAAAAAAAATGTATCATCCTAAAAACGAGTTTTCTTAACACATTTCCATTACGGCAAGCATAATCCATTTTAGAGTGTTTTAAATCCCCTGATACTAATAAGCTTTGTAAGCACTTAAGCAATTTAAACTCCAGAATTACACCCAATGTTACTGTTATCTTTATTTTAAAGTCAATTTGCATTCTTGTCTACAATTTAAAATCAAATACCAAAAACTCTAAGACAGTAAAAAGTATGTCCATTTCAAAATACTTAAAACACATACGAAGTAGAAAATTAACTTTTGTGAAACTCGATGGATTTTAAGATTCAAGATAAAATTGTGTAGAAGAAGGAGTCGTCGTCCATTCCACTTTTAGCTACTTAAGATGGTTTCTATTGTTATTTTCTATTTCTTCTTAATGTTTTCCTTTCTCTTTCTGTTTTATAAAGTTTTTTCGAAGGGCCCAGTCCTTTTTTGGGGGTATGTATGTATGTATAGCATCAATATTTTCTTTAAATATCTATATGTAGTTATATAGATCATCACAATTTTGCGGTTCGGTTGAGTGAATCTCTGTTTCTGCTGAAATTTCTGCTTAATTAGTCCAAAGTCATTTTCACTCAAGAGGGCAATTAAGACACAAGACTGGATCCAGTTTCAATTTTAAACCAATTAACTCCATAAGCTCCCGCGCTAAAGTTAATCTTCTCTTCAACTGAGCTAGAGGGATATATCCTGGTTAAATCCTCTTTCACACGACAGTGATTCGTACAATAGAGCGTATTCCTAGATTTCAGAGAAATTTTTACCCCCTGTATTTTTTTTTTCATCTATCTTCTCGAAGTTTTGTCAATTCTAGGGGAAAAAAAATTCTCTATGGAATGAGACACCAAGGGATGGTGTGTGTCCTTAAATCTATTGTGTTACCGAGGATTTCTATTTCCACTTTCAAGGATTCAAGGATATTTTACGTTTTTCTCTCCTACTATGGTTTTATACTTACCCAAATATTTCTCTATCGTCGCCATTGATTCGCAGTGAATGTAGGCATCCGGTAAATCCGGTTCCACTTTGTGCTGGAGGCAGTTCTATGATAAGGCCGATTGGTGCCTGTGGAGCTCCACCTAAGTGTAGCCAAGTGTTTTGTATAACATCTGGAGTGTGCAATCGCGGTGGTAGCAGCTTCAGCCATGTAGGTTGATCCCCGGACATGGCAAGCGTATCGTTGACCAAAAGGGAAGCATTGCAGTGTGTGAAGTTTCGACTGAAGTCCAATCTGGCGGAAATGAAAATAAAATAAATATTTAATTTAGAATGAGATGTTTCAAAGAATTTTGTTTCCTATTGATTTTTCATTCGACATTTAAGCTATATAAAAAAATCCCAAAAGAATACTGTACAAAAATTTCCTTTTTTCAGTGTTTCAGTACGGGAAATATCCGAGTTTGCTTCCGAGGACATGGGCCTCAAGATTTTACGAGAGGAAAATCTCATCCACCATATATAGTAGCATATACCCCACTCTTTATTTTATTCATGGATCTTGGTACCATAGGAATGATGAACTGTGAGAAAATAAAAGTGGGCAAGTCGGAGCAAAATAGCAGCGGAAGCTCCTTAATAGCTCTAATAAGCCTCCGCTAGAATATTGGGATCATGAATAGACGACGAAAGGCGAAGTGGTGGAGAATGGTGAATGGTGCCTGCCTTTATGGCCAATGAATGTGATGGAAATTTGCTGTTTAAGTGTGTTTTGTAGTGTTCTTCATGCCAACCCCTCATTATTTTTATTGCTTCGTTGTAATTAAATGTACTACTCCTCATCTTAAGTGCTAAATACGACCAAGCTTCTACATTTCTTAAAGCACTAACCACAAGGATGTGTTATCCTCCTTCTATGGTGAATACTTTAAGAGAGAACAAAAACCCACTAGAATCCCCACAGGATAACAACTTACTCTGCTCTAATGACGATTTCGTTTCCGGTGTTGACTGGAGTCTCAAGTTCACTAAGAAGCATCGTTTGTAATCCACAAGAAAATTGGAACTGAAGAAGTCCCTTTTGTAGGAATAGTGCCATATAGTGGCCACCCTTTGTTCCCTGTGCTGCTGCCAACATTATAAGACCGTTGGTTGCTCTCGTTCGTACTTTAAGTTGAACATGCATTGGTAATACAGATTCAAGACTTTCATGATATGGAATATCCTTATGGATTCGATGGCTTACATATGAATCTCCAGAGAATGCTGCATTTTTGATTATAATTGGTAGTTCACATAAGGCTCCTTGACGATCAAACCGACAGACACACTAGAAATAAAATGTAAGAAAATTTTTATTTTGCTGTATGTAGTAGTTTTGATTATATGGAAGTGGATAAGATGGAATGATTTTAAGGGGACAGTAACTTTTTATGACTGTATTCAAAATTTATCCTACTTTATTACGTATAGATTTCTCTTTATTGGCTACTTACTGCTGAGATGCTCTTGTGGAAATTACATTACCGCTGCAGATTCTGGATTGGATTTTTTTAATGATGGAATTAAGCCAAATCGTCAAATAGAATTAGTCTATATTCTTCTTAAAATTAACGAGATTTTGTACTGTCGATGGTAAATTACTGTTTTATTGTTAATTTTAAGCAATTGAAGATGTAAGTTAAGCAACTATTAAAAACTGGTACTGTTTATATTTTTAGTAGAAACATGGCAAAAGACCAAAGAAAGGAACGTTCTATGTAAGTAGAGAAATTATATGGCAATAATTGCTAGGGACGCATAACAACCAGCAAACAACAACAGGGTGCATGAGTTGTGCGATCATATTATAAAACTATCAAAGGAAGAGTTGAAATGAACATTAATTGTCTCCAAGGCCAGGTCTGGCCAACGTTCATTGCCAAAACGGTCTAATCGCCAAGGAAAGTGCGACAAATACGGATATAAGTCGATTCACACATAATGGCACGGCGCCGATGCCTTTCGTGTCAGTGGCTTCCGTGATGAATTTTTCACTGACATTCACACAACATCGCCTTTGCCGTATTGATGATCAATGTTCAATGACATCCGACATTTTAGTTTTAGGCAGTGATTTCAAGGAATTCAGCGTGCAGAGAGTGGGTCTGCGGGAAATGGTCGCACAGAAACAGGTTTGAGGGTATTTTAAATAAACTTAACCTAAATTTCTGTTGAATTCTTATAAAATTTTCCGTTGAATCTAAAAAAAATATTTGTTTCACATTTGGGATGAATTAAAAAATACCGGTGGCAACGAATTTTTTGTATTTTTCACGGACGCCTGAAGGGTACTGAGACCGACGTTGCTTCACTGAGACCATGTCACGCCTTTCCTTATTTGTTTGCATAGGATGCCGATAATTTTTTTTACTGATGCTCCGGTACTACACTGAAGTCATCGTCACGTGATGGATATGTGTGATGATCAAAAATAGTCTTTCCCTTGCGTTTATGGTCTTGTTCTTCGCAATGGTCTTGCCCAAGAGCAGGGCAACCAATTCGTCTGACCAAGTCTTGGGAACACTTTATTGATGAGCTCGTGACGAAATTGCAAAAATTCGACTCAAACGAAATCAATCCGTTCGATTCGTCGACAAGAGAAATCTTCGGCATGTGGATCATTTAACATTTCATTTAATCTGCACCACAGAGTTGATGGTTTGAGGGGTAGTGTTTGACGGAAATCGCCAGACAGCAGAATCATTACGCCTTCGGGTTTTTTAGTCGTTTGAAATTGGGCAATTTCAACGCATCTATCTAGCAACCTTTATCCCAAAAAAATCTCGCACGAAGAGTTGCCAAAATCGATGACATGAAGAATGTCTTCCCAGTTCCACTGGGCTCATCGAGGCAAGCAATAAGCCACCGTTTCCATTAACGTATCGTACACTTCCTTCTTTTGGGGGTTCAACAGTGCTCAATTCGCTCGAACTGATTGGTACAATGCATCTCGCATTCATTCTAATTCACGTTCACGTTCTAATTCTCGATTGAAAGCGTCGTTAATTCTACGATATGGCGTTGGTATTCCTAACTTCGTGATAATTTAAATTCTAAAGTTGTCGGATTCTCCAAACACCTGGAATTCAATTCCTTTGGATTGCAGATTCGAATGCTACCAACGCTCGTATTAGCAAGGAAGTTTGCCTACTATTGGCTCTTAAAAGTAAAAAGTGCAACGACAAAAAAAACTTTTAAACGCCTTCAAACGCCAAGCGTAATCCTTACGCCCGAAAACTTGATCCGTCTCTTTCACTGAAAAAAGTATGAAACAACTTGGTCCAAGGAGTCCAGACTCCTGTCATATATAGGGTAATCCCTACATCAAATCAAAAATGTTCGGACCCATATGAATCTAAATTTATAATTTATTTATTAATTTACTAAATTCGTTTTGTTCAGATTGTGAATGTTTGCGAAACTTTTAATTTTATATCCTACCCGTACACTACTTGAACCCCATTGTTAACTTAAAGAGTTAAGAAAGTTTCTAATCTGTTATCTTTCAATATCAGTTGGAAAATTTAAGTTTATTATTTCGAGAAAAAATAATTTAGTTTGTTAATTTTTTTAAAAGCATATAAACGAACGATCAGCGAACAAATGCGTCTGCCACACAGGTATGTACGCTCCCGTTACAGGCACGCCTCTGTTCCACATATGAATGTATTTGTAATCGACCATTCCAAACGCGAGTGTTATTGTACCAAGCGGTCCCCCAACTGACTACTAACAATGTGCCATGCTGCTTAACCTACGAAATCGAACGAGAACCGATCTATTGAGTATGCTAATGGAGCCCTTTATGATCACCAAGACAAATGCCCATTTTCTTCGTCCTACACAATTTCTTAAAGCTGCAGTGCCGTGTTTCGTTTGGACTACCTTGTGCATTTTATTGGTTTGATCCCTATTTGGAAAAGTAGAATTTTTATTCAGAGGTGCTTGTTTTAGGTGGCATTTAGACGTTTTGACGCTGCGCGGGCCGGTTTTAGACTGAGAACGGGCGAGTCACATTTTTACTTGGGCCTCAGCGTGATTGGGCACAACCTGAGATTTTTTAAGTTTCGCCATTCTTTTCTAATATGTATTTTCGGAAATCAATTGTATCGCGACTTTTGCCACGTTCAAACTCACTTGTAACTCTAAATTTTTGTTGGACCCCCTTAACATTTGCAATTGTTGCGCCATTGCGCGGCTCTCTTGACGAACATCACGTTTGTTGCTTATTGCTGCTTAACTTTTCAAAATCGGGTGAATTCAAAAACTCAGCACTGCCGCAACGCTGAAGAATTCAGCAATGAGAAGTCTGTAGCTGAATTCTGCAGTGTTGCGGCAGTGCTGAGTTTTTGAATTCCCCCAGATTTTGATAGTGTTAACCACTCTCTGCTTCTGGGAAAATTTTCCTCTTATTAGATGTTCCCTTATTCATATATTTACAAATATATTTCTTGCGTTAACTAAGCATTTGAATACTATACCAATCCAATTGGCGATGTGTTCATATTTACATATTGATTAGGGATAGGGATGATTGTTATATTTCGGCCATACCTTAAAATTTCTCAGAAATGAAGGGCTATAATTAGTATTTAATATTTGCGCTTGTAATATCCACGATCGATTCCAAACAACTGCAGCAATAATTCTCCGAAATCAGTACAAACTCTCTATCATTGTCACAAAGCCTTTTGTCATTAAATTTAATCACATACAAAACATCGCTAATAGCTCATGTTATAAATTTAATTCTTCTATTGTATTTTCTCATTTTTATATAGAATTAGCTTTCAGTAAAATTAAAATGAATTAAATGAAACATTTATAACCAATATTAACAATACTAATCATATTTTTGTGTAGCTTCCTGTCAATATCAGTATTCCAGAAAGAAAAAACCTTTTATTAGCCCTCAAAACCGTATTATCCATTTAAATAAAACCCAGTTAACAATAAACTCTAAGCTAATTATCACACAATTAATTAACTTAAGTTACTAATCCCCCTTAGCAAACAGTCGCCCATCCGTCATACCATTACAGATGTTTTGTAGAATTATTTAAAACTTCCCGTTCAATAAGACGACTCTGGGTCCTATACCTACTACCCTTAACGAAAATACTTCGCCCCCTATTCAGTTTTCATTCATTCATTCTGTCTCTTGCAATTGATTTCCATGTCTTACAAATTATCTTCCTCCCTCATTATATGCCCCCCTCCCCCGCCCCCAATTCAACCCCAATCGTCTGGCGCCTAAAACACCTGAATCCGGATGGAATAACAATTAATTCCTCCAGAATTTACATCCAATTAGGAGTTAATAGCTCCTGTAATCGATTCTCATCCTCTTATATCGCTACTTAAGCGTAAAATTTTTGGTGGGAAAGAACGTATACAACAGAAATCGAAGTAGAATAGAAAAGAGGGAGAAGTTTTTCTGTGTTTTTTTTTGTGTTATTTTGGATAGGGACATGGTTGGTTTCGCCCCCCTTGAAGTCCTTGTTTCGGTGGTGGTGGTGGTGGTGCTGGTGGTTCAAGCCATCGTCTTGGCGTGTAGTGATTATCATGAGCTCGATTATTAGCAACGACAAAATCGATTTTCAAGTGAGCCTTCTGCATTTCTCCACAATAAGGCTCCTTCCATCTCCTGGTAACCACCAGCAGTACACCCTTCCTCGTTTTTTTGTTGTGTTGGTTATCCACCCGCAGCTAAAACTTTTTTCCCTTGTTTATTTTAACTCTTCTGAGAATAAACTTCAATATTTTCCATTTTGCCAGCTTTCTAAGTTTGAAAAGCTCATTAACAACCGCTGCATTGAGAAAGTTGGTTGAAAGGCACAAATAAACAGGACTAGAAAGGACTAAAAGCTAAATAAATTCAATAAAAAAAAACTTGAATAGTTACCTCCCACTTAAGTCAACTCCTCTAATTTCCATATGAATGGATTCCTTCCCATTTTATTGAAACGACAGCTTCACGAGCTAGAGAGGATGTACACCATCCAGGATCTTTTCGCATGATATCATATAACCCAACAGACGATACGACGCCAGAGCGCTCCCAAGCCAACATCATCCCCATCCCCCCCAAAAAAAACGAACACAAATCAGCTGATATGAATCTTACTTTAAGGGAAAAAAACTCCTTACCATACCCTTATGTCGTCTGAAGTAAGCAAACACTAAGGATAACAACATAGCAAGGATCGAAAGGAGAAAACTGACGACATTCCGCTGCAGTTCAATGTATAATAACTTCATTATATTGAACCTCATCGTCTTTGATGAATATCATTACATTCTTCGCTGATACTACTTCATTCTTGAAGGACAGTAGGAGCAGCAGGAGCAGCAGCAGCATCAACAACACCAACACCAACAACAACCTTCAAGGAAAAATTTTGTTGATTGGAAAATTTGTTGGAGGCGTCTGACTGATGAGGATACTTGTTGGGATGACGGTAGAAGATACATCAGGAAAGAAAATACCCGGAGAACCAAAAAGGGAACGGAAATTTTATCTGACCTATTTTACGTGGAAGATTTATTTCAAGCTTAATGTAGATTCAAAGGAAACTTTCTTTTCTGGACTTAACAATTCATGCAAATTGAATTGAGGTAAAAAATGATCCTTTTTTATTCTCTTTTGTTTTGCTTGAGAATATTTCAATGAATACTCTCACTCGTAGCCGGTCAAAGGAAATTTAGTACGAAGAACATAAAATAAGTTTCTTGTCTGTATTTGTTATGCAAACAAGTCGTCTGTAGTGGAACATAATCATTTTCATATTATACATTAAGTCAGTAGACAATTTGATATAAATTAGTTTTGTTTTTAATTAATAGGTTAACGGGGAGAATACCAAATACCATACCAAATGTATTGGATTTGTTGAATTTCTTGTGCTATGTGCTGCCCTGGAAGTAATTGTCGTATTAATCAACTAACCAACATGATGGGTCAACGATACTAGTATATATTGCATGTAAATAATCTATATGTATCTAACAATCTAATTAATTTTCTATTCTTCTGCAGACATTCTCTAAGGAACGTTTTTAAATAAAGTTTTTCAACAAAGCTCTATACTATTCGTTATTGACGTGATTATATATGGGTTCAATCAATCTACCCGTATGGGAGAATTAACGTTTTTACCACTACCAGTATTTTTCTATCAAAATGAGATTTCAACGTATGCCCTTTTCATTGCTGAATCAATGTACGAACATACATCTAACGATAGACATTTTTAAAAATAAACACTTGTACGGTCATTGGCGGAATAATGTCGTTTAGATCGCTCCATCAAAGTCAGAACGATTCATTTCTTCTGAATTAATTTCGTGGAAAAAGTAAAAAAAAAGTTTTATTTTTAATTTTATGTCAATGAATCAAAGTACAAATACGTTGAGAATGTCCTTTCGCAGAAACAGGCTACAAATTTTAATTTTTTTAATTAAAAACTTTCAATTATAAGTTGCAATGTATCGAATTTGTTACGGTGATAATAGAAAAGACAGAAAAGACCCAAAGGAAACGTAGACGGAATTTTGTTAGCGAGCTTGTGAACGTAAATGAAAGTACCAAACACTAATCAGAACCTCGTCTTCAACATAATTATGACACCAGAAAAATAATCGTACCAACCCTCCGAGAATTGAACAACCCACCATAGTTCATTAAGCAAGTAGGCGAATCGCTGTCTTCCAGCAGCTATACGGAAAATGACATAAGTTTGGAAGCAAAACATTATCTGCCCAAAAAACGGGATAAATACAACTGTGAAAACTGTAGAGCTTTTAAGCACAGTATATAAAAAAAACTAATAACAAACATATTTAATGTAGGCTGGAACCCAATTCAGAAGCAACAATTAGTGAATAGGAAGCTGTATTTCAAAGAAATAGTTACACAATGGACCAACTATTTTCAGTAAGGCAGGTACTCTGAAAGTTCTGGGAATACTACATTGAAGTGTATTAACTTTTCATCGAATTCAAGCTAACATACGACAAAATCAACAGGGAAACAATGTTTAGGACAATGTTAAACGTAAACATCCGCTTAAAGATAGTGAAGCTAACGAAATTACAGTGGAAAGTAAAAGGTACACAGTCAGAATATAAGGAGAACTGATGGAATCCTGCCCAGTCAGAATATAAGTAGAACTGATGGAATCCTGCTCAGTCAAGCAAAGCTTAAAACAGGGTGATGGAATGGCTCTATGCTATTAAATCTTTACCTAGAAGGACGATATGCCGATGACATAAACATCCTTGCGTTTAATACTGAGTACCCCTTGTCCAAAAAAAAAATAGGAGAAAACCGCGTCGACAAAAGTTTGACCTCACCAGTTTTAAAACACTTCTCTAATGGTTGTTAGTGAAATTGTAAATTTGACTTCTTTTTAGTAATTTCTTTTAATAATTTACTTATTACGTAAAGAAATCGAGGAGATCAAACCGTTGAAAGAAGAAGGATACTTATAACAGGCAAATCGCCGTGAGATTGGATAGAAGCACCAGAGTCATCAAAAACTTAATTAAGGACTTTGAAAATTAAGGTAGGAAGCCGATACTTGAGAGACCAAGGGCAAAAACAGAGAGTGAAAGGAGGAACCTACGAACAGCCTAAAATTCATTCATTACTGCCAGGGGAATTTGAACTAAAGTTAATTCAAGTTTACGCACTGTGCTCTGTTTTAAAGCGGTTACCAGTTCTATGACTTTGCCGACTCAATAAAAAGCCGCTAGACACAAAGAGAAATGCCTGAAATTCGCTCTGGCTCACATGGCCTGAAAAAGGAGTGCAACCAACGAAGGTATCTTTTCAGACGAAACACGGCGCTATTTTCAGAAGCATTTATAACATTATTCTCTAAACTTATATTAAAATTTGAGACAGTCAAATCAAATTGTAGCCTTTAATCACTACTTTCCGAAACCGTTTTGTTAATTTAAATCGGGCCACTCTGCTAATATTGCTAATATTGGCGCAATATACAAGATTAGAGTCTATTCTGTTTATACTGCAATTATACAGAAACTATACATAAAGAAGAAGTCAGGGAGGTTCTGTAGATTATCAGCGCTGAGCTAGATCGTTAGACAATAAATACCTGCCCGGTCAAGTTCAAGGAACTCTAGACGCGGATCGAGGGTTTTCTACAACAAATATAATGGATTCAAAAATGGTGTAATATGAAAGGAAAATAATATTGTGTATTTACAGGGTGGCCACTTTCTGGAAAACCTGGAAAAGTCAGGGAATTTGAGTAATCTGAAAAATTCAGGGAAAAGTCAGCTGTGAAACCAGTAAAGTTAAAAAAGTCAAATTTCTTAAAATTTTAAAAAGTCTTAACTTGACTGAGTTATTTTTTTGCTGAATTTCTAAAAGCCTAATCAAACACAAGCGATCCATTTAGTCCAAATGGCCTCGAGTCAAGCCAAGCCAAATCCTCATCGTATGTGGAAACACTCGGATGAACTCGCGGTCTATTCCTTCCCAGCGGAAAATCGATTTCTGCAACATCCATTTCCTTAACATACTTGCAACGTCCCTTTCGCATACCACTTCCATATTCGCAGAGGGGAGATCTTTAGAAGCGTGTTTGAAGTACTAGGAAAAAGTTTTATAATAACAAATTCATGGTGTATGTGGCTATGTGAATAAGCTCTGGTGTCGAAAAGCTTTTGTTCACCTTTTGCCCTTTCAAGTGCGAGTGTTGTTTTACCAAGAACCGGTCTATTGAGTATGCTTTGTGGTGACCAAGAAAATTGCTCAGTTTGTTCACCTATAGCAGCTCTTAAATCTCAAATTTAGGAGCATATTAACATCGCTCAAAAATTGGGTCCCCTTAGTAGCGCTCCGAGTTTTCCTGCCGGACCTTTGACCTAAGCTTATACCAAGTCGACAATAAAAGGTGACTCCTAAGCTTTGACTTTCACATTAAAGACTAGATTTTCAATTACTCCAAGAAATACCTACGAGTTATTTTTAGGCTTTCTCGAGTGTTAAGAAACTCGGATCCGAATGGGCTAATACCCCGGCTTCACCGCCAAAATTTCGCAAGTTCGAGCAAATTAGTCTACTGTACTTTAAAATTTCCTGATTTCCCATACATTTTTCACATTTTAAAGTCAGGAAAAAATGCCTGCTTTGGGCCTACAGAACATGAAATTGAGTTTCCAAGTAAAAGCTCGCTCAAAAGAGAGTAAAAAATTGGAATAATTCCAGTGAGCTTTTGCATTTCTAATTTCTGGCGAAAAAGCAACAACAATTTCAAGCACGAGCTGAACATGTTAGCCGGTGAAGTGAACTTGATTAATCTGAGGCCGGTGAAGCCGGGGTATAAGTCATGCACTGAACTTGACGTATATGTGGAATCCTCGTTCCAAACTGCGGCCCTGAAGCATGTATGCTTCAGTGAAAGCTTTAACTGCCCAAATCTTCTACAATTAGGACTATAAAGTTTATATACAGTCATTCACTTCATGGCTAACTACAAGTTTCTGGTTAATTGAAACCTTCAAGCTGACAAATGACACAGACCGACTGGAATAGACTGAATGGCTCCAAGTTTTGTTATGTTTAACTATGAACTGATGTACAACTGATGTACTTACTGTCAACGAAGAATTTCTTTTGAGTTTATCACTGATTGAGCATTTTATGTTAATATATCTTACTTGATTCGACAAGTTTCAAGCATAACGCTTGACAGCGCTCCTGAGAATACTTTAGTAAGTCAACTATGGAATCAGTAGGATCTTTACCATATAGATATGCCTCTGTACGTAATCCTCTTATACGAATCATACTAATCGACGTATTTACTCTAAAAATTCTTGAGAAAAGAAATTTAATTTAACTGGTATAGACAATATGTATATGTGCTAATAAATCAGTGCAGTGTTATAATGGTATTTGATTTCAAAAAATATATGCCTACACAAGCTGCACTAGAATGAGGCACAAACAAAATACATATTCTCTTTTTTTAAAGCGTTCTGCATTATATCAAATTTTTCATTCAAGCATTCTAGTTGAGTGCTTTTAATTGCACCAATTGAAAGTGCTCTATTGTTTATTTTGGTAAAAAGAGCACCGGCACACATGTACTCCCTTTGATTTAGCCGTAATCGGAGAACAAATTTCCATTGTACAAAAACATTTTTTCTGTTCAATTTCATACTAAATGCCACGTAGAGAGATATCAATGAACTGCAAGTGACCTTTATTGATTTTTTTCCTTGTTCGTTGTTAAGTACGATTTGAACTCCTGTAATATTAGGTCTAGTATGAAGCCTCTGCAAAGCTGTATGGATCAAACTACTAGCAATTAACTGAGTTTATTTTAGTAATTTATAAGTAAATTCTAGGAATAGTTTTGGGCAATGCGATATCGAGTATGTTCGTATTATGGTTCATTTGAAATATGATAAATAGTTGTGCTCTGTGCATTTGAATTAATTAAGACATCAATGACAACATATGCAGGCAGAAATTCGATATGGCTTTATAAAATATAGTTTTCATATGCCTCTGCCAGTCTGAAAATAAAATAGAAAATATGTTCCCATATAACATTGAATGGGATACGTTTTTATGCTAAATGTCCTGCTCGGTCTGCAATATATTTATCCGTGCACAAATAACTCACAAAAACTATCCTAAAATGATTAAATTTAAATTTTGATGTAATGCGCTTGCATTTGCACAGATTTCGCACAGATTTGATTGATGAGTGAAATGTATCCCCAGCTGTGTTCTTCAATAATTCACAATTGTAACGACCTCAATATTTTTTCATTCTTTCATATTCTGGAACGTAATTATCATTCTACGTAATACTACTATCCTTCGATATATAATACTGTTAATGGCTGAAAGTGCTCTCAAGAAAAGGGGATGGGCCCAGCAGGAACATTAAAGATTGCTAAAAACTAGATATTACTTACCCTTGAGCCTTCTGAAGTGGTGACACAGGTTCCGCCATTATAGCAGCCCAGTTTGTTGCAATCAGGAGTTCCTGTAAAATTGTCAGCAGTGGGTGGCTGGGTAGCTATCTCGGTGGTAGTTGTTGTAGTGATTGGGGCGTACGTAACTAAATCATCTGTGAATAGGGGCTTCGTTGAATGTTCAGGTATAAATGGTGTTGGCCGATACGATGACGGTGAAGGCCAGTATGACGAGTGTGGTGGTGCCATCGTTGGCTGCCGTGGGGACGTTTTACTATCAGCATCGTAATCATCGTAGGGTGAAGTTGGTAATGGCCGATACGTAGTGAATCTACTGCCCGATGTTGAATAGTCTCGGGTATATTCTGTGAATTTTGTCGAGATATATATCTCTGGATATTCAGTAAAGAAGGGCGATAGTGTTGTTGTAATACCAATAACACTACGGAACGGAGTTGAAGTGGTTGTTTCACCATCATAATCCGGATATTCTCCAGATGCAGTGGTTACTGTGGGTCGTGGTGTATAAGTTGTCGGGTATCGGGGCCTGAAAGTTGTATAATCATAAGGATACGGCGGTACTATCGTTGTTTTGTGGTAAATTGTTGTCGGTCTACTTGTTATCGTTATGGGTATCCTACCCGATTCTGTCGTTGTTGTCTCAATTTCAAAACGCTGATCCGTTGTATATTCTTCGGATGATCCTTCTGAGCTGCTTCCATCAATTTCCTCAGTTTCCTCTGTGCTTTCCGTTGTTACATATTCATCTGGCTGTAATGTTGTAGTATACGATATTGAGCCAGCAGTCGTTGTTGGTGGCGGTGGTGGCATTGTATAGTTGCAATCTAAGTTATCATCCCCAATCATTAGGCATTCGCAAAGCATACCGGTAAGCATTGGCGGGCAAGAACATGAAAATGTGTCTACCCCATCAATACAGACACCACCATTCGTACATTTGGGACCCAGCTGGCATTCGTCATATTGAAATTCACACCTTTCACCGTGATAATCTGGTACACAATAGCACGTTGGCACACCTTCTTCCATAAGGCATAAAGCATTATTTTGGCATGGATTGTCAGAACATATTAGTATCTCTTCCTCGCAATTTGTACCAGTATATCCCATGGGACAGGCACAAACGTAGGCTGCCATCTTGTCAACACAAACCCCACCATTCTGACATGGTGACGATTCACACTCATTAATTTCATCCTGACAGATTCGTCCCCTCCATCCAGGGGCACATTCGCAAGTGAATTCCAATCCTGGTCCTTCGATACATTCACCACCATTGTGACATCTAGCGCCTGTTCCTAGTGAAATTGACAATTTTAATGTATAGATATTTCAAAACATCAGGATTAATATATATGTATATATATAAAAGAAAGTTTTCATTCTCACCTGTTTCACAAACAGCAACATCAACTTCACAATGTGTACCCAAATATCCTGGATGGCAGGTGCAAATGTATCCGTTGTCCCGATCCTTGCAGATTCCCCCATTCTGACATGGGTTCGACAGACATTCGTCGACATTCTCCTCACAGTTTGATCCTATATAGTGTAGACAAAATGACGAAATCAGGGTTAAATGTGTCAAACTTAGAAATTTCGGAAATTATCTATTAAATTAGAAAATGTTTTTTTTGATTCGGTATATTCAGGGATTTCTTGGGTGATAGAGGATTGGGGAAAGTGCCATCTTTAAATGACAAGGGCTTGACATCAGACATAGGATTTCTTTTGTTTGCCTGATAATAAAAAAAGAGGTTGAAGTCAGTTTATGAAATGGTGTTATTTTAAAATTATGCTTGGTTTGTTCGATTCATGCCTTGTAGGGAAAAAATGATTTCAAGTTGGGGGGTTTTTGTTTTGTATAAAATGGGGGCTTTTTTTATCGTTTGAGATACTATTTCGGTGACAGAGATATATTTTTGATTTGTGGTATTTTTTAGGGAGTATCGATTTTGTTTTTGCTGTTTAGTACCTTATGCAAAGGTTTTTGTGTTTTATAATAGAAATTGTTTGTTTCTTTGACTATTTGGAGCGAAATACCTATATTGATAAATTACGTTAGAACCAATAAATTATTGTTCGTTTATTATAGAGAAAATTGATTTTACAATTTCTTAATTGACAAGTTCTATTTTTAGGTTACAGAACAAGAATGGGATGTCATTATTTATGAAACTTTCAGAGTGACTTAAGTGATAAAGTCCTTTCCTACGTCATGGAAATCGAATACGGCTCAGTTCAATAATGTTCAGTTCAAACCAAATAAGTAGCCTCACCGGGTCAAGTCCAGTTCATATGCAGTTCGTGCTTGAAATTGTTGTTGCTCACTGGATTGGCATTTCATTATTCCACTTGCTTACAAGCTTTTACCTCTAACTTCAGTTCGAGTCCAGTTGGACGAAGTGAGGTCTGCTTTATCCGCGGTTGAATATGTGGAAATTGTTTGCAAACTGAGGATATTTTAAAGTTCAGTTCACCAATTTACGAGCGAGTAAGGAATACTATTATTACCCCTATGCTGGCAAGTTATCGCTGTAGGAAGAATCAACCGCAAATGAGAGTAGAATGGCTGAATTTGCCAATGCAAGAAGTATAACAATGACCGTAATTACACGCCCGTTCACTTTGCACACAAATTAAACCTGTTTGTGTATGACAGGGATGGCCAACAAGTTGATTGCAATCGACCGGTCGAACCCAAAGGCAATTCTGGTCGATGGCTCGCGATTGTTGCTATGCGTGAACATAACGCGCTTTCTTCGTGGTTTACTTATCTGTGATAGCGTGTGGTCGGTAACTCTAGAGTTCTGTGGACACCTTCAAATAATTCAGTCACTTACTAACTTCTGATGAGCCCGGCTAAGCCAGACGGGGTAGTTTTTTATGACTAATGTCAAAGTGGTTCAGAAACGTTCAGAATTTAGGGGGCACAAGATTATATGAAACTTTTGACACATCATTTAGAATGCCAAAACAAATATTCATACAAATTTGCAGCTTATTACCTCTCCTTCTTCTTCGATTAGTGTCTGTTGATCGCATCTTTGTCTAACTGTCTCATTCCGAAGGTGATCGCGGAGTGAGGCACCGAAAATCTGCCTCAAGCATCGCATTTGGAAGACCTCGAGCTTGTTGATGTTCGGCTTGAGCAGTGTCCACGTTTTTGATCCATAAAAAAGAACCGGAAGGATCAGTGCCTGGTAAAGGCGTACTTTCGTTTTGATGGTAATTGTGCGATTCCATATGCACCACTTGAGCGAGGTGAATGTTACTGTTGTTTGGTCGAGGCGGCTGTGAACGTCGGCAGTTGATGCCTCTTTCTTTTCCTCAACCAAAAAACGAACCTGTTCGAATTGCGTTCCATCGAGGTAAACACTACTGGCTTTCGATCTGTCCGTTGTGAGCACTTTAGTCTTTTGCGCATTGATTTTTAACGTATGATCGGGCGATGCAGGAAATTCCGTATAAAATGTTCGTTGCTTCGGCATCCGTACTATCGTCGGCGAACATCTAGTCGGCTACGAAGTTGTTGTCGTCGTATTGAACTCCGCGTCGTCCATCGAATGCTTCACGCATAATCGCATCTATCACATCGTTGAAGAGAAGTGACGAAGCGACGTCTCCTTGTCGGACACTTGTTTGAACCGGGAATTCCTCGGAGATAAGTCCCTTCAAATGCGAACACTGCTGGTCGAGTCATCGTACGACGCTTAGAGAAGTTGGATTATTTTCAATGGGATGGGTTCGGCTTCCAAGGCTCCCTACAAGCTGTTCCAATCAATGCAATCGAAAGAGGATTTGAAAGCGATGAAAACGACGACAGTTCCTTTGCCACAACAAATTCTTTCTTGCATTAGCTGACGGAAAGCGAATTTTTGATCAATGCCTCCTCGATGTGGTCTAAATCCCGCTTGTTCTTTCCGTTGTTCTCGAAGTTTCTGTAGCCTCAATTGTATGACTGTCACAAATACTTTGCCGACGATCAAAAGAAGGCTAATACCGCGATTCTTGCACTCCCAACTGTCGCCTTTCCTTAAAATTGTCACATCGATCCACGTCGACGGGACACGATCCTAATGCCATATGCATGTTATGAGGACGTGGAGTTGTGATAAGACATCAACTCCAGCTTTGACCATCTCGGCGGTTACCTGATCTATTCCCGGCGCTTTTCCACTTTTCAGCGATTTTATTGTTTTTTTCACCTCGATAATTGTCATTTCGGTATCGAAAAATTGATTCGTCGGCTGTCCGTTAATCGGCGGTTCGGGCGATTTTTTGATGTTGTCGTTTGTTGATGTTGTTTTCCTCCTAACCGCCGGACTATCTGGTACAGCGACCGGTATTTGTGCCTCGACGACACTTCTTTCATGCCGGTCGCAACGTTATTTCAATACGCTTCTCGTTCCGGTTTTATTTTCTGTCGAACTTCTTTGTTCAATCGTCGGCATTGCTCGAAATCGAGGACTTTCATTCGTTTCCGCTAAACGATGAGGTCCAGATAGCTGTTCGAGATCTATGGCTGCATTCATTTACGAATGAATGGACACAACTCCATTGCACACACCACAATGAACTCCGGTAAATGCCTTTCTTCTGCATCGATATCGTCCGGAATTGTGAGCGCCGCGATTTTGTTGGATAATGCCATTTGAAACTCTCGCCCGTGGGCGGGTCCCGTACGCCCGCCCAATCCTACTTGGCTGGAGTTGGTGCCATTTTCTTGGCTCTTTGTAATTGCATCTGTAATTTCGCACGAACACGCCCACGCATCGCACGTACGTCTCTGAGCGTCGATCGGAATCTTGCGTTGATCAAAACGTAGTCTAACATCGCCGAGTCGTTGGCAGATGGATTTCACCAGGTTAGTTGGTGTTTGATTGGATGGCGGAAGTGCTGGTACGAATGAAAGGAGGCGTAAGTCGTTGTCGTTAATTTCTCCGTGTCCGAATTTGCCCATCATTCCTTTCCAGCTGGTTCGAACTGCACCTGAATGTGCATTAATTCGGTTCAAGGTATCGTATCAGGCGCCTGTTGAAGCGGATCGTAAAATTCGTCGTTGTTCGTGTCTGGCTTGTCTCGGTTGGCGCATAAACGGATACGATATGGGTTTTGATCGTTTTACCGACGGTTATAACCGCCAAACGCTCGGACATCGGTTGGAATACGATAACGCTGCTGGCAGCCCATCGATCGATCACAAACTCGACGCCGGCCTCTCGTTTCTCACCACCAAAATAGTAAAGCGTCATCATCGTTTCGGGAGGGAACTGGTCAGACGTAGAGACGACTGGAAGACGAAATTTCAAGAGGGCCGAGTCCTATGACATCTGTAGCGCCATTTAAGAAGAATATTGCCATGTCTGATTAAAGGCACCCATATTACAAATGCAATTAAACTTGTCATGCTATATAGCAATAGTGGACACTCAGTCGTCTGTCGCAGTAGAATTGAATGGGTTCTGGTGGAGTTAAAACGTATGTTGGCGGTCCTTTCATTCTTTCATTTCGCTACTTTCTTCAATTCATTGTGAATTGTTCTTGCTAATCATCTCTCGGTTGGATATACCAAGTTCAAAACTCACAATTCCCTTTGTTTAATCTACCAACCAAATTGAAATATTAAAATTTTATTTTAAACTTCTGTATACACTCTTGTACAACCAATCCCACGGGAAATCTACAATTCTTTTTCTTCAAATTAATTGAAATTGTATATCAAGCCAAAAAATAATCCGAAACCTTCCAAGGACAACGATTTCGTTCTTTTCCTTCTCACAAACACCTTTTATTGCCAAAACAGTACGAAGAAAGTTAACCACCGGTCACGTCATCAATTTTATTAATGGCCATTGGTTTTAATTTAATCTGACAAATAATGATAATCGATCATCGAACACGGCCATTATGGATCACTTTATGAATAATTCATAACATTTAATAGCGGAAAAGTGATAATTTCTAATTAAATTTTCTTCCTAAACATTTTGAATGTTTTTTTAAGCGTACATAATGGCACAATATTTGAACACCTTTCATGCTCATTAATTATGTTGCCCCTCCCCCTGCTCGTCTTATGTAATAAAAACGTTGAAGAAGGAGAGTAGTAGAAAAAAAAATAAATTCGTTCAAGGATTTCCCTCAAGCGGCGCATTTCCCATTTTTGTAATATTATATGCAAATTTTACACAACATAAGCGAAACTTTGCCACCTGTGACTATGAGAGGAAAGCGCTGGAGGATTTTTTTCTCTTGAAATAAAACAAAAAATAAATTTTTGTTGAATTAAATTTGAATAAAACTAGAAAGTCTCTCTCTCTCCTCGTTCTAATCTTGAAATGTTTTTTGAAAAGTCGCAATTTTGTTTAAATAAAATTATTTGCGAATTTTACCCACACTCACAAAAAGTTGAACAACCTACAAATCGCATGACACAGCCATGATGTAAGTTGTAATCCTTAACCAAATGGGAGAGGACTCCGCATTTATGGTGAAAAGGAATCATATTTACCTCAATAGCTCACCTGTGCTGACTTCATGTCTTTTTCCGGGGAATTTTATGCTCTCAGGCGATTTTACATTCCGTGGCTCGTAAATTTCAAGTGACACTTACAAAAGGGGAATAGAAAGGAGTGGGTGCGCTCTGCTAACATAATATATATACGAGCGTACCTGAAATGGTCAATGCCCCCCGAATGAACTCTAATAGAGCGGAAAATATTTCACAGGTGCTTCCACAAGGAGGTTTATTTGGAAGTGTTCTTGTTGCGTCGAGTTTATCGATTTATAATTGGATGTTTTTTGGGTGTTTTCTTCTGGTTCAAGTAGTTATGCAGAACGTTACCTGGGTAAATTAGCATGTTTTTTGTGGAAAAGAGATTTGTTTTTTGTTGCTTCACTGCTTTACTTTTAGTATAGTATGAGTATTGTACGGAAGCAACAAGTATTTTACTAAAAGGAGCTGTTTTACTGTTCTTTCAATATGGACACACAAGAGAGTTGGTTGACAAGAATGAAATAAATGTCGCAAAAATGGTCCTTGTGCTTAAAGTCAAGTTGTCACGACACGACACGACAAATCGTTTGAATTGAAAAAAGTGATGTGACGTTTCAGTCGAATCACGTCTTTCAGTACAGGGGCCTAAATTCAACCAAACATTATAACTTTAGGTCTCTGGGCTGAAAGTCATGATTCAACTGAAACGTCAATTTTTTCAACTCAAACGACTCGTCGTGTCGTGACTTTCAGCCCAGGGGCCAATATCTTTAGAATTTCAGCTCTTAAAAACTGGATCATGTGGATCGAAAAGGTGCAAAACCGCGCCCTCAAATTTATCTTAGACCGTGCCATTTGATGTACCAAAGACACATTGAGGAACTGTAGAAATGGGGTATCCTTGGCAAAAGCTTATATGAAATTAAGGCACTACTCTCACGGGGATACTGAAATCTCGAATACTCGGCGACTGAGATTCAGAGACTTGGACTTGGAGACTCGAGATTGCAGTTGCTCGTCATCTTCACACTGCCGAACTGCTACTGAAATTCCTATCAACCTACCTCTGTTTTTTTATTCAGTGCACTTTGCAAAATATCTAGTCGTTCACAGTGAAAAAAAAACAAGCAACTGAACGACTGGGAGACTATCATGTCAAGTCTCCTAGTAACTGGTTGCTCTGTTGCCGAATATCCACGACTGGAGTATCCGCGTATGAGTGCCGCCGTCTGATTACATATGTCGGGTCGAGTATTACAGTCGCTCAGAGATTTGAGTATCCCCGTGTAAGTACTGCCTAAGAGATTCTTATCTTTACTCTTATTACTTCCCTCCCACTAGATAAAACTAGCTCACCCAAAAGATGAATAGACCAACTAGACTCTGTAACAATCGTTCGTATGTAGTCTGTATTTACAAACAGCCTTTACTACCCTTCTGACTCTTCGTAGCCTGAAACGTCTTTTATGCTTTGAACTAAGTTTACGACTAGCCAGGACGACGACGGGACGTGATTAGTCATGATGTGACACGACGAAGTGACGGACCGAACTGTTTTACAAACAACTTTTGGATTATAATAGAAACACTTATACAACATTAAATTTATAGCAACTTATTTTTCATTCCAGGTAAAGTAACAAGTGTTTCAAAAAAACGGTTTGGAAAAAATAGCAAAAATTTTCGTCTCGGAAGATTTGGATTCTATTTGTGTGAATACATAAAGCCATGATAAAGCAGCTTTTTAATACATTCCAGTGAAACAAAAAAAGAAGACGGTAAGATTTGAGTTTTCGCTCTATTTTCTAACATTTTAACAATAGATCTATCATCAGTGTATTTTAGGATCTTTTAATTTTTAGCAGAGGTAAAATTGTTTTGGTCCTTTTCAACTTTGTTCTAAATAGAACATTTCATAGTATTTTAGTTCTTTCATTGCCATTGTTAATTTTAAGTTAATGTATACATACATATGGTTAGTAATCTATCAATCAGTGGATCCCAACGAAGGAATTGATTGTGAAATTGTGTGAGTACTAAAGAAAAAATAATGCAGCAAGAGAAACTCTTCTTGATGAGTTGGGCGTTCTCAATCAAGTTACTCTTGTCTGGGTCCCGAGTCAGCGGGGCTTCAAAGGCAACGAAAATGCGGATGCTCTGGCTAAACAGGGCTCTGATATTGCATTCATCGGTCCAGAGCCGGCTATTGGGGCACCGTCCAGCTTGCTGCAAAGGGCCCTGACCGATTGGACTCTGATGAAACATACTGAACGCTGGAGGTCCGCGCCTGGACTGGCCAACTCTTAGCGTTTCCTTCCTGTGCCGTCCCCTAAGATGGCCAAGGATTTGTCAGGGCGCAGTAGTGATTACCTGACACTGTGCCCTAAATTACCACTTATGGAGGATAGGAAGGGTGGAGGACCCCACATGTAGGCTTTGCCTGGAAGAGGATGAGTCTAACCTCCACGTTTTCTGTGAGTGCCCCGCAATAGCGAGGAGCAGGGCTTCTTTGTTGGAGGAGCCCCTGCTCGAACACTCAAGTCTAAGCGACAAGCCACTAGGCAGACTGCTGAACTTGTTCAAGCGGTCTGGCCTACAAATACGAGGTATAGAGGTTGTAGTACAATAGGCCAAATGAAAGGTCAAGGTACTGCGGCGTACCCAATACCTCACACACGAAAAAAAGTGAGATTAAAAAAAATAGAAAATTTTTGAAGGATCTGCAAATACAATCCCAAAAGTGCTTCAAAGAATTTAAACGCTTTTAACTATCTAATCTATTACCCAACGCAGCGCCTTTCTTTGTAGGTCTGTTATTCATAAACAAGAAGAAGAAGAATATGGCGGACGAATTTTGTCATTTGTGGTCCGATTCCGATGGAAATCCCAAAATTGCCTTATTTCGCCGAGAAAGCCCCAATTCGCTAACGTTTTGTTTAGGACAATTTGTTGGTCTCAATATTATAATATAAAATCGTGTTTCTCTCCTGAGAACAATACCTTAAACCGCAATAAACTCCCTCTTTATAAATATTTCCATATATTCGTTGCTTGATTCCTTTAAGCTCTATTGATGTTTTTCAAACGTGAATCTGAAAAAAAATACTAACCCAAATGCACAAGAAATGTGCACTTAGTATAAATCTAAAAAAACGATAAAATTCAAATTCGATCCGAAGCCATCCCAAAAATTCATTTGGTTCACATATTCGCTCAATTACAATGACCTTCAGATTGATTATATTTAGGAGACGTCTTGAATGCACGTATCCCACTTTACCTGCATGCCTTTTACATTTCTGCAATCAAACCATTTCGAATTTATGTTCAATCAATCAAAGGATAAAATGCTTGAAATATTTCCTGAGGTTTTTCCTTAATTAAAGCCCCGTGAATAATAGAGGAAATGTCCAATCATTGACAGACAAGTGAAGGCGTTTCTTTGACTGCCCCGCAAAAAAAAGACAGACCCAACACGATTCCATTGATGAATTGAACACAAACTTTCAACACTTAAGCCCTAAAAGTATACGACCTTTGGTACTTCCCCGCATAACAGATAAAAATTGTGTCAGCTCCTGCTTAAGTTGAGGGAAAAAATTCATTTCCTAATGTGTGGAAGTACTTGAATAAAACATGGAAGTAATCGGGTATATTGAACCCGGCGGGGAAGAATATGGCACCCGATTTAGAAAGTTAGAAAGGCCCTCATTAAACTCCAAGCCCCTTACGTCAACATCTCGGTCTCTTTCTCGGCAAGACGTTCTTCGGTAACCAAAGTTCATGCAAAGTGCGTATGCTTTTTACTTAAAAAAAAAATATCGTAAGGAACAAACCAAAACCCCCGGCAAAAGGATAAGGAGGTGTTCGTGCTGTAACTACCGAAAACATTCTGTCCGTTCGATATTGATCCGTGGAACGCGCCTTCCTACCTTTAGGCTGGTGGTGACTACTGACTACCGGCCTAAAAAAAAAGAAAGGTAACTTTTGTAGTGGTTCTCAGGTAAGTAAGGTAAGGCTGCTATTAAAATTTATGAACATGAAACCTTCAGAGGGCAATAGGCAGACACACTGTATATACGAAAGCAGTCCTTCCACCCTTCTTCTTCTTCTACTATTCCTGTCGCAAACCAAGGGCTCGGCTCTATGCTGCGAGTGGCGAGTTAAAAATGGAAAATCGATTTCGTCAGTTATTTCCCTCTAGGGCTCCAACGGCAACGCCGTCAGTCATTTCGGGGGTCTCCTCTGGCTTCCTACGCACAAACATGTCGTATTCCCCCGTAATCCAATTTTTGAATAATTCAATTTTCAATACACTAAATTAAACGATTTCTGAATTTTTTTTTTCTTTTTTCGAAGAGGAGAGATTTTTTGCATTCATGTTGGATTCGTCCTCGTTCTCGTCGCTCCAATGTCCGCTCCAATGTTTTTCCAATTTCTTCCCTTAAAAAACATTATTTTATGCCAAAGGGAGATTGAAAACGAGACCACTCACTTGTGTAATTGTTGACAAACAAACATTTTTTTCCTTGCTCATTTCTGATTCCTGATTGTCGATTATCAAGGATATTTTTAGCCGCCCCAAATATGTCGAGATATATTTTTTCGGTGTTATTTTTTATTTTTAATTCACTTTTTTTTTTGGAAAAATTTCAAATCCAAACCTCGAAAATTTTACGGAATTATTCATAAATTTTAAATTAATTCATCAACACAGATAGCAATATATATATTGCAAATATATATGAAATATATTTTTTTGATGATTTTATTTATTGGTCAATGGTGAAATTGTTTATAGATGAATTATTTACATTTTTATATTGATAGGAGAGCATCTGGTTTTTAGATATGATAGATATGATAGATATGACAGATAAGACAGATAAGACTTGAAAAATAATCAGACTAGGATTTTTTTGAAGCATTTTAGGGAAGATTTAAGCTGATTGATAGGATAAACCTTGAATAAAAGTCGGCGATCAATAAGACGATCAAATTTCTATTTGAATAAAGCAATGTTACCAAAAGCCTAAGAATAGAGACCTGTAAATTGGGTTAAATTTCCTAAATAAATTACATCTTTTTTGGAATAATATTGAAATAATTTCCTTAATCAAATTCTGTTTGGTTGATTTTTTTTTCTTATACAAAGCAATTGGCCTATCAGTCATGTCAAGATAGAGCTTAAAAACTGCACTTAGTTTGTCTATTTTAACGCCTTCCATATCACCACAATCTCCAGGGGCGGATTCGAGGGGGAAATGAGGGGCAGTATTTTGCAAATATATTTTAAATGCTAAGTCTTATCATAAAATAGTTCTTTTAAAAAGTTTGTAGGTAATGCCATTGTCTACAAAAAATATTATATATTTTCGCCGTTTTAAAGATTCCCCCTTTTTCGCTACTTGTATACGTAGACATTCAATAAAATCGTTTGTTCGACTACGCGTATTTTCAGGGGCGATTCCGAGATATATATGAAAAAAATTGTTCTAGAGAGGTTACTATCTCCACTATTCACTAACATACAGGGTATTTACGAAACATATACTACGTATACATGATGAGTAGCCAAGTAGCAGAGTTGAGTCGTGTTCAGACGATCCTAATTCAACTCGTTTTGCGACTACATGTAGTTGGACTCGGGTTCAACCTGAGTTCAACTCATCATGTATACGTACTAATTGAAAGTTGAGTGACTCCATTTAGAAGTTATGTACTCGCAGGTTCAAAGCATGATGACCTTGGATTTTTAAGCAATTTGCGATTTATAATATTTTTTGTGATCCGAGTTAAAATCAAAGATGACCTTACAGCTTTTAAGAGGTATATGATGGCCGTAGAGTTTAAAACTATTTTTAACGGGAGCACATCCCAGCGGGACGTCCCCGCAACGGATACGCTGCTGTCGGTGCCGCTGGGTCTAGAACTCTATTCACGTTTCGTTTCCATTCATGGCGGTTTTTGGCGACATCTCGTCTCGCCAGAGAACGTACGGGCCCACAACGGCCAAGCTTGTCCAAAAGAATTAAATGGCAAAAAAAAACGCTCCAATGTATGGTTGAGTGTGGTTCGTGGGAACTTGATCATTTACGATTACCGGCGATTTACGGCTGTACGATTATTATACTTAAAGGCTATTGATGCATAAGAGATACAGGCTCGCCAGTCGTCGGTGTTGATTTATATTTTAGTGGGAAATTTTATTATTTTAAACGGTTCGAAAAAATCGAAAAAAATAAAACCTTTAATTGCAGTGCGTTGATAAAACTTTTGTAATATTCGAATACGAAGACATGAGCACCAGATTTCATGATGTTTTTCTCAATAAATAGACGGCCGTTCAGTCCGACAAACATACTCCTGATGCCCGGCACATGTCCTAGGACTATGTTACAAACACAGCCGGTGTTCGCCCGTTGTAAGGCCATATTTTATTTTTATTCGGGGAATTATTCTTAGGGAGTAAATTTTTTTACTATCATTATTAACTGTATGTAGTATCTTATTTTGTACTGCCCGACATTTGGACATATCCACAGTACTGTCCGACATTTGAATGTAGCCAACTTATTTCCAACAATTTACAGTGAGTAGGAGTCATAGTTGAGAATATATGTGGTACGATCTCAGCGGTGGTCCTTGATCTTTGTAATTATCATTATTATCCGCAAAGGTTCTCCATCCAACTCTGTTTTGAGTTTTTTTGGTTTGGTTTCAATCCAGGTTTTTCCAAAATTTTCGATTTATTTCATTAATAAATATTCGTATGAATGAGGGAGGGAGGGGGTCGTTCGAGAATAATCACACCTATCTACAATTGTAAAATTGACCGTTCCACCGTACAAACTTCTAAAGTTATGGGTTAACCTACAATTTTTTCCCAAAATTAGAATGCTTAGAGTATTTCTTATGAATAATGTCCGAACAATTTTTATGCTACGGTCTTAAATTTTAAAGATATAAGCAGTTTTAATTCTAAAATTGACCTTAATTAGTACATCGATTTTTCAGTTGTTACTATGAATTTTTCTTCTTACCTATTCCCGCATACCACGCAGGCGGCTAAATCGCCAAAGAAAGTGCATCGAATACGAATGAATGTCGATCCACACATATCCCTAACGGCACGGCGCACACTGGGGCAGAAAGCACTTTTTTGGTTCAAAAGTTTCTAGAGACCACAATTTTTAACCAATTTAGATAATTTTTTTTTATTTTGAAGGTAAGATGATTTGTAAGATATCTGTGGAAGCCGAATTTTGATTTTCCCTTCCAAATATGTTGCACCTAACCTCAAATGTCAAAAATAATTAATTTGTGCTATGCTATGCTATGATCTATGCGATAAAATGAGACAATTTGATGTAATTAGAGCCCCAGGTGAGGTACAATGACTTTTTTTTTATTGACTATTAATTATTACAATCAAATTAACTAGTTTTATAATTTAGACATGGGTGGCGTGCATAGGGTGCATATGAGGGGGGGGGGGCAAACTTTCAGGACCCTTTTTGACCCCCTTAGAGGCAAATGCGGATTTTTATATTATTTTATTATTGTTGTACGTTAGATTACGAAAATTTTAAGGGGTCTCCGAGCCCCCTACGATTTTTTTGGGGGCCGTGGGAGGTAATATTATAAAGTGCATAAGTGCATTTTACAATTCACAGCCCTTAAGGTTGCGCACTGGCCCCTTTAGAAGCAAGGGCGGATTTTTTTGTTATTTTTTAATTATACTAGTGACTGTTACGAACATTTTAAGGGGTCATAATGCCCCCTACGACTTGTTTTGGGGCCGTGGGAGGCAAAAAAATGGCTAAAAACAAAAAAACTTTGAGGCATATTTGGAAGGGAAAATCAAAATTCGGCTTCCACAGATATCTTACAAATCATCTTACCTTCAAAATAAAAAAAAAATATCTAAATTGGTTAAAAATTGTGGTCTCTAGAAACTTTTGAACCAAAAAAGTGCTTTCTGCCCCAGTGTGCGGCGCCGATGCTTTCCGTGTCAGTGGCTTCCGTGGTGCATTTTCCACTGACATTCACACAGCACCGCCCTTTCCGTATCGGTGATAAATGTTCAATGACATCCGACATTTTAGTTTTGAAATTTGGACAGCATCATGGAATTCAGCGTGGGAAAAGTGGGTTCGAATCAGGACTCTTCGGGAAGTGTTCGCACAGTTTTAATAGTATTTCACATAAACTTCACCTCAATTTCTGTTGAATTCTTATAAATTTTTCCCATGGATTTAAAAAATATTTGTTTCACTTCCGGGATAAGTGAAAAAATCCCGGTGACAACGTATTTTTTGTGTGTTTTTCACGGATGCCTGAAGGGTACTGAGATCGTTGATGCCCCACTGCATCGTATGTCTGTGAACATATCGCAGCCTTTCTTAATTTGTTTGCATGGGATTATGCCGTACCTATAATTTTTTTCACTGATGCTCGCTGTACTGTACCGAAGTCGCCGTTACGTCACGCATGTGTGTGGATCAACCTTATGTGAACCAATGTTTTTATTTAGTGATGATAAAAAATGGTCTTGTTCTTGCATTCTTGCCATATGCTATATGCACTGGATCGTAGGCGGCCATATACTCAGGCACGTCCCTGGAAACCCTTGGATTAGAGCGAACAGAACGAAAAAAATGAATAATAACACAGGACCACAAAAAAAAATCGAAGTCCTGATACAGAAAGGTGAAGTACCTTCCGGTATGTTTTTCGGTGTGCTAAAAACGAATCTGAGGTCAGAATTGACCCATCACCCTTAGATTTCGCCCCAGCACCCCCCAGTACCCCCCAAAGGGTCAAAATTTTACTTTATATAAAAATTCAAAATAGATATCTCTTTCTAGGTTTCGCGGTGTGCTAAGTACGATTCTGAGGTCATAATTTACCCATCACCTGTAGATTTCGCCCCAACACCCCCCAGTACCCCCAAAGGGTCAAAATTTTACTTTATATAAAAATTCAAAATAGATATCTCTTTCTAGGTTTTGCGGTGTGCTAAGTACGATTCTGAGGTCATAATTTACCCATCACCTGTAGATTTCGCCCCAACACCCCCCAGTACCCCCCAAAGGGTCAAAATTTTACTTTATATAAAAATTCAAAATAGATATCTCTTTCTAGGTTTTGCGGTGTGCTAAGTACGATTCTGAGGTCATAATTTACCCATCACCTTACATTTCGCCCCATCACCCCCAGTGCCCCCCGCCCCACTAGGGCGCTTTGAAATTTTTTGGTTAGAGGTTTACATATTACCCTGTATTTTTGTAAAAATCAAGGTTTCAACGGGTCAAAATTTTACTAAATCAAAATCGTTTTCTATTTTTTACGGTGATAACGATTCTTTTTTTCCTCAAATGACCTGTGAAGTTGGTTTCGACGGTAATTTTCATCGTCTTAGCCGGAAAGACCCGTTGCCCGCCTTCACCACGGGGAGGTGTCCCAGTTACAAAAGTAGATACAAAAGATGATAGAAAAGGAACTTGGGAAATGTACGGTTTTGCTATTTGCGCTCGTATGAACTCGAAATTCTTCTATTAACTGAAAATTTAATATTTATATATAGTAAAATTTTGACCCTTTGGGGGGTACTGGGGGTGTTGGGGCGAAATTTAAAGGTGATGGGTAAATTATGACCTCAGAATCGTACTTAGCACACCGCAAAACCTAGAAAGAGATATCTATTTTGAATTTTTATATAAAGTAAAATTTTGACCCTTTGGGGGGTACTGGGGGGTGTTGGGGCGAAATCTACAGGTGATGGGTAAATTATGACCTCAGAATCGTACTTAGCACACCGCAAAACCTAGAAAGAGATATCTATTTTGAATTTTTATATAAAGTAAAATTTTGACCCTTTGGGGGGTACTGGGGGGTGCTGGGGCGAAATCTAAGGGTGATGGGTCAATTCTGACCTCAGATTCGTTTTTAGCACACCGAAAAACATACCGGAAGGTACTTCACCTTTCTGTATCAGGACTTCGATTTTTTTTTGTGGTCCTGTGTAATCGGTCGAGCCATTTTCTAGTTTTTGCGAGACTAATGGCAATTGATTTATATACCTATAGATTTTACAAAGAATTAGATCTCTGTAGTAACCGCAACCAATTCTACTTAACCTCAGTTGTTATTTGGAAAGGAAGTTTTTTTTACTAAAACCATTGGCAACAAAACATGATAAACTTTATAAAGCGGGTGGAGTCTTATGCTAGACATCTTGATGAAATTTAATAAATCAACCCTTGTCGACAATTTTAATAAATTGATATTTGATTGAAAAGCTACACGTAAGGTAAAAACGTCGGTCGATAAGTATTAGTATGCGTCAGTGTTTTTACTGATTTAAAAAATGTTGTTATTTTGAGTAATAATGATTTTAATTTTAAAAAATTATTCAATTATTAAAAATGGCATAAAATTTGAATAAAAATTTAATCTATATAAAATTCGCAACTCTTTGATGAATAAATTATATTATCGCTATTTTTTAATATCAATATTCTTCGTAATAAAATTTTACACCGCCAGTTTGCAAATCGACACCCAATGGCTAAATGGCGAATTTTGTCCTTATAACATCTCTGGTAATTTATTATAATCTCAAAATTACATCAACCAGCGTAAAATGTGCATTAAAAAGGGTTTTTGTGTTGATTTAATCGGTTTTCATTAATCGCCTTTTTAACAAGGAATAAATGATTATATTTTTATAAATAAACCAGTTGACTTCAAGCGTATAATTTTTCACCCAATTACCACTGGGGAAAAAATTATTCGTCACTTAAAAGGTTTATCTAATTAACAGACAAGCATTTCAAAATCTTCTTACAATTCTCAGCCGAGATTAAATCTTTTCTTGAAGATTTTCTAGATTCTTTTTGTATGGTTTCCACACCAAGACCGACCGGGAATCCTCAAGACGTTTCGACATTTTTTTTAAAATAGAAAATGCAAAAGAAAAACCACTTTAAAAGTAGTTTTACCTCATTTTTTTCGTAACTCGATGAAAATGGTGACGGTGTAGCCCTTTAACGGGCGATAATATCGCGTAATATCGTCAACGACATAATAAATCACTTCGAAGCCACACAAGTGTTGCGCTCAGTGAAAGGGAAAAACTCACTAAGGGCTGTGTGCTACATATTACCTCGTAACCTACTTATAGGGAAAATATAGACATGTTTTTTTTTCTGTCGTATTGTATCGATTCACTCTTGAAGTCTTCAGTTTTCTGAGAGCTATCAATTCGTGTCATAGAAATTGACTGAATTCCTCTGTTCTGTCGTCATACTTGATACTATAGTATATATAGATAGTTAAAGAATTGCGAATTGTTGTTTGTGCTAACCATATTTAGTGCACACACTCATACTAAACAACAGGAAAAGCAAATAAAAACTTATAGAGGCAGAGCAAAGTAGGGGAAAATAGAAATAAAGTAGGTTCTCAAAAGGAATTCAAAGCGCTATTCAAGGACTATAACAAGACTGAAAATACCCCAGACGTGGAACCATTTTTATTTGCAATGTGCCAGAGAATTGAAGGAATTTTGGCTTGGGGACTTACAAACACTTTGGTTATGAGTATATTTGTAAGTCTCCCTAGAGGAAATTTCAAATATACTTTCGTTAATATCCTTTATAAGGTTCATAAAAGTGAAATGAAATGAAAAGGTAGAAACAAGGGTGAATAATAACATACCAACGAATCGGGTAGACAGACTAGGAAAAAATAAGTGGTAATTTTGCAATATATTCAGTATACAAAAACACTTTGTATCTGCAAAACGTTACACAAAGAAATTTCGAACAAAAGATCAAAAGTGTTACTGAAGCTACTCTCCCAAATCCATGCAAAGCCTGAACCAAAAATGTACCGTAAACTTACGGCCGTTTGAATTTTTGTTCACCTTGCAATTGTCTTTTCGTTCTTCTGAACGCGAGTGTCGACATCAGTTTTATCGAGCGGTCCCCCAACTAAGTACCCACCACGTCCACTATGCTGCTTGATCATCGCATCGAACGAGAACCGGTTTAACTTTGTTTCTTTTTCTTCGCCCCATACAATTCCTTAAAGCTCTAATCGGAGCACATTAAAATCGGTCCAAATTCGCTTCTCTTAGTAGCACTGTGATTTTTTCCCACCGGATAGCTTCTGGATTGATTCTGTCAAAAGAAAAATGATTATTAAGCCCCAAAGCTAAGCACAAGGCCTTGTCTACATAAGACCTGTTTCATTTTAGGCTACACTAAGTAACTATAGACTCTCCCACGCATAAAGAATCGACCGCTCAGTACCTGGTGGAGCGGAGTGAAGTTCAGTAGTGCATCCATAGCCGCAGTCGAACAGGTGCTTTTAGCTCTTGTGATATCGAGACGGGTCAGGCTAAGGTACCTTGATCAGCTTAATCCCGGCACTCGGAGATTTATTTGACCTCTTGATATCTCTCACTAGCACGCGAATAACAGACTCAGTCGCCTGGGAAGGTAGGCAAATTGAAAGCAGTAAAGTGAGTTCGTGGTAGTACTCTCCCTAATATGCTTGTCTATCGTCCATCTTCTCCATCGTTTTAAGGAGAAAAGAAAAGAGGCTGATGGGTCGATGGGATTTTGCTTTCTTATACGATTCTTACTCACTCTAGGATCTCAGATTTCTCTGGAAAAGTGGCAGTAGAATTTATAGCATCTCTTCCAAGCCCTTTTGAATGAGAGCCGGTCAGATTTGGTCATTCCCACTAGCCTTGAAGGGATTGAAGGTGCCAATGTCCCATTCGATCTTATCAGCAGGGAAAATCCTTTTTGCCAGGCCTTTGATACTATTATAAGACCGATGGGAGAAACTACCTCCCATCCAATGTTAGGCTTTTAGGTCATTCCAGTCAATTACTAGAGAATCCAAGAAATAAGTGGCCATTCATAACTTCATGAGTGCTCAATAACGGCTTTACAAGAATTGCTAGTATGTAGTTCCAAAAGCTACAACAGCCGCAGAACAACCGAGTGTTGACTTCAGCAGAAGAATCGAATAATAATCTTAACAAGTGCAGGGATCGACCCACGATCTGATTCTTATACATACTTATAAAATCGAAGAAATAGGATGGGATATGCTCTACGCACCAAGTGAAAGACTCATTGCTCTAAAGCCAATTCTGAGAGGTTCAAAATTAAAAAAAAAAGCTTATACAGAGACTCTGTCCGTCTATCTGTCTGTCCGTCTGTGACCTTCTTTCATCTCTGAAAGTACTGTCGCTTTTGTAGCTTTTGCTCAAGAGACCTAAAACTGAGAAAATGGTCTGGAAATTCCAACCAAATTTATTTAACGACAAAAAAGAGATTTCTCATAAAGTATGTACATATATCGGTAGCTTAGACCTAAGGCGCGGGAATCCTATCCCGGGGAGCCAAGTTCAATCCTCGGCCGCGCAATGGTGAAATATAATTTTTTTTACTTCGGTGGAGCATGTTTTGAATCTATCACTAAATTATATTATTTAATAATGATACTCAGGAAAACATAAAAATTTCCTTAATTAAAAGTGAAAAAATATCATTTTCTTGATTTTTTATGGTCATCCAGTCTGAAGTGTTATTCAACAGAAAGAATACCATGAAAAAGCGTAATTAGTGGCTAGTCTCTAGGCACAACATCCCACTAGTCTTTTAGTATGCTCGATGTTAGAAAATTAATCTAGAAGAAAAATGCATCTGATTTCAACATAGGGCGGAAATTCCTGTTCCGCCACCATCAAAATTAGAGTAGATATTATTCTATAGATTTATTATTCATCATGAAGATGGTGACATTGTCATTGAACGAAATTCTATAAGATTCCATTTTTTCCATGTCGTTGCCAGTCGACATTATAAAATGAATTTCATCTAAGCGTTAATTTTGTCCATTAAAAATGCTTTATATCTCACAGATGCACTTTACTTTATTAATGTTTCCTTCAACATTTTCTAATTTAGTGGATTTAGCATACGATTTATCAGATGTTTTTTAGAATATATTGCTAGTTTATAGAAGTCTGAAGTTAAGTGATTTATATAATAAATGCAAAGAGTTTCAAAACTCTCGACTCGCCGTTTCTCACAGTGGTATTACTCTAATAGCTCCGTATACATGAATTAAGCATTTTAAACATACAACCGATTGTGGGTATAGGTAATCCTTGACTCTCGGTTAAAGTATCCCTTGATGATGCCGCAAGTGAATAAATGCTTTACTACCAGAAGATTATCCAAAAATAGTTGAATTATTTTTAAGTAAACATATTCGCATTCTCTCTAAGGATTTTGTTGTGCTGATCTAGTTCATTACCAATTGAAGGGTTGTAAGTCTAACTCTAAAGGGTCTAAGTGCCAAAAAATCAAAAGTCAATATTTTTACGAAAATACAATCTACGTGGCAAGCCTAATAATATCCAAATGGGTCAAGGTGCCTGTTTCTTTTAAAATTTTACTTACACACAAAAAAAATTGTGGCGGGCCGTAAGTGCCAACGTGTTTTTTATTATGTTTTTTGTTATATCTCCAAATAATAAAATTGGCACTTAGACCCTTTAGACTTACAACCCTTCAATTTTTCTGTATATCTTCACATCATTCGTGTATCATTGATATTTGACCTGATGTTAACACCAATGTTATTTATAACAATGATGTAAAGGGCTGGACCCCAATGCGAACTCTGAAGAACACCGGATGTAACATCAAATGATATGAGCTTGGCAAAGATAAGCCGCGGCGAATAAGAGTAAAACCTTAGAAGACAGGTTAACAGAGTTGACAGAATTTTTACAAGATGAAGAAGAAAATGAAGAAAGATTAAAAATGGGTAGTGAATAGTGAAAATTTGTTAAATAACCATGTTTAAAAAGGTAAAAACAAGATTAGGTCAACTAATAATTATGACATTCCAACAGGAACCGGACTGCTAGCGACAAGAAGTGATAAAAATTCAAGCCAAAAGCAACAGATACTACCAATGTATATTTTGTAAAGAGAATCACAAAAGCACAATGTGTGAGAAAGCTAAAAAGATGTCAATGGATGAAAAATGCTTAAGTCTGTTCCAGAGAATAGAGAAAAGCTATTGTTTTAACTGTTTGATGCCGGATCACAGCGCCGGCCCTAGGGTAGAGCGAGTGGAGCGGTCGCTCTAGACGCCAGGTGGTAAGGGGCGCCAAAATGAATGCGACAAATAATTTCGAGCAAAAATTAAAATTTTGATGGCACTTATTGAGGGCTTTATTTGTAGCTAGCCAAGTCTATGTATTCATCAATATGACCTGAATACGGCACAAGCAGAGAGCACTGACTCTAAGACCGATCGTGCATGACCTTAGGCCACATCCTGCTCGAGATCCATGGACCAGACTGAATACGGCGGATATAAACTCAATAAAAACCGCCATCCTAATGTGTAAACAATCGTGCTGAAGTTATGAATGGTACTGCGTGAATGTGCTACTAACGATGGACTTTGGATACCAGGCGAACTTCCAGTTGAATTAGCCTTCCAATGGTGATACGGAGCTCTGTCATTGGCGACCGTCCTTTCTCGCCCAGCTAGTGGTATCAATATGGAAATACCTTAAAACAAACTTTGAAGATGGAGCACTTCTTAACGCTCCAAACATTTCTGGAGCTCCCACAGCTCCCAAAAGGACGACCTACAAGGCCAGTTAGATATTTTTGGATCCTTGATGCATGGTTGCGAATCTGTTCCCAGTGAAGGAGAGTTTTCAGGATTCTTTTTCAGAGAGGGAAGTCTAAGCCCGTAATCCCAGGGATGGAGTACGTTGAGATCACTCCTTCATTGGGAAATCTTCTGCGGAAGTAAGGGTACCGAATCGGAGAGGCGACTCGAAAAAACGACCGCTTTCAGAAGACGGATGGCGCAGCCCAAAAACATTTTACGTGATATCTGGAAGCTGACTACTCCTGTGTAGATGCTGGTAAGGTCTGCATGGCCCCAAGGACGAAAGGGATACCGATTTTCTTAATAAGAAGAGGGTTAAATTCTGTGGATGTTCTCCATGGCATAATAACCCGGCGAAAAGAGCGAAGGCTTTGGCCACACGGTTCGAAAAGCCTTCAGAAAAGTCGGACGCACCCAAAATGAAGTCTAGAACGACTCCAAAGCCGACCTTCTGTCAAATAGCAGAAAGTGTTAGAATGAGCGTGCTTGTGACTAACAATCAGTAGACTCCTGACTACGAACCACTAGTAAACCGTGCTAGGAAGTCTTCTGGAGGCGATAGCCGAATTGACTCAGGGCTCAGAACAGGCCAGGTCCCTAGGGGTCGTCGCGCCCCTATGAAGGGATGCCATAAACCCTGGAAGGAGTAAGGCTGGCTGATGCAGACGGGAACAGGCTGCCGCGCAGCCTTTTTGTAATCGGATACTTCCGGCAGCGACAGAAGACCCCACTGGCATTATGTTAAAAAGGATGAGGGTCCAAAAGAAGACCCTAAGAGTGTAGGAGTGGAGAATACTTCACAAAGTGCACCGCATAAAATTCACAGAGATGACGTGGTCAGGATGGGGAACACTGCAACTTTAGGCGACGGTTTTAACGAGAAGGTGACGCTCTCCACCATCTCAACCTTAATGCCTAACCATGCAATACAAACAACCAAATAGTCTCCAAAGAAGGTGGCAAAACAAAACGGGGAAGCCACTATGAGAAGACATGCTTCCTCTATTGTCGCTATAGGCGGAATTGTGACCCTAAAACTACCATCGAAATCCTATGGGGCCCCAGCCCATAAAGGCTTGCAAAAGGGGAGATAAAATCCCGTAAGGAAATGACAGGCAGGCAGTGACTGTTCAATCCAGTTTTATCTAGGACAACTGGAAATACAATTTATCTGAAGTGAAAGCGTCGACCAAAGGGCGCCGAAAGACAATCTCGCTCCACCCTCAACAAGGGCTAGGGTCGGCGCTGCCGGATCATAACACTAATGTTTGTAGTTACTATTCCAAATGTCAATGGTGCGAAAGTAAACACTCCATATTATTATGTTGGGGAATGCTGACCAAAGGTAAACTATCGAAAGAACTAGAGTTGCTAAAGAAAAATATAAAACAAGGTACTGAACCCATAACGATATTGATTGGAGCAGATGTCGTGGCAAATTGATGGCAAGAAAATAACGTACATATATAGACTGTGGAATGACAGTAATGGAGACAAGATTGGGTTGAACACTAATGGGCAAGAAACCAAGTACAGGAAATACTAGAAATGATGCTGCACTTGTAGTCAAATCAATGTTTATAGAATAAGTTGATATATCTAATTTGTGCAGATTGGACATACTGTGAATCACTGATCCAGTTGCAACAAAATCCAAGAAACAACCACCAGAAGAAACCTATAACCGTGTCCGTCAAACAGTAATTGTCAATGTGGACAGAAGATATGAAGTGTGCCTTCCATCCTCTTCATGAAAATAAAGAAATTGGCTCAGAAGAGATTGCAGGTTACAACTGAAAGGTTGAAACAGTAAGATCTATAGTATATGAGGAATATGAACAAGTATTTGAAGAAGGTATTATCGAGAAGGTTTCAGTCGAAGAATATAATACGGTGGGGTGATTATTTTCCTCAACCTCACGTGTCAAGGAAAACAGTAGAACAAGACTAAAACCAGTATTTGATGCTTCGGCGAAAAGTAATAAGGGGTGCTATTAAATCAGTGCCTTGAACCAGGCCCGAACTTAATAGAATAGATACCTACAATACTTTTACGTTTTCGGGAGGAGGTAGGTGCTATTTCAGATATTATAAAAGCAAGGGTGTCTAGTGAGAGTAGTAAGGCTCAAAACCGAGAGCTCTTGCGACCAGTTCATCTATCAGTTACAAATAAGTTTACATAGAAATATTGGTCCAACTCACCTAAATTATTATATTCGAGGAATTGGTTTGGAGGATTGTGTGAACAATTTTATCAGAGAGATTCCCGGAGGACCAGCATTATGCTTGGTTATAAATAAATAATAACTTTTTCTACGGATATTTTAACATGAATAGGTAACGATCTATGTATATAAATATTTAATAAACTAAAATAATAAAATTTTCATTTGATAGGTAACAATATAAATAAATTTAAGCTTTCACCTTTAGAATATTTACAAATTTCCATGGTATAAATGCATAGGAAATGGGTCGTTCGATAAGGCAAACAATATTTAATTTTTACTTTAATGAATGTAGTGAAAAATTAAATATAACACAATTTTATATTGTTACACCCTTTCATAAATACGGCGGCGTGATTTCAACTTAATATAAACAACAAAGTTAGTGTTAAAATTTACAGAGAAAGTTGTATATATCGCATTTATCTCAGAATTGTTTAAATTTATTTTTTAAAGATATGCGTAGATATGAGTAGTTATTGTTTGATTGCTACGAGTTTTTACTCAAGTCGTGAATTTTTATGAAATTTTTTAACAGGATTAAATTGCAACATCAAAAAAAAAAAAATAGGAATAAATTTCTGTGTCATAATTACCCGCAAATCCATCCGGACACGTACAGTTGTAGTAGGCGACACCATCCACACATGTTCCACCATTTTGACAAGGCGCCGACCAGCATTCGTCCCAATTTGTTTGGCACTGTACTCCTGTATATCCATCTATGCAGTAGCATGAGTATGAGCTAAACTCCCCCCAACCGTGCAGGAAAGAAGGTGAAATAAAAGAAAAAAAATTACACCATTAGCAAAACGTAATTAGTAGTATATATAGTAGCAATTGCCCTGCAGATGTATTAGAATGTAACAATGCTACCTAAGAGGAAAATACTACTTATTCACTCTCCCTTATTTTGGTAGAACCACCATACATACTCACCTATTTAATCCATCGATGCAAACGCCAAAAACGCAAGGATTGCTGAGGCAAGCAAATCCAGCCTCACCGCCTCTTACGAGCACGATGGTCAATATCCACAGGATACCCCACAATTGTGGTGTTAGGTCTCCCCCACCTCTGGATCTGCTTGAGCTCCATCTTCTAGTCCTTTTCGGGTGATATGGGTGGCTGGCCAAAATACCACCACCCCCTTTGGCAGTCATCTTGATTGTAGTTTTTCTGGTTGTATCAGCAAATAAATGGATTTCGCTTAAATGCAATGTTGCAACTATTTGTATTCGGTGGCATTGATTGATGTTATTGTGACGCTTTGTCAGATCTGTTGCACAATTTCACTACTGCTCCTGAGACCTGATTCCTGATTCCCGGGTGGTCCACACTGTTACACGGTCCTGATTTTCTATTTCGATTTCTAAAAAAAAATCCAAGAAAAAATCTCGTTAGTCGTTAGTAGCCATTTAAAACGAAATAGCAGGAGGTGTAGAGCGACAATCTCTCTCTTTCTTGATAACTCTATCTCATTCGTTTTTGCAGATATACAGATTGGAGTGGGGATAGGATATGTGAGCTGGCTTTGACTTGTGGTGATATCGATTCATAGAAAAACGGCTTTCTAGGGCCGTCTATAAGTACAAGAAATGCGATTTTGGCTCTTTGGTCTAGAGGTTCCATCATAAAAGACCAAAAGTGGGTACTCAGCATTCATAGATGGTATATATATACCAAAGAGGTGGAGATGGGTGGAGGAGTTAGTCAGCTATCGGTTTAGGTTCACCCTCAACAGTAAACATTCCTAGGGGTATTTATCAGAGGCAGTCATCTGAGTAATTTTTTTTTGCTTTTCGTTTCCTATAATCTACAAACAGTGAGTAGTACTACTCCTACAACGACTTCTTGAGGGCTCCTGCCTCCCCTATTTTCTCTTCTCTTCTTCGCTTTGTTATACCGAAACGTACAGACGTAAAACTGCATCGTCATCCTGAAAGGATATCAACTATTAAGCGAGTACTTAAGACCGAAACCAATAAATTGTATATACCCAATTGGTTTTCAAGAGGCATGTTTTCACGATGATAGGGGGAAAAAATGTTTGACTTAATTATGTTTATCTCAAAATTAAGTCAAGAGTTATTCGCAAGAAGTCCTACTAGAAGACAACTCGCACATCATTTTGAAAGTCCTTTTTTTCTCTACTATCATATCTCCCTCTTCCCTTTTACTATCCTGATGATATCTATCTATTAATTCATATATACGAAACGGAAAATCCTTACAGGAATGATGAGTTCATGATCCTGAAAGAAATCTTTAGTAGGACGGGAAAGAAGAAAAATGTGCAAATAAGGAAACCAGGTCATATTCGAGGGCATATATATACATATATATAAATGTGCTAAGGAGTACGACTCTCATATTAATAATTAAATCCTGTGTACGTGTGCGTGTGTCTTTTATGTCGTTTATCGTGAAGTGATTACTTGAAGGATAAAACGATTGCCTGAATATGAAATGACATACATGGGGTGAAGATGAAACGAAATATACACACAAAAAAAAGGCCAAGTCATTTTGTTAAGATTCCAATGGAATCGTGTAAATTAGGGCAGGAGAGCACACTCGTGTGGTGGATTTTGTACAAAAGGATAATGTCTTTTAGGATGACGAATTTTAATCATTAATTAGATTGGGGATTCGTGTTCAATGTTTTTTAAATCATACAGGTGAAATATTGTGATTGGGAGGTATGTATACTGGAATTGTAATGCGATTGTTAAGATGATTTGTAATGATTTTTTTGATTTATTTTTAATTTATATTTTTAGATTTTGGAATGTCAACTAAAAGTGTTTATGATTTAATTATGACAGGAAAACTCCTAGCGATAGATTCAAGAATGAAGACATCAGTTCTACTTTACTTGATTAAATATTAATAGAACTTAAGTTGGCTTGGCAAGTGTTTTATGTGATTTCAGTTTTAACTATTTTAGGTTTAAATAAAAGAACACCATCAGGTTCACATACAACCCCTTTTGCTTACGAGTTTCTTATTATTTAAGGGTTGAGATTGAGCTCTTCATATTAAATCCTTCTGCTATTCTCAAATTCCATTTTCATTGTCTAGAATTCCGAAGATTTGTAGAACAGTTCAGTGTGGAGATTTTAAGGTTAAGAAGGTGAAAATCGGAGAAGAAGGTTATTGGACCCTCATACCTTATTCCTCAATGGATATTTTACCCTCTTCGGGATATTCGGGTTTTAAAATATAGATCGATTCCTTTCGTATACCATTATTTTTAATAATATACAGTTTATAAAAGAATGAATACTGTGGCGATTTTTGATGGTCTTAATTGTGCGACTTTGTCTTCAGTACCAATAGCACGTTATAAACGTAACCAAGTGTTCTTCCTTTAGAACTAACTAAAGCTACTGCCAAAGGGTGTGTTTCAAATTTTATCACAATCAGTAATCAGAGATCAGCCCAGCGCGAAATTAATCAAGCGCTATCAAAAGAAGCAAGAAAGTAGCGATTCCAATTCATATGTTATGGAAGATCTCTGGAAGCACGCATTTCCCTTATTTGGGAAAGGGGGTAGCGGGTTAAGAGGGGTCTGGCGGCCCCCACAGGGTTTGATAAAATCGAAACCTTGAAGAAGACCAAACAAATTTTTTTTTGAGATTTTTTTCGCCCCCATGGACCCCCACTAAAACCCCATAAACGAACAAAATGTGTTTTTTTATATTTGATTTTTTTTCGAGCATGTAAATCAATTTATAAGCGGTTTCAACGCTACTTAAAATTTGTTTGGGGTGTGTAGATGTCCCCTGAATTTTTTCAGATTTTACTGTTATGTTTAATCGAGTGAAACATCGCTTTGAAACCAAAATAATCCGTAAAAATCGCGTTTTTTTTTTTTCAAAAACAAGCCCATGGGATTTGAGTGTAGACTTGATCAAAAATAACGGCCCCAATACGGTTGAAAGATACACTCTTCCCCTACAAAATGGCGTCAAGCAAAGCCAATTTGGTTGCGTGTAGCCGCCGACATTTGAACTTGAGTAAAACGCGAATTTTGAAAGTATATAAAATTTTGAACTCTAAAATAATTCGAAGTTTATCTAAACAAAAAAATCACAAAAAATAATGTATATTAGCGGTTTTCGAGGTCGCTGAACAAGAATTTGATGTCAAAATTATGTTTTGACAATTGACAGTTGTCAAAAATGCTGTCAACAAGAAACAAAAGTTTGATTTCTTCAATTTTTTTGATGAATGATAATTAAATGCTTAATCTACGGGATTTTCTGACTCGTTTATTATGAAAAAAATATCAACAACATGTTTTGGCAGTTGACAGCTGTCAAAAATGTTGTCAAAAAAAAAAAAACATTTTCCAATTTTTCCCAATGCATGCGCAATGGAATCAATCTAGGGTTTTTTTTAGATAAACAACAACACGAATAATAAAATTTAAGTTTTTGAATTTAATACCAAGCAAATGAAAACGATGGAATGGACTCTCGAAATCTGTCCACTGATCCGCCCTCTACAGTCGTTGTTTCTAACCTAATTCTACACCCACGCGGCCCAACTTCTCCATCATGTAACTCTAATTTACTACTGCGCACCCACACTGCGAACCGAAGTGCACAGTACTCCAACCCACGTGCTAACAATTTCTCTCTTTTTGTAAGCAGCCTCCGTCTTGTGCACACGCTACGTTCGTTATAAAATTAGTTTGTTGTTCTATCATAAGTCATTTATTTAAAGTTTAATGTACTTGTTTTAATATTTTTCCTTGGTTATAACAAATTCAGAAATCGGTGAAAGGTGAAAAAGTAGTTCACTTGGTAAGTATATTAAATAGTTGTAAAGAATTGAGATAATTGTGTTCCGTCGCAGAGTCAGGTGTTTATTGACGCGTTGTCGCGCGTGTTCCGTTGCGTCGTGGGGCGTTTATTGCCACGTTGTCGCGCATGTTCACGACCGCGTTGTCGCGCATGTTCCGTCGCGCTGGCGGGTGTTCTTTGCTGCGCGTTCACACGTCGTTGTCGCAGGTATAATACCGTAAAATACACACAAAAAATACCAGAAATACCTTTAAACGGTATTTTAGTATAATTTAGTATAATGATATAGTAAGAAATTCTTAATATATTTGCACGTCATATCTTTTTTTCAGCTAAAACGGAGATGCCACCGAAAAAACCAAAACTTCCAAGAGATGAACGATGCGTAAAATGCAACAAACTTTTGCGATACGACACCGGAAAAAAACAAGTTATTACTTCCGAAGAACGTGCCAACTTATTTTCTGTTCTGCTGAACAAGGATGTGACCATAGGAAACGTTTTTTGCGCAAAATGTGGTCGTTCAACTCGTCCAGTCAGTGAGGATCCAAATCTTCCATCGACGAGCCACGATCATCATGTATCCCCGCCACCAGATGCCGATGCCCAGGTTCTGATGCCCGTGGATCCAAATCTTACATCGACGAGCCACGATCATCATGTATCCCCGCCACCAGATGCCGATGCCCAGGTTCTGATGCCCGTGGATCCAAGTCTACCATCGACGAGCCACGATCGCCATGTAACCCCTCCACCAGATGCCGACTCCCAGATGCTGATGCCCGTGGATCCATGTCTACCATCGATGAGCCACGATTTTCACGAAACTCTTCCGCAAGATGGTGATCCCGTGGAGAGACAATTATCACAGCTGTCCAACTTATCAGTACCAGAAGATTTGTCTCAGGCAACACAACCTCTACAGTCTTCAGGGGACATCTACACACCCCAAACAAATTTTAAGCAGCGTTGAAACCGCTTATAAATTGATTTACAAGCTCGAAAAAAAATCAAATATAAAAAAAAACACATTTTTTTCGTTTATGGGGTTTTAGTGGGGGTCCATGGGGGCGAAAAAAATCTCAAAAATTTTTTTTGTCCTCTTCAAGGTTTTGGGGTCGATTTTATCAAACCCTGTGGGGGCCGCCAGACCCCTCTTAACCCGCTACCCCCTTTGCGTTCAATCATGCTCCATATTCTAATATACGTATGTAAGCCAAATGTTTTAAATTGGGGCTCCACTCCAAAATGGCTCAAAAAAATTTTAGGCATTCAAAGTGATTTTTGAGTGCTCCAATTGTAATTTCAAGGGGTAGGAGATAATTTTTTCTTATCACAACTCAAAAATCACTCTGAATACGTGAACATTTTATGGGAACGATTTTGGTGTGGAGGCGCAATTCTTATTTTTTCTTTCATATTATGTTGTTACCTTGGATGCGGCCGTATACTCTGGCACGCAGGCGCCCGTATACTCAGGTACGGCCCTGCACCTTTTGTACGCGCAGCTTGGATTCTATTATAAGTGTAATAGTCATTTATAAACAGAATTTGTTCCTGAAAATTTGGTTGTTATCCCTTGTAGACTCGTGAAACGGTATCTCCGGTATGATCGTGTACCCGTATATGGTACAAACAGTGTCGCTCATATAATTAGGGGATATAATTAATGATTATTTTCGTCATAAGGGTACGCGATGAAAAAAGTTTGGCCCTGTAGAAACAATTACCCTCTTCTTTACAACCTAGTCATAGACCCCTGTGCTGAAAGTCGAGTCGTGTTTCGTGACCAGTCGTTTGAAGTGAAGAAAGTGGCGATCCAATTGAATTACGATTTTCACCACAGGGGCCTAGAGCATAAATGTTAAGTTGGGTTTAGGTTCCTGTACTGAAAATTGTGATTCGACTAACTCAAACGACTTGTCGTGCCGTGACGACTCGACTTTCAGCACATAGGCTATAATATTGATAAGGGATCTACGATGGAACGATCATTTCCACGTGATGAAAATTAACCCTAAGCATTGATGGACAATTGTCAACGAAATTGATATACATATATGTAAACACAGTAAGTTTGTGTGCCAATAAACAGACCTAAAAGAGTTTCTGTTTACAAAAATTGGTAAGTTAATTATTTTAAAGGTTCAGATCTGTGCTTCGAGCTGGCCAAGAAATAGTCGATGTTTCAATGTTCCGGAACCATTCATCAACGATACTCGCCCGATAAATAGCAGCTTGTCTTGCTGAAAAATGAAGTTGGGAACTCCGAGCTTTAGGAATGACCCTTTCTACTAGCGTTATGTCATGTCGTTCAGATTATAGTGCAATGTCTAGTAGAAAGCTAAGTATGACGGATAGAAGAGGATAGGTCAAGGAGGTCTGGGGGTTGTTAGGGCAGATCTCGACGAATCTTGCCTTCGGGATATTGTACTATTTCCGAAATACTCACTTTGGGAGATTCTTTCAGCCGTTTATTTATTTTTATAAACGAAGTTTAAGGCCGTATTGTGCGCGAAAAGCGGGACTACACAACACGGCGTGAGTGGGTCGAGCAGGGTAGTCTTGTGTTGTGCAAACAATTTTAATGCGTAAGCAGGGGGCCGATTGGCTTAATGATGCAACCCTGTCAAATTCAACCCCTCTAAAACCAAGTACTGTCTTATATCAAAAAAGAAGTTCAACACCTCACCATCCTTGACAGTGGATGACGTTGAACTAAAGGCCGACCCATCCCTACACATCTTAGGGGTGACATTAGCCAAAGACCTTCGTTGGAATGATCACATATTCCAAATCGCCAAACAAGCATCCCAGTGCTTGGGATTTCTTAAGAGGTGCAAGTTCCTCCTCCAGCCATCGGCCCGCGCTGTTATTTATAAATCCTACATACGGCCTCTTCTCGAATATAACTCCCTCGTTTGGGGCGGCGCTCCAATAACCACCTTGGCATGGTTAGATAAGGTCCAAAAAAAGGCCCTTAAATTAATTGATGACGACACCGCTGGCTCCACCATCGACCCCCTCAGCCACCGTAGGAATGTAGCAGCATTGACTAAATTTTATCGCTACTATCATAATGACTGTTCCTTCGAGTTAAACGCTCTCCTGCCTCCACGGCAATCTTATAACCGCAACACCAGATTAGCCCACTCGTCTCATTCCCTTCACCTGCAACTCCCCCTTTCACGCACTCAACAAGATATGAATTCGTTTGTTAATAGAACAACTCGACTGTGGAATAGTCTCTCGCAGTCAGTATTTCCGAGCTCCTACAACATCCAAGAGTTCAAACGCAGGGCTCATCACCACCTTCTTCAATACCCCCCCGTTCCTTTTAACCCTTAACCTATACCCCCCTCCCCTCCCCGTACTAAGCTTACTGCTAGACATTGCACCATGACGTGACAAATGACATGACGGACTGGTAGTACAAAGGGTGACTCCTGAGCTTAGCACTGTCACATAAAAAAAAAAAAAAAAAAAAAAACAGTCAGATTCAATGAGTCAATGAAGATGTGAAATGTGCCATCTCCGATGATTTGGATGGTGCGGTTTTGAACTTTGTTCTTTGGACAGATAAATGAGTTCTAAGAAATGCGGTCCGATTTCCGAATAAAGGACTTGTAGATTATATCCCGTTTTCCAAAAGGAATTTTGTGTCGTACCCAAAACGTGAAAAAGTGTTTTGGTTACTATTATTAACTTTTTTATACGCTTTTCTTTAGTTTGCACATTTCAACGGAATATTGCAACTCAAATTTGACAGTCTTCTACTCAATAAAAATGGATGAAACTTTGCAGGCACCTGTATTTCCGGTGACAATACACGATTATGACATAAAAAAATTTTTGTTGTTGTTGTTTTTGTTGTTGAGTAACAAAAACCGATTTTTAAGGAAAACGCTTTAAATTAATTGTTTTAGTCAATGTATTGGGCTGAAAATTGTAAGGTATTGCGAGTTATTAAGTGAACTACACATAATTATACTTTTAACGTTAAATTTATATAATTTGCATTTTATTAGCATTTTTTTTTTTTGTCCATTCAAATCATAATTTCTCAACATAATTCAATTAAACTCAGCAGGCGTATTTCATGTAAAAATTTGTGTTGTTGTTGTTGTTGTTAAGTAATAAAAAAAAATATAAAAAAATATAAAAACTGCTCTAAGTTTATGTAGATATTCGAATTTTTTAAACATTCTAGCTTATATAAAATAAAAAAAAAAAGAACTAGACATCATTTATACATAACTAACGTGAAAAAAATCGTGCGAAATACTTTCGCTCAGTATTTATGTTTTACATCACGATTAAAATCTTTCTATGTAGAGATAACTTCGACTTCGTTTCCGAACCTCGGTGTTTTGAAGAGATCAATTTCAAAACAAACGATGCAACTAAACTTGATTTAAGTTATACGTGTGTTTCCAAATTATCGTACCAAAGCGTGTAGTGAAGGAAGTGTTTTGTGAAAAAATCAACGATTATTAGAATGATCATATAAAAATTGTGTCACGAAATTGAGGATCATTTTTGGTACTCATTGCATTCATTTCGATGTAAAGTTTTCCAATTTTTTTGTGGGATCGTGCGAAAATCCAAGTGTCAAGGTGAGTGTGCCAAAGAATTCTTTTTTCTTCGAATATTTGTTTTGATTTGGTCTTAAAAATTGATAGATTTGTAACTAAAAATACTGACAAATAAAATAAAAAATAATAAAAACACGTTATTGTGATAACAAATAAAATCCAAAACAAAATATTATCGTTTCAATCATAAATTCGTATTTATGAGTTGTTTGTATTATTCCTACAAAAAGTAATACAAACAACTTACGAGTTAATTAAATGGTAAATAGTTCAAAAATCGTAAATCTAACTATGAGTTACGTTGTTACAAAATATATATGTACAATTATGACTAAAACTTCATACAAATATAATCGTGTAAACAATGTGATAAAAAATTTACTTTACTGCAATAAAAATTCATACTTTCATTTTTTATTTAAGTTTTTCAATGTTAGTGACGAACATTTAAAGTAAGATCAAATTAAAATTATTACATAATACATAGTTCAAAAATCGTTAATCTAACTATGAGTTACGTAGTAACAAAATATATATGTACAATTTACCGCAATAACTATTCAAACTTTGATTTCAGCATGGATAAAGCAAAAAAAAAAGAAACTTCGACACAACGAAATCGAAGACTAGAAAAAAAAAGACAAAAATATCGCGAGAAAATTAATGCTGAAACACATAGTCAAAAAGTCGTTCGACTTGCAAAACAAAAAGACGCGTATCACCGCCGACGCGTACGCGAACAAACGGAGCGCGAAGAAGAAAATCAAAATAACGGAACAGCTCAGCTCACTCCTGCGAATCAAAGTTTCAGTTTCGAAGATTTCGAGGCTGCAGTCAATACGTTCGCTGAAAAGGTATGCGATATTTGTACTAAGCAGTCCTATCCTGTACAAGTAGCAAGGTATTTAATTCCAATTGAACCTCCGGACTGGCTTCCGAGTGAATTGAGAGAGAAAGTCCATCTTACAGTTTGTCATCGCTGTAAACGAAACCTAACAAGTAACACATCGAATCCACCTGCAAAAGCTTATTGGAACAATTTAGACCCAGGTGACATTCCGCCAGAAATTCAAGTCTTATCTCAAGCTGAACAACGTCTTCTTTCACGGATTCATCCTTTTCTGAAAATTGTCAAGTTCTCTGGATTGTACGGCCAGTACGGTTTTAAAGGTCAAGCGGTGCTTTTTGCCTTGGACATTTTTGACGTCGTCTCAAAACTTCCTAAGTTCTTACCTCGATCGACTTTGGATGCTGATATCATTGTGGTGACGGAACGCTTGGAAAATAAAAACTATATGAGAGATTATACTGTTTCCAGGACTAAACTCATCGCAGCTGCACAATGGCTCCACGCGAATAATTATTTGTATCGAGATATTGTCATCGATGAAAACGCACATCTTGATGAACGTGATTTGATTCGACTATCGAATCCAGTTTTGAATAATGAAGAAACTGAAGACTCAAACGAAAATGCGCAAATCATATCAGAATATGTGTCTATTGGCAATAAATCACGCATAATCCATGCATCTTGGCATCAAGGAAACACCGTAAGAAAATTATCGTTCAAAAAAACTGTGTAATAAAAATAATTAACCTAACTATAATAACGATATTTTGTAGGAAATTTTTGACCTCGAATCTGCTGGAGTTCAGTGCTGCGCGATGGCTCTAGCCGCTATTGTGCGATCTTCAAAGTCATGCTTCGGTCTAACATCGATGTGTCTAAAGGATTAGTGAATGGTGCAATAGGATTCATCGAAGAGATTATATGGCCTCACTTTCGACGAGCACAGATGTATGACGAAGACATTCCATCTGTAAAAGTAAAATTAGATCAAATTGGCATTCACTTGATTCAACCGATTTCACTACAGTTTCAAGCGAAAAAAAGTTACGGAACTGCAGAAAGACGAATGCTGCCATTAATACTGTCTTGGGCTTCAACAGTTCACAAAATGCAAGGTTCGACTGTTAACTACGCTGTCGTAAATTTAGGACCGAAAGTGTTTGCAGAAGGACAGGCTTACGTTGCATTGAGTCGAGTGCGATCATTGGACGGCTTACGAATTGAAGAATTGCAATGTGAAAAAATAACAGGATCTAAACCGTGCAATATTAAAGCTTTAGAAGAGATGGAAAGACTGCGACTCTTATAAAAAGACTGACTAAAATTTTTATTGCATTGTTATCAGAAATAAAAAAACAATGTATTAAGTACGAATAAATAAAAAAAGATCATATAATATTGTACATATGTGTTATATATCTTCAAATACAGGATTCACTTTTTCAAACAAAATTCTATTTTCGAATTTTGTATGTTCTAAGACTAAAAATTAAAAAATAAAAAAAAAATAAAAAAAAAATTTTTTTAGGATACGCTTTTCTTTAGTTTACTGTGTCACGATGATTAAAAATCAACTAAAAAAAAAAAAATAAAACGTATCAGCAACTTAAAAGAAAATTCTCAAACAGATCTGTTGAAAAGACTTCTGAAAAATTAAATCCGACAAAATCTCACACATTCGTTAAAGAAAAGCGTGAGGCGCTCATTTTAAATCTACTGTGCTACAGCAGTAATTCTCTAGAAATTCGGCTTTTAAGATTTCTATGATTCTCATTCAATAAAATAACTAATTGTACATTTCAATATAATAATAAATAAAATTTAAAAACAACACTGAACCGAACTTTGACCGACTTGTTGAAATTCGTCACGAACAATTTGTTTCAAATTAAAAGCGGAACAGTTTGCATCCTCATAATGTTTATAACGTGATTATGCGCCTCACGCTTTTCTTTAACGAATGTGTGAGATTTTGTCGGATTTAATTTTTCAGAAGTCTTTTCAACAGATCTGTTTGAGAATTTTCTTTTAAGTTGCTGATACGTTTTATTTTTTTTTTTTTTAGTTGATTTTTAATCATCGTGACACAGTAAACTAAAGAAAAGCGTATCCTAAAAAATTTTTTTTTTTTATTTTTTTTTATTTTATATTTTTTTTTATTACTTAACAACAACAACAACAACACAAATTTTTACATGAAATACGCCTGCTGAGTTTAATTGAATTATATTGAGAAATTATGATTTGAATATCTACATAAACTTTGAGCAGTTTTTATATTTTTTTTTTATTACTTAACAACAACAACAACAACACAAATTTTTACATGAAATATGCCTGCTGAGTTTAATTGAATTATGTTGATAAATTATGATTTGAATGGACAAAAAAAAATATGCTAATAAAATGCAAATTATATAAATTTAACGTTAAAAGTATAATTATGTGTAGTTCACTTAATAACTCGCAATACCTTACAATTTTCAGCCCAATACATTGACTAAAACAATTAATTTAAAGCGTTTTCCTTAAAAATCGGTTTTTGTTACTCAACAACAAAAACAACAACAACAAAAATTTTTTTATGTCATAATCGTGTATTGTCACCGGAAATACAGGTGCCTGCAAAGTTTCATCCATTTTTATTGAGTAGAAGACTGTCAAATTTGAGTTGCAATATTCCGTTGAAATGTGCAAACTAAAGAAAAGCGTATAATAAATATGATTGCCTCAAAGTACTTCGCTCTCATGTTTCCAAGAACGTTTCAAATATTAACTGGTTATATTTGATTTGAACACTCTGTCAATTTGACAGATCTCGCAAACTAAAAAATGTTTTTTTTTGTATCATAAAATCAATGATTGAAACATGTCGGAAGAATTTCAGCAATTTTCAATTGTCATCTTTCTATGAAGTTCTCACCATGTTGACTTTTTGATTTCATTTTCAACTGTTATGAAAAGGAAACGATTTTTTTTAAGGAGAACTCAGTGATAGAGAAAATCAAAGCAATAAGGACATAGTATTAAGGGAAACAAATTTTGAATGTCATAGTTTTCAGTTGTCTTTTTCTATTATTTGTTATAAAATGGTGGTACAAGCACTCAGCCAATTCGTGAAACTTTTAGGAAATTCGAAGTGGGTAATTTCAATTTGAAAGACAAGGTTTAATTTGGGAGTTACGAACGTCCTTTTACTATGCTTGATATGTCTTGATCGACCCGATCGCGGGGGATTAACAATAGCGGTGATGCATCAAAATTATAAGAGTCTGTGTGATTTTGCCGATAAACCAGCAGCCACTTATGATGCGTACCATAGTATTTTTGCCACTCAATTCAATATTGGATTTCACATCCCAAAGAAAGATCAGTGCGATCTTCGGCTAATCTTATTACGAAAAAATGTCCTTAATGTGTCTTTCTGTATATTAAAATTCTTATCAACTGCAAATAAACGCACCAAAAGAATTGGAAATTTAAACGCAGGCGGGAAATGACAATTTCACACACATTAACATTTCGTGTATGAGATACAAGCACACGTGCATTGTAATTTTCCCTTCGAAATTCGTTTACAGGCAAGAACACTCCCCCATAGCATCTAACCACAACAAGAGTGGCACTGAGACCGTTGAATTGTGATTGGAAATATAAATGAAGTGGTTATTTGGGTTTTTAAACGAATGGAGTGACACTTTTCTTTTCGAATGAACTTACGCTGTGGCATTTGAGACTCTCATTGCCCATGAAAAAGACGAATTTGAGATTCCCAATTGTTTTGGCGGACGTCATACTAATGGATAATGGGTGAAGCGAGGCACCGGGTCTCAGCTAGTGTTATATAATTAAAATATTTTATTGTCCTTTTTTTCCTACATCGTATATCTATATCACTATAGAAAACAGTTTTTTTGTTGACAAAATGGCAAATAGTTGAGTAATTAGGTAGGCCCCTAAGTAGTATTAGCCCAGAGTCCCATAAATTCATGATCCGCCCCTGAAGGAGGTCGCCAGTAGATCTTTTTTATCTAAAGCCGTACTGTTTGTCATCTAATATTGGGGTTTTTTTTTTTTTTTTTTTTTTTTTTATGTGAAAGACTAGAGTCACAGGAAACGCCCTTTATACTGTGTCGACAATCTATTTTCTTCATATAGAGTGCAATGTCGAACAGCAGCTCTAGTCGGGGAAGAAAGGAACTGTCACAACCTACCAGCGATATTTTGCAGTCCACCTACTCCCAACCATTACTGGCGACTTTGTCATCGGGGCATCGAGAAACAACTCGCTGGAGTGTTATGCCTCCTGAAACGAGTTGAATCTCATCAACCAACCGATGACATGCGCTTTGGTGAAGCGGTTACCAAGGACTATAAGTTTTTACTGCCTGCAGTGGAATTAATGAGTTTATCTCTCAGCCTGTCATCGTATAATACTCTGACTTTCCTGATGGTGGATTTACAGGAATTTCTCGCCCTGATGTTACTCACAGGGGTGGCGCTTTCATAGGTGCAAATAGTGCACTTGCACCGGGCGCAATTTCAGAAAATAAGATTCAAAAAAAATCCAGATTGGGCAAAGGCAGGGGCGGCGTATGTCTTGCACCGGGCGCAATTGGACGGGGGGCAATTTCAGAAAAAAGGCGAAAAAGATTTCCCGTGCTGTCATTTTCATATATTAAAGGAAGTACAAAGAGTTTTTGTGCCTTTTTCCATTGTCCTTTACCGCGATCAAAAAAAAGAACAGAAATTATGGGGGCGCAATATGGGATACTGCACCGGGCGCAAGAAAGTCAAACGCCGCCCCTGTGTACTCACATCTAGAGTGTTATAAGTGTTTATATAGCATTTCAGTTCTTTTGTTCCGATTTTCTTTACTATTCTCTTCAAATAATTAATATTTAGGAATGAACTGTTTCGGCTGTTGAAGGGATTTGTAAAAGTTGTTCCGTCGTAGTCTCGCTATTCGAGACCTTTTAACGTTGAAACACGTAAACTTAAACAAAAACCGAATATTGTCACGCAATTCCAATAAAACCTGTGCGTGTGTGACATTCTCTACTCGCAATTTCGCCATAAACAATTATAAAATACCTTTTTGTTACGCCACCATTCAGCGATTTCATTGAGTTCCGTCGTCTTAATCTAATCCCCTAAATAAAAATTAGAAACGATATCCAAGAACCCTCCCCCAACGATTGTTTATTTCGTTTCTGTATACGAAAATCGATAAATTTGTCTTGGACAAACTTTCATTCATTTCAGGTAGTACTCATTTACGCTAAAACTACTTAAACTTTTATATTTATACCAGGTAACTTTAATTTCTTAAAAATTTCTAAGATTATGATTTTGATCTTCCCAGTTTTAATATCAGAGATTAAAGTTTGAATTTTGTTTTTGCAGCCCTGTATACATATAACGGATGCAAAATAGATGAGGGTTGTAGTCCCAAAAGGCTAAGATATCTGCCTTAGACTTTGATTAAGGGATAGGATTTCCTCTCGATATTAAGGATAACCAACATCCAAGGTAAGAATCTTTAGAACTTTTTGAGATGTTTTAAAAATGTTTTTTGTGGAAAATAATATACTCCAACGCCAACAACAGCAGAAAAGAAGGACTCTACTTTAATTTGTTCTAGCGTGAAGCATGTTGAGTTTATTTAATTAAAACATGTTAAAAAATTAATTTTAATAGAAATTTCATAGGCAAAACATGTCAGGGCACAATGCTCCAGTTTTGAGAATGTTTAAGTATAAAAGTCAATACAAACAGCAACAGTAGGCGAAAGTGTCAAAAAAGTCGACATTTGAGAGACCTACTTTTAGGGAAAACAAGGCACGCACCTTAACATGTCAGGAAACCTCTTAGAAATAGGATTTTTAGTAAAATATATATTCCTTTTCTCATTACAACAGTATTACACCTCCTTGTTGTGTGTTATATCCTTAGCTGCTTATACCGGGAATGGGAAGTTTGATCAATGTTATATTCCCACACACCCCCTTTAGACTAGCTGTAATCACTGGGTAAGGAATTCCTGTACACAAACACACTCTCCCGTCTCTCGTAAGGTTACCATATATAGGTCTCACAGGATTCCCCATTAACAAAAGAGGGAACGTAAAAGTTGTGTGAGAAAAGGGAATTGTTTTCTCGGTGAATAATTTCCTAGATTTTCATGGTGTTTGGGTTTTTAGCCTGGCGCTGCTATATGTATGTGAACAACATGTACAAACGGAAAAAAGGAAACGAAGAGAATATCCTGAAAAGGCAAAAAAAAAATAACCTGGGTTTTCTCTGCTGAAAATCTCTATCGAGTTATTTACATGCTGGTATCTAAAGAGGCCTACGGGGAATATATATGGAAAGAGATAGTGCACAGGGGGTGGGAAAAACGCGCTTTAGATTTTAGGCAACGATATTAATTTAATGGGGTTGAACCTATTTTAAAGCCTTTATACGTTTTGCCATTCTAAATTACATGTATTTTATATATTTACATATATTTTATATAAGGAAATTCAAGATTTTCAAACATTTTCCGCGAACACAAGCTAAGGACGAATGTAAGGCATTTTTGCGTGAGCGTAATTGCCAGAAAAAAATATCAAAGTCTGTACTATATGAGTTTTTCTGGCGTTTTCTAAGAAACACTTTCCTTTTTTTTTTGAGATTACGAAAGAGACCTTTAACATACCATATTTAACAATGCTTCCACGGTCTGACATAGAAGTACATATCACTACAGAAATAACCCTTTGCATTCTTTGACATTTGTTTTCTGTGAAAGAAAAAAATTAAGCAAACACGCTTTGGTAACCTTGCAAAATTAAAATAAAAACTTATTCTCTTTTGTAAAATCTCCTTTGCATATTTTTGCTTTTGTAGAATGTCTCATTATGTTTGTTGCAAGATTTTCTCAACTATACTAAGTGGAAGTTTTTAAATGGGACTTGGCTAGCTGTCCTAATTCTTACCGACTTCAAAGGCAATACCAACAGGAAAATGTCTAATGGTTGCAGTAGGTATTGCCAAACGTCGTTAAACAATTAGATAATCGCTATTAACAGCGATATTCTGTAAACATCAACGGAGATTTCCAATATTTCAAATCAAGGATTATCTTTAGATGATGTTCATGATAAAGTTATGACTAAAGATTATCTTCGTTGATGTATACGCCACTCAATCTCGCTATCAATATGCATTATCCTTATTCGAAAATATAGCAACAAGCGAAAATATTTGAAGAAATTTTGGTTTAGAAGGTCTGGCAAAATGTTGGTTTAGCCATCATGAACAGATATCAAGTATAATTGAGGAGCTTCTCGTAAATATAGTAAAATATACCATCAGTTCAGTGGTTTGCGTTACTTTTTATTTCGATATTATCGACTTGATCGCATGGAAAAAAAACGACGACTTGGTAGGTACTGGGACACTTCGACCTGAGAATTAATTCATGCGTTCTCAAGTCCAAGTGTCCCACTACCTACTTACGCAGTTCTATTAAAAATAAAATTCCAAATCTGGAGCAATTAGTGGAATTCAGTTGCTCCATATCGCTCGAAATTGTTGTTGCAAAGCATTTTTTAAAATTGATACTTGTTGCCGTTGCCGTAAATTGGTTGAATTTGGCGATTATTGCTCAAAAAATTGTCCGTGTAAGGGCACCTTAAAGGAGCATAAAACGGTATAACATGCAATGTTAAAAAGTATATGGAGCTGGCATGGAAACGGGAGCGCTTTGAGTTTTACAAGTAGTGGGGTCACTTCGAATCAATTTTGGTACCAGCCGAAAACAAACGACTTGGCATCGCTGGATTCCATTAATGTTTGAGTAATATCGCCACGATTACCATTCATGTATGTATATTCGTAGTTTGTATTGCGAGGAACACTTTAGCATTCTAACTTTTATTAATGTTACAATTATACGTCTATCACATATTTTACATATATTGCAGATCTTAGATCTTGTCGTTGGTCACGTATTATTGCAGTGTCTATTTGTAAGCTTAATACCGAGAAAAGAGAAAGTTTATAAGTAGCCTGGAAAGAAAACTCTTGGATATTGTAGGAGTTTGGCAATACTGTCTGGGAAAAATCGTTCCACAGACAAGTTTTTCGGTATTCGCTGGATGAAATCACAACTGATCACGGAGAGTCTGTACCAATCGAAACCGTCCCACTTAAAGTTTTGTCACCTTTTTCGATTGCCTCTTCGTCCTTCCAAGTCGAACAGCGGTCTCACCAAGCGATGGCCCAACTAAGTATTAACCATGTCCAATGATGCTTGATCTCCGTTGTCGAACGGGAACGGATCTATTGAGTATGGTAAAACTAGTTAGTTTTTTTCAAGTACCTAAGGTACATAAATGAAATTAACCCGAAATGAACGTTTTTACTGATTCGATCAGTAAAACAGACCCGAAATAGCTAATCTTCCAGTGAAATTATCTTTCACTGGCTGAACCAGCCAGAAAGATTTTTACTAATTTACTTTGAGGGAGTAGATCACCGATCAGTGATTAGGCATTTTTTGACAATTTTCATCGGCAGTGCCTTGCGTGAATTTATTTATATAGAGTTTTTTCAACGGAAAAATCACTGTGATAATAGTGATAAGATTTTGTGAGGCCTACCACATTCCTACGGGTTTATTAAGAGTCGAATATTGAGCAAATTCTGCCGTATTCGGTGGTAGTTTTTGCCCTTTTTCTAAGACAAGGCGAACTCCAAAGCCCCGTCCCATCAGTTCTGTATGCTTCTAATTGCCGTCATGTCGGCAAATACAATCTCAGCTAGCGGAGGTCACGAGTTGGAGCATCATGCTTGACACTAAAACAGAAATAGTTCAAATACAAGCATAAGGCCCCTGTGCTGAAAGTCGCAATTCGACTGAAACCTCACTTTCTTCAACTCAATCGACTTGTCACGAAACACGACTCGTCCTTCAGGACAGGGGCCTAAAATAGCAATTAACGAAATCCAGGATACAGAGCATTGCTTCAAGTGTAGAAAGCCGCTGACTAGGTTTATTTCGACGTTTTTTTACACATCTACCCTGCTTTGCAATTAGCCAATATTTTTTGATCACACTAGACATATCCTAATTGTTATTATCTTTGTTATATTATTTACTTATTTAATTTAATTTTATTTTGTAGATAGTATGGAAGTACCTCACATCTTTTAGAGCACAAGTAATTGTGTTCTAAATATCTAATCTTAATAAACTATATGTAGGACAAAGTGAAGAAGAAAAAGAAAATAAAAAGGAACGGAGTTGGAGAAAGGACCATATAAAGAGAACAAGAGTAGTAGATAGAGAAATAAGAGGACAACAAATAGAACTACTAAATAGAAGACAAAGAATATAGCATAGCTGTCTTGACTGTGCTCATTCTTTGAGAAAACTAAGAAGATTACTCTAAAGCCAAAACGAATGCACAAAGAAGGACCGACTACCCAATAGACAGAACAGGGAGCGGGAATGAGAAATTTAATCGATTGCAAGGACTGCAAATGATAAAAGAAGTCTGAAAGGTAAGAAGGAGTTTTGTTGTAGAGAACTTCATGCAAGATGACCAACGCCATGACTTCAATAAAAGTCAAGTCACAACCTAGTAAGGAAGACACTCGACACATGATGACTTTATGACGCTGACGGCAAGACCCATCGAACGATATATATATACAGAGTCATAGTAATAGAATTACGGATTTAACAAGCTTGAGCCGAATAGACGACGATAAAAGACTACCATAGAGCCAAAGTTTATGTAATGAGGCAAAGATCTTGGAGGGCATAAGTGAGACATGATTGCTGCAAGATAATTCGGAATTAATTTGAATGCTAAGATTATTGACACCGCCAATAAGGGAAATAGTTGCCACTGTCAAGGGACAGAGGACAACGACTAGTAAGGAGTACTTGGGATTTATTTAGTTTAACTAAATTGTAAGAGCTCCATTCATTTATTTGGGATAAAAGCTCCACAATAGAGAATTCAATCCGATGAGGGCAGGAAGATACAGCTTGAGGTCATGAAAGCATTCGATGAAAGGAACAGCGATCGATAATAAAGCAAAGATCATTAACATACAATGAGAAAGTGATAGGAACACGGATTGAACCTTGTGAAACTCCCAAGGGCACAGTAGGAAGGATGATAAAACGCATGATTAGTAGGCATGATGTTTGTGATATGTTTCGTACGCTAACGAAGCTAACATGAAAAGAGATGAGTTAGGCAAATACGAGGTTCCAGACAATGAAAATTTGCACAAGAGCTGACTTAATATCGTTCATGATCCTTGACATGACGGACTAGTAGTATACAGGGTGACACCTAAGCTTCGATTCTTCCACATAAAAAAAACTTGTTGACAAGAAAGGCCCACTTTTTCGCCTTCGTACTTCATGAGATTCAATTATTTATATTTCTCCAAAATCATAGAGACAATACTATCAATAGAAAGATTCTGGAATACCCACAACCACATGTTAAAATATGCTCGTGATAAACATGATTTGAATGAAAAAGGTTAACTAGCTATTTCCTGAAGTGTTTGGCAAAACGCCTCTAGCAGTCAGAAACATTTTCATTTAATAATTTACAGACGAAAAAGTTTAAAATCCGTTAAATGTACTCATGTAAGCCTAGATGGTGTTTTTTTTAGTTATAGGGCAAATATCGATTAAACAAGTTTGTAGAAGTAATTTAACATAATACAGGATAGTGTGAAACCTATCGCTCAAAACAATTATGTATGTAATATCTTAAGCAACTGCATTTAAAAAATGCTTGGAGTTTTGCAGAAAATTTAGTATACGGCATGTGACCTTATTATTTCAATTAGCCTTATCAATCCATTATCTATTCGGGACTTGATGGTTCACAATTTACGGGGTTATCCAAATTTAGGTGAAGGAACAGTCTATATAATAAAGTTTTTTTTAGTATTTTTAGACCCACCCGGTCTATTTCTGTATGATATGCCTCTGTGCTGAAAGTCGATTTGCATGGCGTGACAAGTCGTTTGAATTGAAGAAAGTGACATTTCAGTCGAATTACTAAGGAAGTGCTAAGTTGAGTAACTTTCAGCACAGGGGTGATAGACGTACATATGTCAATCAGAGGTGCAGTCAGTTACTACCTATAAGTGCTTAGTAGTCGTTTGTTTCTAAACTTTTGTCATGCTAATGAATGAAGCAAAATGATCAACCTCAAGGATGAACTTTAAAATACCATGCTAAAATTTTGGTTTTCTGCCCTCTTGGTTAACATTATCCACGATCCCTACAATATAACATAACGAATTCGTGTATATCATCAAAAATACAGACAAGTATACTTCTAAAATACTTCCCTTAAAACATGCTTAGTCCCCATTTCCATGTATCTAACAAGTTGCCCTGACTTTCTAACCTCTAAAGGATGCTTGAACTAAACTTCCTGCTGAAGCTACTTCCTTTATACACGTGTAGAATGTGGCACGGTTGCCATAGACTATCGTGAGCATAACTTAAAAACGCGACCCACAATTTCTCTAGGTAAATAAAAAATCACCGCAACAAACAAAAGTATCTCTATTAAAAACAGATCTCTAAAATCTCGTCTTAAATATTCCTTTAAAGCTTGCTTACCTTAATCTTACACGAATTTACTCTTGGCGGGCGAAAAAAAAAATACAAAGCTGAACCGTGTGAAAAATATACAAGAACGAACATTGTTACACCCGATAAGCTGAAAAATGTTGTGGAAAAGTCACGTTATCTGCGATTCAGAACCGTCAGAAACGTGTTAAAAACGGAAATTCCATTTCCCATCTTCTTTAGCACGGTGGCTTCCCTCAGACCCACTTCTTGCTTCTTCAGTAGCAATGCTTCAGGAAATTCGTAACACCAGTGCATAATCCCGTCAATTTCCACTTTGACGTTGCCTCTTTTATTTTTTTTTGTATTTTTATTTTTTTTGTGTTGTGTTGTAAGAGGGTCTGGCAACAGCGCGCCGCGCACATACAGCACTGCCAACCAACGTTTTACTTTGTGGTTTCCTATTTTTTCTCGGTTAAGAGCAAACTCAACACAAAGCTCCAAAAGGGTCGTTTTAACCATAAAAGGTGACACCGCTCTACCAACAAGAATAACAACAACAACAACACCAACAACAGCAACAACAATAGCAACAAAGGATCAACGACAGCCCAGGTATTGTTCTTTACCTGTAAACATGCGAAGCTCTGTTATTTCATGTGGTTGCATGTCGGAGGATTATTTTTAGTAAACTTTTTGGATAGGGGTAGGAGTCTTTTGGGGACTCCCCGTGAATGAAGGGAATGATTCATGGGATGAGTCAAGAAGGCACACACAAATGGGGACCTCTCCACGGTTAAATGGTATATACGGGTTATTGAGGTGAACCCCATGTCTCCTCAATATACATATATATAGTAGCGGCGTCCTGATATAGAGTAGTAGATTCACGTGATAAGAGCCCAAGTTATTTACGCTATGGCCGAATCTATTTTTAGAAACGGGGGGTACGACCTGAAAGAGGGGAGAATTTTGTGTATGTAATAAATTGACTTACTTGCCAGACTAAGGGTGGCCCTTTAACAAAATACCACCCCCTTCCGCCCGACCAACCCCGCGTTACTGGAGGAACTGGCTGACTGAATGTCAATAAATGTGCGTCCCACCACAAAACTCTTATTGTTTACTTCCTTAATCCGAGTAGCAACCACCTACTTCGAATGAGCCTTGTTCTCTCCCACCCCCCACCCGGAAATGTGCGCAATTCATGGGATGTAAATGAGAACAGCATGAATGGCGGTAGTTACACGTCCCAAAAACTCATTATGAACAGAAGTCGTAGACGAGAAACACTAGGCAAAAGATAAAGTTTATCCACACAGCGTATCCAAAGGCATAGTGTGTAGAAACTTTGTTCCTTAACACCATCCCAGCTCTCTCCTATCCGCACCACTCGCATTTATAGTTATCACTAGAGTCGTCGTCGTGTTTCTCCAGCTCCTTTCGCTATCTACAATCCGCTATGCTATAAGATATATACTTTTACCTTTTCTTGTAATGTACCGCTTCGCTCCAGATGTAGATTCCTAGAATCCAATTTCAACTCCTGTCTAACGGGGGGTATCTTAGAAATAGACAACTTCAATTTCTATAAGAGAGAGCGACACTCTTAACGAATACCGTGTGCCTTTGCTATTGATCTATGATGAATGCTACTTCATAAGGACGATGCACAAGAATACTATATTTTAAATTTTGTTTTGTTTTTGTTTCGTCGTTGGTTAAAAGTTTACAAAAATTTATGCTATTCAGCATTCAAAGTGTTTTTTTTCCATGCGATGTTGAAGATGTCCTAGTACACATGACCAACAATCCGTACTATTTGTACTGGTTACACTATAGAATATAAAAAGAAGCTTTTTTGATCCTGATTCTTTTTACTTATTTACTTTATTTTTTTTTAAACTAAAACCCTTTAAGGAGCTTCACACTTGGCACCAAGAAAAGAAAAGAACACTGCACTGCACGTCCTTATATCCTTTTGTAACAACAAAAAAAAACGACGATGAAGAGTGTATGCAAGAGCGCGGAGTTTTTCTTTTATGTGAATTTCAGGGACAGGTTTTCCCACAATTCATTTCGAGCACTCAAAAAAAAATCTCGATGTTTGCAACAATCCGATCCTTACAACCAAAAAAAATAAAACAATTCACTTTTTGTTTTAATCCTTAAATGCACTTCAGCACCCTTATTGGGGGATGATATCGCAAACACAAGAAATATATTTTTTAAGTGTCGTGTCGTCGGTGGTGATTTTTGAGCTTTTAATATCGGCAGTTGGACTTACTGTTTTTGAAAAGGATTGAACTAGTTCGTTACATTGTCCCAAATTATATATATATTTTTTTTTATACTATCAATTTCAATTTTTTCTTTTATATCCTTAAACTTATTCCTTTTTTTCCTATTTGTAGGGCATTTATATATAGAAATATCCTGACTTGAGAGAGAGTAGTAGTATTTGCGCCCGGATATATTCTCCAACGTACGACCGTAATCTTCCGCGGCTCGTGCTCTACTAGAGAAATGAAGATTGCTTGCCAAACAAAATAACCACTTGCTTGACGGCATGGAAATTAAGGGGTAGAGCTCACAATGCCGGGGTTTTGCGCATAGGGGTTGAATTCTACACAGTGTAGTGTAACTGAACGGCGGCGGGTGGTGAGTCTGCGGATTAATGATTTGTGGAATGTAATTTTATTTTATTTTATTTTTGTGTACCAGTGTAGATTTGAGGGAAATTTTTGCGGTTTTTTCCTTATGCAATAACCGACCCTACTTTGGCTATAATTAGAATTGCTATAGTAATTTTCATATACAAGGAAAATTGTTGGGTTTATATTTAATAGTTGGGTAAAGATAATTAGGGGGTAGAACTAAAATGTGGATTGTCAGCAATTGTATGTTCTTAGAAGTAGTGGGATTGCTTGTAAGATGAAAACTTGATTTTTTTTATTCATAGAAATATGTTTATAAGTTTTTGAATAGGAGGAGGGGATTTAGGGCTGTTACAAAATTTTAAATAATATGAACTAAGTAGAGACCCTAATATGGTATATTTAAATCTGTTAAAGAAGATAAGCAGTATCAACACATTTTAAAAAATTTGTATTTTGTTAAAGCTCCTAATCTTTCAGGATATGTGTGAGTGTAGGATTATATGCTTATTTTATGGATACTAAAGGTTTTAATCTGACTATTTTAAATTTAACTGAGAATTCTTGATAATTGTGAAGCAAGTGAAACAAAAATTATTTTTTAAATTTAACGAGCATTTTAGTTGCTAAACCTCCATTGTCAGGAGAGTTAAATGATCAATTGATGACAGGTAAGGAAGTAAGTTATTTAATAGCAGTGAAAATTCTGGTCCTTGGTAATTTCCATCAAGAAGAATTTTACCTCTTCAACAACATCTTCTTTCATTTGATAACATTGATAACAGAACGCAAATTCAAAGTTAATTTATTAGCATCTTTGTTCCCCTCAAATTCTTTTTTTTTACATAAAACTGCCTTGCCGCTAATGATTCGTTCATTCAATGGACGCAATTTTCTTGAGGACTTGTGAATTATAAAGAGCTTGATGTTAATAATATACATATTGAAGGTCCTCAAGAAATGTGCATCTTAGGGCTAAGCCTGTCATACTTCTCCACAATCTGTCCAGATTCATGGAAACTAGCTCATGTTTAGTTCGCTAACATCGATATACCTCCTATCTTAGTGGGAGAAGAGAATGTAAAGGCGGCTCCACACTCACACTGTGAATTCACGGCGAGAATTTACGCCGCATCCACTCAGAACGAAAAACAAGGAGCGAACTAGGCAAGAAAACTATCCACATTTGTGTTCACGAGTACACGAAGGAATGATCACATATTCCAAATCGCCAAACAAGCCTCCCAATGCCTTGGATTTTTTAAGAGATGCAAGTTACTTCTCCAGCCATCTGACATGGATACAATCTACAAATCCTACATTCGGGTCCGAATTGAATACAATTCGTTTATCTAGGCAGGTGCCCCAAAAACCAGCTTGGCTTGCTTCGACAAGGTGTAAAATCGTGCAATCAAACTCAGTGATGATGGCACCTTGCGCGCCTCTATAGACCCCTTAAGGCACCGTAAGAACATAGCAGCCCTCTCTATATTTTATCGCTATTGCCATTGACTGTTCCATTCATTCAGAACCTTCTGTCTGTACGGGAATATTTTTCCCGCAACTCAATAACCCGCTTGGCCCATCCTCATAGCTTACATCACCGCCCCCGTTCCTTCGCCTCCAAATACGGTCTAGAAGTTCGTTTATGAACAAAACAACTCGAATGTGGAATAATCTACCACAGTCAGTATTTCCGAATTCGTAGAACATGTTCGAGCTCAAACGTAAGATTCATCAAGATTTCTTTGAGCACCACCCAGACCTCCTCTAACCTTTTCCGTTTTCCTCTATTCATTGAACAAAGCTTACTACTGGACGTTGCACCTTAACGACAAGATAAATTGATAGTATAAAGTGCGATTCCTTGTGCTTGATTTTTTCACATCCAATTTTTTTACACTGTTTGCGTGAACCGCCCGTGGACCGTTTGCATCGATCAGGTGAATCTAGTCTGGTTGCTCTAGATATTTCCAAGGCTTTTAATTGCGTGTGGCACTCAGCCCTGCTAGCCAAACTCAAAGCTATTGATGTTCGCTCACATCTACAGAATTAGGTTGACAGTTTCCTTTTTGGCCGTTCAATCAAAGTAGTACAAACCCCTGGAACAAAGTTCTACGATAATTACACTACCTACAATTAAAATGTCAAAATATAGCCATCTTTCGCGGTTTTTATTTTTTTGTTGCAAAAACCTGTTGACCGATTTCAACTGTCCAAAACTCATATTTTTGCCTTTTTAAGCGCTGTTACGTACTATTTTTTCCAAAACAAAGTTTTTGCTCCCCTAAAACGTAAAAAACAGTTTTTTCCCTACTATTATTAACTAACTTTGGACTGATTTTATCCAAAGCACATTCATTGGGCGCATCCAGCGCACTCAGCGGAAAAGCCGCTTAGCTGAACAGCACAGCGTAAAAAGTAACTCAGCGATATGTGTCGGCTGGATGGGTAGCTAAGTTAAAATTTATTTTGACAGCTAATTTTTTTTTTCTATTTTAAATAACACCAATTCACTATCGCTGAGCTACTTAGCATAAAATTTTTACGCTGAGAAATTTGCCAGCCGCTGAGCTAAGCTGCTTAGTTCAGCTAGCCATCCAACGAGCTCAGCACTTAGCGGCTACTCAGCCGCTGAGTGCGCTGGATGCGCCCATTGAATTCCTACGATTTTTCTCTTAATTATAGCGTCAAAAGATCGAAGGGTAGATTTATTTCAACTTTTGAATACTTGTTCGCTATCTCTCCTGGACTATATGCACTTAATACAACATCTCAAAAACACATGTTAGCACCGTTTGCACTATTTTCCATGTAAGTAATAACCTACTAAATGCTGCAACTAAAGTGGAACCAGTATATCCAAAATAGTGTACACATTAGCCCACTCATTGAACAAGATTGAAAATAGCTTACTTCAAACAATTTTGGCTGGTTTTTTACGTTAAACAATTGCCTGCAACATGACAAAGAATTCATCAACAAAAGAACAAACATGAATCCTTAGACAAAGGAAATCTTGTGAAAAGCTCTACTCACCAAAAGTGAAAAGCTCTGATCGCACAAAAGGAAATTTGAGGCTAGCTATGCCGACCCTTTAAGCCACCATCGCTATTACCATAGAAACTTCCACTTACCACTCCACGTTCCTCTTTCCTGTATGGCAATATTTTCCCGCTCGGATATTAAATAATTACCTGTATGGCTTCGATAATGCAAGACAAGAACGTGCCAAACCTTGTCTGGGGGATCGTGAACTTATGTCAATTCAATCGGCAGGGGTATAAATCTGATTCTAGATTGGGGCCTCAAGAATTCAACGTACTGAAAATGAAGTACTGTCTTTTTTCTAACAAAACGCATTCCATAATTCCTCCCGTTTCAGTGGACGTTATTGAACTGACGGCAGAACCATCTCTCAATGTCCTAGGCATAGCATTAACCGAAGATCTGCGTTGGAGTAATCCCATATTCCAAATCGCTAAACAAGCTTCACACAGCTTGGAATTCCTTAATAGATGTAATTTCCTCCTTCAGCCGTCTACAAATCCTACATTCGGCCCGCCTCAAATTCAAGTCGTATAGCTGGGCAGGGGCCCTAAGTACTACCTTATCCTAGGTGGACAAGGTGCAAAACCGCGCTCTCCAACTCTTTGGCGACGGCGCCATTTGCTCCACAACTGATTCATTAAACCACCGCAGGAATGTAGCCGGTCTGATGAAATTCTACCGCATCTACCACAACGACTGTTCCACTGAAATATATAACCTCCTGCCTCTACGGAAATCTTTTTCCTGCAACACAAGACTGGCCCTTTCGGCTCATGCTCACTGTCTCCAGCCCTCCATTTTCACGCAAACATCAGTTTAGAAATTCGTTCTTTTCGAGAACAACTCGATTGTGGAAGAACCTCCCACAGTCAGTATTCCCAAACTCATACAACATCTAAGAGTTGAAGGTTCATCTCCATCTCCGCGTGCACCTCCCAGACTCTCCTTAACCTGTTATCCTCTCTTTATCCTTCAAGCTAAGCCAGACATAAAGACCATGACGTGTAGGATGGACTGGTAGTACCAAGGGTGACACCTAAGCTTAGTTTTGCACATAAAAAAGTCTATTGCATGGTACTTTTGGTTCTACAAATTTTTGGTTATGTTATTTTTTCACAGTTTTCTGTTTTGCGGTTCGCTTATTAATTTTAAGGGCTTTGAAATAACAAGTACTGATTGATGTTAAAATTTACTGCCTTAAAGTCGCTTCCTATTCAATTTCTTACAATCGATAACAACCCGTTCTATAAGATGTTTTCCAAGGAAGGTATTTTTAGGTTTTATTATCTTCCTATTCCCTAAAGTTTGAAGGTTAAAGCCTATTCCCCAACCTTTGATTCTAGTAGAGTGGATTACAACCCACAATGAACAATCAAAGAAATTCGTAGTAAGAAAGTTTTTACCTTAAAAATTTACCACACAGACAGATAAAATTTACATTTATCGAATTCTACGTAGACAACAACTTAAGTTGCTCTAATCTAAATCCAAAGGAGCATTACCCTTATATAATTTAATGGAAAAGGAACAAACAGGAAATTCCGTTCTACCTTTAATATCATCCCTTTAAATTTAACTATATACATAAATTTTTCTCTCTCTCTCTCTTAAATCAGGTCATGTTATCGTCTGGAGTTGGTGACCCTGGCATAATTTGCTTTCAGCACTGCACATCAAAAGTCTTTTGCTATGCCTTTCCGGACGTATGCCCCACCTGTCGCTTACAGCTTAATGAAAAAGATCTCAGACTGATGCCTTTTAGACTGCCGTATCCATTTGTGAGGGCTTCACAGTGTCCTTGCTCGATAGTGCTACGTCCGACAACAGGTGACTTTTTAAAGTGAGATTGCACTATTTTAAAACTGTTTTATGTTTTTTAATTTTAATTGTTCTTGTTTTCTATTTTTTGTTGCTCAGTGATTACAGCAACTCAACAGATCTCCACATTGCTGTAACAACGTCAACTGGCGTAATAGTTGAATTCGACAAGAATGGACTACAGAGACATAATGGTAAAGATGTTACGACTGGTACGAGCAGCTCATGGAATCAGTCCTTGTTGGTAGAGACGATACCAGAGCCATGGTACGACCTATGGGATAGCGTTTTGATGCAGGTAATTGTAGCTTTATATAATTTAACAATCCTTTTATGGGATTAACAGGAATTTCCTTTTTAGATTTGTAAACAGCCTCATTGGACGGTAGAACACTACGATGAAGAGACATACAATTGTTATACGTTTGTCCTTACATTCCTGCAGGCTCTGTGTTACGATACATTGAGCATAGCCGCCCAGAGCAAGACATCCTTTTGTGAACGATACATAGTTTCAAGAACTACAACGGCCGGGAAGTATATTTCCTTGTACAGGAAAATACGTGATCACGGCATCTATACTCATGCCGTCAAGGACAACACAAACAGTATTAGAAGCAATCCAATTAGTAAACTTTGCACAATCGAGGAATGACATTTTTCTTCTGGTGGGGCTTGGAGTGTGTTGTTTCTCTCCTCGCATTTTATGGCTGTTTTAATGGATTAGACATTTTTTAAATGAATGTTTTGTTTTTGTAGTTTACTTAATAATCTTAAGATTTTTTTTACCACTAATAATATGGGAACATCGTTACCCAATCTCAAACAATGGCAGAAAGTAGGTAAATATTGTTCTGCACTTCCTAATTGGATGATTTTTTTCTTGAGGATTCGCTCGTTTCTTTGATTTATTTCTTTTTAAAAGGCGCCATTTCACCTGTGCACAACATATTAATGTGTATCGATAGTATATATAGTATATGGCAAGCAACCCACTTTGCCCTATTGTTTATGCTTCGTTGGGTTAATCCTTATGGAAAAGGAGGACTGTTGTATATTATAGTTGGGAGCTTACGCTTGTCATTCAAAAAGGGGACATGCAATTTTTTGGTCTTAAGGCTTTCTCTATTTTCAAAGACACAAGAAAATTCTTTTGACATAAATATGCATAAATCGATGAATGGAACTATGTATTCAAGCTGATGGAGTCTTTGTTGTTGCTGCTGTGCATTTTCATTTGTCTCGTCTTTCGTTTTCAACGAATGGCAAAAAGGGAACAAAGAAGAAAGTTATAAGATTGGATTCTAAGTAGGTTGAATTTCTTTTGTTTATAGTACACTAGAATAATTTTTATGTCAGAAAAGAAACTGAAGAAAGCAGGTCTTGATGTGCACAAGAAAACCTAGAAAGACTGGAATTTTTTATATTAAATATTACGAAACAATTTATAGGGAATACCCTTGTGTGTCAAGTCTTCTTCTTTTGACTTTACGTAATCTATTCTTATTTCAAAGGCGGATTATAGTAATTTTAAAACATGAGAATAGTGTAAATCGAACAGCTGAAGAGTTATATATTATTCACCACTGAAAACTTGGACTGACTATTCTAGTTACCACCACGAATTCTTCTTTTTTATTTTCAAACCCACAAAATTTGGTCACAACAGATACCACGACAAATACGACAAACAAAATGGTGTACACAGACAGCATGAATAAAGAATGTTTTGATTTTAATTTGGTTCTCGTTTGTTGGAATTGTTTGTTGTCATGTAAAAGGACGTTTTTGTTTTGTAGTTAAAAAGTCCTTTTAACCGTATGCACAAAACGAGATCTTTGTTTTTCCCAAACATGAAAGCAATTCTGTTAGGGCCTGTTTTTTTTTTTTTTTTTTTTGAAAATAGATAACCCCAACGACATCCACACCAAAATGAAAAGTTTCGGTTGTTTGAAAGACGAATAAAGATAGAAATTGATATTGGTTCTCGCTGTTGATATAGAGGATGGCGAGCTGAATACGATTTTCAAGTGGAAAAGGGATTTTTTAAGATAAAAAATTGCGGAAAAATGAAGTCCTTCTGTGATAGTGGATGGATTAGTAAAAAAAAATCCATACATTCCACTTAAATGTAAATAACAAACCAGGGACAGCGGAGCATTGTAGATGGGGAACACGTGAATCGTTAAAATGTAAAAAAAAAAAACGCAAAACTAACAAAGCAAAATTTCAAGCAGTCTTAAAGGGGTGGAAAGCGCTAAAGGACACAAGGAGAGCAGGTGCGGTACCCTCCCGCTCTCAAGACCAACCATAGTCGAGGAAGCTTCTACTTCAGGAGCTCAACAATCAGGCTCACAGGGTAACAGGCCAATGAGCGAAGTAGTCAAGGATCACCATCTAGTTGCACTAATTGATGCCAATTCTAGTAGTATCGGCAGACTCCCGGACCTTCTCTGGGCCGACATCGAGGCCAAAATATCAGAGATGGCCATGGAGTTCGTCTTGGGGCAAATTGTTCGAGTATCTTCGGGGTCAAAACAGAGACATCCCTATAGACAACTGCAAGGCGCGCAAGCCCGAGGAATCCCAGCGAAATAGTAGAACCCTGGTACAGCCACAAGTGAATAAATCACAAGCGCTAAAACAATTCAGGCGCCACAGCTGTGGGTGAGTAATTAAAAGTTGTCCTTATTACTCACGCACATTAGCTGTGTGCGCTTGAAATATTTCGTGTGCCCAAATGAGTTGAAAAATGCGTTTTGAGTCGTTCGTGTGCGCGCATGAGTAATTGGAAATGCTCATGTACGCACACGAAATTATTCAAGGGCTTACAGCTCACGTGCGTGAGTAATAAGAACAAGCAAAGCGCACACAACTCATGAGTACACGCACACCAAATTTATCGCAGACTTGCGTGTGCGCACACGAGTGTGCGTTTCCGTACTCTGGCTGACTTCGATGAAAAGGAGGCTGACTGGTTGAGAGGGAGTTAGCATACACAAGCTTAGATGCAGCGGTTGACAATGTAGTGTACATATGGGAGCAGGCGCCCTGTACTACCCTCCGGCTCCGTGAAGCTGCGGGTTGCTGGGTCGAGAAGACCTATGGGCACAGTAATATTTTGCAACCTCTTTTTTTGTGTGAAAGACTAGACTCTACCACAGGAAATGGTATCAGGACCTACCGAATACATGGTTGCAAAATTAAATTTCGACGGTCACCTTAATATCCGGATCCCTACCAGAGAGGAATGGGAAAATTTCCAACCTGACAAGGACCATGATGTTGTCTTGTAAACAGACGGATCCAAATCAGAGTCGAGTGTAAGAGCTAGAGTGTTTCAATTAACTTGCCAAAAAGCTTCCGCCTGCCTAATATTGTCATCGTTTTCAAGGTAAAGCTTCTGGCAATTTTTTATGCCTGCATGTCAAATCCAAGACCGAGAGCCAGGGAAATTCAGTGATCAGATAGTCATGCGGCTATCAAGGCATTAGGCCCGGCCCGTATAACTTCTAAGCTGTTCGACAACTGCCAAAAGGAGCTCTATTCCTTGGCCGGGAGGCACAGGATCATTCTACACTAGGTACCGTTTAACAGAACATCGAGGGCACTTCTTCAAATTAGACTCATCTGGGCCCAAAACCGACTTCAGTGCATGAGCCATGTCCACATGGTATTTTGTGGAAGAGCATCTTATGCATCTTGAAACAAGTGAAATCCACTAACCATCAGAAAAAAAGTTGTGACGCTTTACCAGGCTATCAGGTGGACAAGGAGGTGTATCGTACGGTAGGTGAAGAACTGAGCTAAGCGCAACATTCGTAGACTACGAGATGCTGATGTCAACGAGATGCCTTGTTAGGGCCTTTGTATCTTTGATGAAAAAATTAGTAACAGTTTGCACATATGTTTTTTCCAGCAAAAAAAATGTACTGCTTGCTGATGAACTATGATATAAACCTTAACAGAAAACGCTATAGCTATATAAATTGAAGGAAAATAGCTGGCATTTCAAATAAAGAACACAACCAGCTTACAAAAAAATAATGTTTGAATCTATTGTGTTTTGTAAGTAACCTAAGCACGGATGGAAAAATTGTAACGGCTCATATCATACTAAACATATGTACTATATATATGCATATCAAGTATCATTCAATAAACCATTCGTATCAATTGGTTCTCATCGAGCCATCTTTAATGTTTTTGTAATCAGTTGATATCATAAAACTTCTGATGTATTTTTTTAGCAAGGGTATAACTTAGCTAACCCCATTTTTACCATTATTTCACTAATCCACTATATTATACCATTATAAAAATTCTCAACATTTTATTATTTGAGATACTGCAATTCTTCCAAATGGATATTATTCGGTGCTAAGTCCCCTGGGAAAGTCAACAACTACTACTCAATCTACTGTAAAGCTGCTGAAAGATACATAATTATATAGTTAAAAAATTATCACTACTAACTAAAGACTCTTCAAGCTATGATTTACATTTAAAAAAAATTGCACCAATTACAAACGCAAAACAAACTAAAATTTTGCCCATTTATGATCCGTTTGCATTAATTGCATCAATTTCACTTTGCCAGTTGACATAACAAGTTAGAACTTCCCTCCTCAGTTTTAAGTTATGCTCATGTATACAAATACAAAGTTTCCTCGTTACTGCAAGTATCAGGAACAAGGTCTTAAATTACAAACAGCTAAAGACAAACATCCTTTATTGTTCTGTTCCTTCCTCCTGTAATTTCTTGTGTAAAGACCGAAAGACCGAAAGACTGTAGGTATAGTGAGAAGAAATTCTCCTTCATTAAAATTACACAAAATGAAGAACTCTCTCTTCAGAATTATTTTCTCCTTTATTATTTTACTTCCATAAAAAAAAATTTATTAAAAAATTCCTTAAATATTTGATCAATAATTGACACCACCAGTGTTGTTATGAAGGAACCTAAATTCTATATTCAAAAAAATAAAAAACAGGATTATGTAAAAAGCAAATATCCTTACCTAGGTCGACTGTCAATATTGATCCTGTAGATAAAATTTTTTTGGTCAGAGGAATTTTATTGTTAATCCGAAATTTTTATTGGAAAGGAAGTGAACTGTGGAATTTTCTTATAAATAAGAGACCTGGGAATTTTCTGCTTTCTTTAATATAAACAGGGACTGGAACCCAGTAATGTAGAACAAGAAATAAAAAAGGAACTAATGGTTCATCCTTATTGATTCAATATTCGCACAAGGAACGAAGCGCGCCAACCTTCATTTTACTAAATTTTTGCATGTAAAATACAAACGTCCTTTATTTTATTCGAAACCAACTATAAAAACAAGTGTGGGTAACAACATGAATTTACCTTTTCAGCTCTTCAGAGTTTATAGTTTTAATTTTAAAAAGCATTTATTTATTATCTTGAAACAATGTAACAATGTAGATAATTGTCTTAATTTGAAACTCTATATTCTACAACCACGATCTGATTTATTCTTAAAGTACTAGGAATTTTGTTGGTCGTCTATCCTTTCTTGGCTGGCACGGCTATTCAGGGCTGTCCGTTCAATAATGTTTGCGTCAATCCGTATTTTTTTTGGTTTTAATCGGACTTAGCTTTAAGCCTTCTGGACCACTTTCTGTTGTCAATGTGCTTAACATGGTTTGAGGTCCAGCAGGTCCAGTGAACCAGCAAACAGATATCATCCGCGAAGTCGGCATCCTTAAGGCGGTTTAACACACCCCATTGTATCCCACCTTATCTAGAGCGCTGACGATAATGTCGTTTATTACTATAAGAAATAGTAAGGGTGAAAGTAGGCATCCTTGTCGTACTCCTGAACTCACGTCAAAGCTGCCGGACAATTTTCCATTGTGAAGAACTCTGCATTTGGAATTGTATATGGCTTTTATCAATTCCATTATTTTATCAGGTAGTCACGGCAATATGATCTATACATAAGCGGCCCTTCCTGAATCTGGCCTGCTGCCTTCTAAGAGTTCGATCTTTTGCCTCTCGTATCCTAGATAATATATGGGACAAGAGTTTGCCCACAGTAGATAATAGACAGGTGCCTCTCCAATTGTTAGGTCTCCCTTTTTGAGTATTTGGCTATGATACCTTCCGTCTAATCCTCCGGTAAGGTACAGGAGCTATTTCCAGGCTTGGCTGTAGCTGTAGAGGCTTGAATAGGCTTTCAACAATTCTGGTGGGATGCCATCTTTTCCAGCTGCTTTACCATTGGCCAGTGTATAAATTGCGGTTACTATTTCCTTGTTGGATGGAATATGAGTGGTGATTCTTATTGGTTGTGCATTGTTGCTGTTTTCCTGAGGTTCCTGTGCAAATGAAATATTCAGGGCGACGAAGAAGTAATCTCTCCTTCTTTGGAGTTATTCCTCGTCGCTGCACAGCAGCCTTTCATCCGCACTCTTTACGGTATGCTCCATCCGCACTCTGTACGACACTCATTTTTAGGGCAGTCGCATATAGAACTCGTCGTTGATGTCATCTTCTGCGTCTTCAGTTGGAGCATAACATTGGATTACCGTAGTGCTTCTTAGTCTGGTACGCAGGCGCTCTCAGAAACTGGTGACCAGCTTATAAGGCTGAACCTGGCTTCTTTGTTGAGTATCACGCCAACGCCACTCCCACGGCTTTCAGTGTCGTTTCTCCCAGAATATAAGAAGTACTCACCGTTTGGGCAGATATGTTCGCCCGCATCAGGCCATCTAGTCTCGCATGTCCAATGATCCATGATCTAGATTTTATATCGATTCATCTCGTTGAGGACTTCAGGACAGCCGTCCCTCAGCAATCAGTGTTTTCACATATCATGATCCGATTCGTGTCCTTGTTCAAAAAGCAAAGGTCGTCATCGTGTTGTCCATCCGGTTCGGAGGCACTTTTTGCCGATTCGTAACAATGCTGTTTTTTTTCTAGGCCAGGATATTTTTTGACGTAAGCTTGTACTATATTGTGTATGACCCAGGGTTCACTTCAATAGAGTATTGTGGATTTCAAGCCCAGACTTTAGTTTCAAATAGTATTTTAATAAATGTATCAATCTACAAACAAATCTTTTAATCGAAGCACCAAATAATCAAAAATAAAAAGATCATTATTGTTGGAAGGCAAAATATACCAAAACTCACAAATAAATCTAAATTCCAATAATACCTTACTTGAGGCCTTTAGAGACATAAATCAGTTAACAAAATATAATTCATCGAACAGCAAATAGCAAATTATGAAATTTTATTTATTATCAGCACCAAACATCAATAACTCCGACCCCTTCGTGACTTCGTGGGCCTTCTTGTTATTTTATTTGAACCTGGGTCTGTGCCCTCCATGCGTTTAGTCTCTGGCAGCTTTCATACGAAATTCCCTTGCTTTAATTAAAGATTAGAATAATTTATAATGGTATGCAATTAAAAGTTGCTTGGATAAGAACATAACTAAATTAGTTGTTATGACCGCAAGTAGCAATTGAACTAAAGCTCTTTGCGTATTTGCGGTAATACGATACTCGTATAGAATCCTTGTATTTCGCTCGCCAGTATTTACTAAAATTTAAAACTAAATGGAAGGCATGTTTCTTTAAATTGTCATTATAACAAATGTTGCATGTTGTATGTAGTATGTAAACAAATGTTGCAACTTGATTTTGACCCACTTCCATATAAACCAATCAACTTCAAATTTTGCACATGTATAGTTGATGTGACAATTCATTTTGACCATTTTGTAAAACTAGTTGGGATGTGGGTTTGACCCCTTCGGTCCACACGATTAACTTCCCAGTATGATGAACGAAGATGGAATAAACTGACTTCTTACAAAATAGTTATACGTTTAGCACTAATGGAAAATTGGCTAGTATCAGAACTGATGACAAAGCAATCCCGAGAGAAGCTAGTTCAAATAACTATAATAGTAGTAAATCCACAAGATTTTTCTAGAGAATTTGTTTTTCCTGAACGTGTTAGCAAACAAACATTTCCTCCGTATTTCGTTCGCTGCACTAAAGCGGGTGTTCAAATTCGTATTGAGCGGGCTGAAGCGCCATTGACAAACTGAGAAGCAAATGACTTAATTTGGAAATTCCAAAGCTTTCCGGAGATATTAGCAAAACTGTAACTGTTAAGTACTTGTCAGACTTAACCAAAAAGAACAAAGTTTGCGGTAACTACTGGAAATAACGGGATGAACCGCAATTTTCTGAAACTGTATCACGCGTAGAAAACAATTCCCCGTCAAAAAGTGCTAATCCAAGGTTTGAAAAATTCGCGCTGTTTGTAAAGGGTAACGAAATTTTTGCACGAGTTTGAAAGGTTGTCGGATTTTGACAAGTGATGTTTTATTCGAAGGCTATCGCTGTGCAGAACCCAAAAAACATCACTTAGTTTAGAACGGGTCTCATTCCATTGAGTTTATTAGATATTAGCAAAACTTGTCAATTTAAGGTCTTTCTGACAATATTAGCCGAAGTTTTTCTATTTAAACAAAAAAGGCCAGACCGAATATTATGAAATTTTTTTCAGAGCATTTCTTCGTTAATATTCTTTTTTCGGTACCTCAATGAAGTCTATATAGTTTTGGCGGTATCGTGTAGGTACAAAAATCATAAACGTCGTTTAAACCAAAAAAAAAAACGGTTCGACCGAATTCTATGAAAATCTTTTTAGATCATATTTTGGGTAATACTCTTCGAACGGCACGTCAACTAAGTCGATATCTTTTATAGTTCGCGCGATATCGTGCAGGTGCAAAAATCACTTATGTCATTTAAACCAAAAAACCGCTCGTCCGAATATTATAAAAATCTTTGCAGATTATATTGTCGCCAATACGCTTCGAACGGCACCTCAAGTAAGTCAATATCTTTCGTGGTTCGGGCGATATCGTGCAGGTACAAAAATCACTTACGCCGCTTAAACAAAAAAACGGTTCGACCGAATTTTATGAAAATCTTTTCAGATCATATTTCGGTTAATACGCTTCGAACGACATCTCAACGAAGTCGATATCTTTTTTGGTTTGCGCGATATCGTGCGGGAAAAATGACCACATACGTACGCACACATACACACACATACTTCCTGCCAATTTTTTGCTTAAAATGCTCCTGGGACCTTGAAAGATGAAAATACGTCGAAAATTTCGATTTCGATTTTCGGACCGATTACAATAACTTCCTATACTGGGAAGTTAAAAATCAAGATGGCGGGCGAATTTTGCAATTGTGCTCCCCAACCCCCGAAATGAGTATGAAATGAAAGGGTATGACAAGTAGAATACAGTTAGCTATATGGCGTCATTCAAAATCCAAATCGGCGGCCAACACAAAATGGCGATTTTATCTTTTTCTTTAACGCCCTCAATATGGGTATCAAATGAAAGTATATGACGAGTACAGTTACGTCATTTGTGTGACGTTATTTTAAATCTAAGGCCTAAATCTAAGTGAAGCTAATACAACGGTGTGCTGATAGTCGATTCTTGTCGTGTAAAATCTGCTGATTTAAACGACAGCTTACTTGGTGTGCTGACAGTCGTTTTTATTGTAATTGTGTTTTCACTTTTGGTCGTTTGCGTTAGGTTGTTTGCGTTAGTAAGAAAGATGGAAAATTTGAAAGTGTAAGTAAAATTGTTGCATTTAAACTAGAAAATACATATTTGTTATTTTGGAGTGTTTAATTTTAGGATTTTAATAATTTCAGAATAAAAATTACAAATAGAAAACAATTCGAAACATAAGTTCGAAATGTAGAAAACCATCCAGATGTGGCTAACGGGCAGAGATATGTTGAGAATTGCATGGTGGTAAATTACACAAATGTTTGGGAAGAAATAATAACATAAAATTTTTAATTCTTCGCGTTTGCTATCTTTATCTTCCGAACTACTAAACCACAACTTAGCAGAATTTAACATCATTAATCTCAAATTGTTTATAATTTATTAAAATTTTCGCGAAACACAAACTCAAAAATGTTTATTCTTCAAACTAAAAATGCTTATTCCTCACGAAATACAACTTATCACTTACACTCTCTGACCGCTGTGCTAACGGTCGTAATTTTACTGAACCGCAAATTTCCTCAACTCAAACGACTTGTCACGCCACCCGACTCTCAGCACTCCAACTAAAAAACTAGACGATATCGACATCTACATGCGACTGTCATATGACACGACTTTCAACACAGGGGCCTAATATGACCGCATGGTCACCACAAAGTGGCGGAAGATATATAGACTAAAAAGTAGAAAATAAAAAAATAGTTTGAAAAAAGCTAAAAAATACGCTTTTACTTTAAAATGAACTAAAAACTAAAAAATAATTTTGATTGTAAAGTTTTAATTGCCCCAGCCACTATATGGGAACAGCCTACCTTTCGAAATGTAAAAAAGCGTGCGGCGCTAGCGAAAAGTTCCGGTGTTAATAAAATAAGAATATACGTAAAGAGACCCACGCTCTTTTACATTTTGAAAGGTAGGCTTTTCCCCTATAGTGGCTGGAGCAATTAAAACTTTACAATCAAAATTATTTTTTACTTTTAAGTTTATTTTAAAGTAAAAGCATATATTTTTAGTTTTTTTTTAAACTAAATTTTTTTATGAAAGAAGTTGTGCTCTTAATTTGAAATGCCAGCTATTTTCCTTCAATTTAGAGGCTATTCATATTATTTTCTGTATATTATCCGACTTCTGTTAAGGATGTTTATATAATGCTATGCTTTGATGTATGGAAATGAAAAGTAATATTTTAAAAGAATTACAAGAACCTTGCTCATTTAATACTAGAAAAACATAGCGAACTTAATTAAATAAAAATTAGCCTCCCATTGAAAGAAAGAAAACCCATTAACAAAGCGGCAATATGGCGCCAATATATGGCGGTTAAATAAGCACCTTTATCTAATAATGTTCAAGGCATTTTGCATATATAATTAAATCTACCATAATTAACCTAAAGAATCGGGAAGCAGAAATAGCAGCCAAGCAACGGAAGCCTTGAATTGGGATTTTTACTTTGCATAAATATTATGTATGCACTTAGGGAAATGCTTATGTAATTTTCTGGAAAGATTAAGCCTGATTGACGCCAACCCTAACCAGAAACCACATTTTCTGTTTGGTAAGATGATTTCCCAAATATGCACATATATATATAAAAAGCCCACAAAAGCGTCACCCTTTTTAAAGCTGAATGGAAAATCCTCTTAAACACTTTGCACCGGGGGAAAAATCCAATAACACCTTGGAATTTAGAGGTGGTAAATCCGATTTAAAATTCCATGGAAATAAGGAGGCAAAAGGGCAAAAGATTGAGATTTTTCGGAAGGTAAGGCACGTCTGTAGCGGTGGCGGCGTAACCAACGGCAAATAATAGAACCCCACCAGATCTAATTAAGTGCAAAAGGGGGGGGGGGGGGCGCTAAATGTTGGCATTATTTATCACTACCACACCGTTCCAATGCTTAACCATAGCGCGGCCAGATTTTGTAAAATGGATAAAGAGATAAAAGCGCGCTAAGTATCGTGTGGTTTATCTGCCGCCAAGGTGGAAAGTTAAATCAACGACAAATTTCCCAAATATCCGGGGCGAATTCTGGTGATCCTAGTTAACCGCATTTTAGATGAGAAGGTGAGCGCACACATACAATACCTGGCAGGTATTTTATTATTGTAGCTAAATGCAGCATTAATTAGGCAGACAGTTGTGGGGGTAATTGAGTTTTCAGTGAAATACATTTTATTTAAATTGTTCTGAGGTTGAAAAACAATATTTTTGGGAGTATTTGTCTAATGAAGTTAGTGGTAGAGTTCATGAGTAGGTAATGCGGCACTTGAGCCTGAGAACTACGTCATGGAAGGGGCAGTTGACACCAAGGTCAAGTCGTTGTTTTTTTTCTTGTGATTTTTGAAAACGAGGTAGAAACAGATTCAGAACAGGCGGCGGTTCATATGGTAGTACTTTTGAAGGTATTGATGGAGATAAAGAAAGCCCAAGAATGGTCCTCCGACTAGGATTTTCTACAGGCCACGGGATTGGTGTTTTGTTGAAGTTTTGGCACATGCTCTGGAATGCGGTAAGGCTAAGAAAAATGTACACGACATTTGCAGCCGAATCAACAGTGGGTCGCACACTTACTCCAATGCTGATGCTGTGGGAATTCAGGACATCTACAAGGGAATTGTTGAAACCGAAGAAGAGCGCAAGTAGGACTTGCACAAGTTGCTGTGAAAAATGCGGATACCGGCAGAAAAGCGATCAGAAGAAAAGAAATGATTCTGTATTTTCTCACATACAGCAGCAGGGAATCCAATAAAGATCAAACCTATGAGGCGGGAGTTGGTCGGTCGAATCGATGTCCTTGGTGTCATCACCAACATTAACTAACTACATCGTAGCGACAATAACCTTGTCATCATCGTTGGAAAAATTAGACCTGTAGGGTTCTCCTGGCTTCACCTGTGGCAGGATGTTGCGAAATGGCGTTGTAAATACACGGTTTATGGCAACAGCAAGGGGCATCGAGTAAGAACAAACGGAGAAATGAAGAAAAGATGACGTGGGAACTCCGTTTGAAAGAGTCGCATTCGATTTGGCAGGGATCCTGGAAATCGTTATATTTTGGTAATCATGGACTATTTTAGTTATTGGGTCGAGGAATGGCATATCCAAAGCAAGAAACATTTACTGAAGATTTAGTGAGGAATTGTATCTGCAGATTTGGTGTTTTTCACGAATTTCATATTCTGATCAAGGGAGAAATTCGAATCCCTAGTTTTTCTTCTAGGTTTTTTTTTTATGTGGCAGTGCTAAGCTCAGGAGTCACCCTTTGTACTACTAGTCCGTCATGTCATTTGTCACGTCATGGTGCAATGTCTAGCAGTAAGCTTAGTACGGGGGAGGGGTGGGGGGTATAGGTTAAGGGTTAAAAGGTACGGGGGGGGGGGTATTGAAGAAGGTGGTGATGAACCCTGCGTTTGAACTCTTGGATGTTGTAGGAGCTCGGAAATACTGACTGCGAGAGATTATTCCACAGTCGAGTTGTTCTATTAACAAACGAATTCATATCTTGTTGAGTGCGTGAAAAGGGTAGTTGCAGGTGAAGGGAATGAGACGAGTGGGCTAATCTGGTGTTGCGGGTATAAGATTGCCGTGGAGGCAGGAGAGCGTTTAATTCGGAGGAACAGTCACTATGGTAGTAGCGATAAAATTTTGTCAGTGCTGCTACATTCCTACCGTGGCTCAGGGGGTCGATGGTGGAGCAGGCGGTGTCGTCATCAATTAACTTTAGTGCCCTTGTTTGCACCTTATCTAACCATGCCAAGGTGGTTATTGGGGCGCCGCCCCAAACGAGGGAGTTATATTTGAGAAGAGGCCGAATGTAGGATTTATAAATAACAGCACGGGCCGATGGCTGGAGGAGGAAATCCTCTTAAGAAATCCCAAGCACTGAGATGCTTGTTTGGCGATTTGGAATATGTGGTCATTCCATCGCAAGTCTTTGGCTAATATCACGCCTAAGATGTGTAGGGATGGGTCGGCCATTAGTTGAATTTCACCCACTTTCAAAGGTGGAGAGGTGTTGAACTTCTTTTTGGAGATAAGACAGTACTTGGTTTTGTCGGAGTTGAATTCAACACGATTCTTCTCTCCCCACTTTAAAATCAGTTTAATGTAAGGTAAGAAGGAAGAAAGCCAAGGCGACACCACTTAATCCACAGTCCGATGGAATGGTAGAATGATTTAACAGGACAATGATGAAGCACCCGAGGAAAGTTGTTAACGAGCACCAGCATGACTGGGACAGCTACTTCTCAATTTTTGGTATGCCATGTCGGACTGCGTATCCAACAGGACTAACCACTTCTAATGTGATTTTAGGAAGACAAATTCGATACCTCACTATAGGCGAACTTGGTTATCGGTTCCCAGAAATTCACCAATCCACCGGCGACGAAAAGAGAAAACTATCTACAAGGTAGCAAGGCAAAGTAGAAGATCTTCTGATCAGTTCTGGACATGAATAACCTACTTGAAATTATACATTAACTTCCGATAAATAAAGTCAGGTATTGTTTGACAGGCCAAGGAACCCACCACCTTGATCTTTTTCTTGCTTCCCATACAACATGATAGTCCGTGGGTGTTGGAACACGTCTTGGCAACTCAGAACACTGTGTAGTAAGCGCTAATTTTCCAATTCCATTTTCTGCCTCAACCAATACAATGACGAGCAGAACTGTGTCATACTATGAGAAAGCCAACTGTTTGGGAATTATACGTTTCTTCAAGCTATTGACTGGGATTTGTGTTTCCGTAGTAAAAATGCCGTCTCTTTCGTTTTCTGTGTCACCAAAGTTATGCAGACAGGAGCGCCTTTATTCATTCCACACAAGTCAGTTAGTGTCATAAGCTACCTGGGCCCTTTGAGGTTGATGTGCGTGATATTGCCACTGCAGTCCCTGTGCGACCTTTGGTTGATGGGGCCCTTGTCTGTGACAGAGTGGTCCTTGAGTTCCTGTATGTTCATGGGACTGGACTTGTGGTTGTGTTGGACCCTGTGGTTCTATTGGTCACATTAAAGTGGATTGTTCGTGTTGAACTTGAGTAGTTTGCAACTCTTGATCTTTCTAGAAAAACCCTGTAGGTGTCGATTTTATTGTCGCACCTCCTAACATCATTCTGAAATTCGGCTGGTGAAGCCGGGGCATAAATCACATTTCCAATAACTGAGTGATCTTGTATTTATTAAAGATGGCGACCATGGATATTCAATTTGAGGAGGAGCAGATTCAAAAGTACGCCCATGAGAAGTTTTACATGCTAGATTAATTCTATCGACCAATTCTAATTCTAATCTGTGATGCGGCAATTCGCTTTCCTAGTTGACGACATTTTCTTGGCTACACCCATTTGTACGGTATCATTTTGCCAGAAATTTCACTTCGAATCTTGAAATTCAATTCTTTGACATCAATGTTTTTGGCAGCCAATATACCAAGTTGGCTCAGCCAAATATGATTTCTGAAATTTTGAGCAATGTTTGGAATACCTTTCGGATGAATCATGTGAAAAGGAAATTGTCAATGTCCAGCAAATACTTCTCCAGATTGGTCTATCTGCAATTTGACACGCATGTTCATACTTAGCTTAAGTACCTTGACGTGCTTCGACAAATCGAATGACTTCAAACATGCATTAAGATCATTGGTTGGCGTTGGTATTTGAATCCCTAACAATGTTTGACGAAAATCCCCTGCCAACAGAATCAAACCAAACCGTAGATCTGGGCCTGTACTCCCGAAGACGAAACGAAACGAAAACGAAATCGTTTTGTCAAAATACTACCTTGGAAGACGATACCGTCTGCTTTTCGTCTAAACAAACGATAACATCTTCGTTAATTGTATGTTGGGATTGTTAATTATTTTGATAGTTTTAATTTGTTTTGCATAATAGGTCAAAATTTATAAACGCAAGGCAATACGAGATTATCGTCTCCAGGAGTAGGAAATATATTTTCGTCTCCTCTCGTTATTTCTTTTCGTTTCTTCATCGTCTCGTCTTTGGGAGTACAGGCCCTGGTATCGTTCGTTCTAATGCGCCATTGTAAAATCATCTAAAGCTGGCTCTATACGATGCTATGAGCATCTTCCAAAGTTGGACGCTAATTTTTTCCCCTCAAAAACTCATTCTGACTATTACGAGCATATTTAAAAAATTCCCCATCTTATTTTTCAAGCTGGATCCAACCATACTCATTTACAAAATTTCATTACAATCGGTTGGGCCGGTTCAGAGATTATCGCGTACGAACACGTGATTTTTATATGTATATATTAAGAACAAAATTTTAAATTATTTTTGGATTGTGTTTTACAGGCAGGCAAAGGTTTTATGTAGCAAATGTAATGTAGATGCTTCTATTCATCATTCTATTCAGCAATACACTTTCACCAAAACGATGCTGGGCTCCCTTCAATCTCCAAAGAAGAATTCGCTTTAAATCCTTCAACCACTAAGGGGGTCACAAATACAATAAAAACTTATATTATTCCCACCCACCACCCCCGCCCCCCATAAAACATGATTTTTGGAGGGTAAAATCCAACAAAAAACCCCCAAATCAACCCTGCACCCCCACCTTCATTATAAATATTGCAGAGAGAATAAAATTTCTGATCCCATTTTGCAGTTGGGGAAAAATTAAAATCCGGCAACCCCCGGATCCGGAGAGATAAAAGTCATTAAAAACTGTCCAAATTGCATTTTTCGTCTGTGAATGGATTCTGGACGACAAGTGTGAAAAATGTCGCGAGTCCCCGGGGCACGGTGCAATTAATTTCCCGCCTATATATACCGCTGCAGCGCCACAAGCCCACAACATAATGAGATTAACCCCATGCGATCCGCCACAGCGCCACCGAGTATGAACGGTTGGGGCGGGGATGGCTTTAAATATGGGGGTAACTTTTACCCCCACCGTGGTGGAGAAACACACGCGTATACGTAATATATTTGCAGATTACTCGCGCAATATCTGCGAGAGCGCCCCCATCCCTTAGTCCTGGCGGCGTATGAATGAATGCAAATCAGAGGAAAATTATAAAATTTATCAATTCATTGAGAAGTTTTAATTAAATATAATTTTTTGCCAAAGGGCGGTAATTGAAAAGTCGGATTTTCGCATTAATTTGAATGAAAGGTTGAATTTAATAAATTGTAAAATTCACGGCCGAGGAGTTTTATTCAAAAATAAATAAAAGTCCCGATAACGTAATATATTTGTTTATGGAAAAGTGTGGATTTTGTTGGTTCTGCTGTTTTATGTAGTTGCAATTTTGAGACTATTGTTTTAGTTTCTCCAATTTATTATACGAAGTTTTCGCATATCTTCTAGAAAACCATTCATTCAGCTATTTCTTGGACGTTCTTTTTCCTTATTTCCTTGGTTTACCTACTCAGCTAGCATTTATTCTTCCTCCTCCTACAACATGTCCGAGCCATCATACATTTCTTCAGGCTCTTCGTTCGTTCTAATGCGTCATTCCTTTGGGTTAACCCAAAGACCAACATCCTCGGCGTGACTTTATCCAACGATCAGCGAAGGAATAATCACATGCTTCAAGTCACCAAACAAGCGTATCAATGCCTCGGCTTCCTTAAGAGATGCAAGTTTCTCCTTCATCCATCTACCAAAAATTACTCAGAAAGATACGACAATGTAATCGTTTCTGTGCGAAGAAAAAGGAAAGTAAAAATCTATTCATTCTAATCTATTCATATACGCGCTCCGGAATAGCGAGAGGGCGGAGCAACGGCAAACTACACAAACACATGCAGAGCAGGAAGTACACGCCCAGCGGGAAAATATTGCAGCTATTCTCGATAAGCAGTAAAGAATTGCTTCCACATCGTATCCTTTGGAAGGTCTTAGGAAGATTTTAGTTTTCTCCTCAACAGACAACTTCTTCTTCAAGTAAATAAAAAACGAGCTGTTTGAGGCTTATGCAGGAAACTTCTTTGACAGTTTGAACGTTCAATGAAAGCTTTCAAAAAAGCCCCTACAAAAGAGATTCCATTGTGCTTCTCAAGAAGCTGTCGGGAAGAAAAAGCAACGCTTCCTCCCAATGACATACAATTATAAAAAAGATATGACGTGAGATACGGACAGGAAGCGCTCCTAAGCTTCAAAAGAAGGCTTCGTCATGTCTTAAAGTAGGCTTCCGTACCCCAGTGGGCGAAGATGGTACATGAATTCACACAAGCAAAATAAAAGTCCAGACGGCACAAAAAATTGCGGAGAAGAGAAATCAGTGCGTCTCTTTCGCACTTCGTGAAATAACATTTCTTTATTTACCCTCTCTTTCTTCGATTTTTGTTTTGTTTTTAACTTGAATTTTGTCTCGCTTGCACCTTGTCGATTGATATATTCACTCGCAAGGGAGCTTATGGGAAATTTTGAGAGCGTCGTATCTTTGTGGGTGATTTTTGCATCTACCTTGGCTACAAGTCCTACATTCGGCCCCGCCCTGAATACAACTCGTATATCTGGGCGAGCGGCCCTAAAACCACCTTGGCTTGGCTACAAGGTGCAAAATTGCGCGATGAAACTCATTGGCCATAGCACCCTTTGCTCCTCCATCGATCCTTTAAGCCACCGTAGGAATGTAGCAGCGCTCAGCAAGTTTTACCTCTATTATCATAGTGACTGCTCCACTGAAATCAAAAACCTCCTGCCTACACCACAATTTTTCTCCCGCAACACAAGACTAACCAACTTGGCTCACCTCCTCACCCTGCAGCCCTCCCCTTCACGCACGCTTCGTTTATAAATAGAACAACTCGATTGTGGAACTCTCTTCCGCAGTCGGAGTTTCCGAGCTCGTATAACATCTCGGAGTTCAAACGCAAGGTTCATCGACACCTACTCATCCACCCTCCGGACTCCTAACCTATCCTATTTCATCTTTCCTTCAGATCAAGCTTACTACTATACATTGCACTATGACTTGTAAGACATGATGGACTAGTAGTACAAAGGGTGTCTTCTAAGCTTCATCTTACCACAAAAAAAAAAAAATAATTGACGTACTTAGCGATTTCTTCTTCTTATTATTATTCCCCTTTAAGCCCTCATGGGACATAGGACGGAAACAGTTGCCCTCCAGCGGACTCTGTTTTGTGAGACAGCTCTCAGCTCCGAACAGGATCTCCCAGTTCTTGCGGGCTCTTCTAGTAGCGTTCTCCTCGTTGTTCTAGGTCTTCCGACTCAACGGGAACCTTGCGGATTCCAGTCAAGGGTCTGTTTGGCTAGATTCTCGTTTTCGCGTCGCAAGCGATGGCCAATCCAATTCCATTTCTTTCGCCTGATTTGGTCGTCTATTCTCTCTTTGCCAGCACGGCACCATAGCTCTTCATTTGAAATTCTATCTTGCCAACGGATTTTTAGGATAACACGCAGGCATCTGTTGATGAAAACTTGTAAGCGGTAGCAGAATTTATTTACCAGTTCCACGTCACGGTTATTCAGCGCAGTTCGGTCAAGGGTGTTTGCATTTATCCGCATTTCTTTGGTTTTATTCGGATTCAGCCTTAAGCTTTCTGGACTACTTTCTGATATCAAATTGTTCAACATATTTTTTAGGCCCTGATGTCTGTGGGCCAGCAAACAGATATCATCCGCTTCATGCTCGTCGAGATCCTTAAGGCGATCTAGCAAACCCCATTTGTATGCCGTCTGTTCTACTATCTAGAGCGCCGACAAGGATGTCATTCATTACTATAAGAAATAGAAAAGGCATCCTTGTCGTACTCCTGAGCTCACCTCAAAACTGTCGGATAAATTTCCATTATGGAGAACTCTGTATTTGGAATTGGTGTATAGAGTATAGGGCTTTCATCAATTCTACTATTTTAGCAGGCAGTTCACGTTGCCATAGTGCCTGCAATATAAAGCTCCTATTGACCGAGTCGAACGCTTTCTCATAGTATATGAAAGCAAGGTACAGGGGGGATCGTAATTCAGTAGACTGCTCCACTATGATTCGCAGGGTGTTAATATGGTCTATGCAGGAGTGGCCCTTTCTGAATTCAGCCTGCTGTCTTAGCGATTTAGCCGCCTTATATTGTGGCCGCTGGCCGGCACGGCTCTGGGTGTAGGAGTTCGGAAATACGAAAGTGCCGCGAAAGTTTGTTCCACATAGTTGTTCTAATTGAAAACGATTTCCTAATTTGTAAAGTGCGCGAAAAAGGGGGGCTGCTGGTATAAGATTGCCGTGGAATCAGAAGATCGTTTATTGAGATGGAACAGTCGCTATCATAGTAGCGATATAATTTTTTTTTTACCCGCTATATTCCTACGGTGGCTTATAGGTGCACCATCGCTAGGCTTTGGCAAATGTCACGGCTAAAGGGGCCCTAGGGGCTCAGTTTATCGCACAGTTCTGATTTGCGCAGTTAAATCGTAACGAAATATGTGTAGTTTTAAGCATACTCAGTTCATCACACTCACTATACAGTTTTTGCTTGGTAATATTATTTTTTTATTGCCTTCAATTTTTATAGCAATTCAGCCGCTGTTTGTTATAGCAGCCCTTCTCCTGTGCTTGATTGTATGCATAGGTTGTATGCAAAGAGAGCTCCTACGATAACAAAGTTTCACCTCATTGAAATTTCCCCTACTCATCTTAACCAAGATATGAACAATTGGTATAATTTCGTACCAGCCTGTTGTAACAGCATAATGGCGCGATAAAATAGTGGGCGCCACTTATGCGAGGTATTACTCCCTTGGCCATAAGCCCGGAAAAGCATGACCAAGGAGCCAATACCATACATAAGAAAGGAAATAACATTCCGGAACTCCTACGCCGGCCACACGGAGTTATCTAGCTCGCCGGAGGGGTCGTGGGGTGTGTGGCCGGGGCTTACCGCGGTTGGTTCACCACTTACCTGTGCCAGTGCAATCTTGAATTCCACCTTCATCCTTCGCCGGACATCACCTGAGCCTCGTCAAACCCTGAAAGGAAATGATCCCCCCCTCAACCATTCCACCAAAGAAAGTTAATACATGGCCATAACAGTTATAATCATTTTAATACATTGCAATAACTTGTATCTTACAGGCGCAATCAAAATGCCAAACAACATAGAGAACAAGGAACAATTTCACTAAAGATTATAGGTCTCCTTGGCAGATATTAAAAATATTATTTTATCCTATTAAATGATCAATGTCAAGGAACTTACAATGAAATTTTCTTATGCTGGATCCACACGTTTGTCAAGGCTTGGCAAGCGCTCACAAATTCAAACGTGTGGATAAGGCGTTTGCCTTGGCTTGTGTAAGCTTAGAAACGCTTGTGGCCGATCCGGTCGAGTGTCGGTTTTTTGGCACAAATCAAAGGAAGTTTGCGGCAAGCGTTTGCGAAGCCTCCACACGTTTGTTTTAAGATGTGAATGACATGAATGAATGAAGTTACAAAATAATAATGTAACAATAAAGTAACGAAACCTTGTACGCTTTCTATGAATTTTTAACATCCGCTTGCTGTATTTTTCTGTTTTTTCAATATTTCCTCATAATTTTATAATTTTATGAGTTATGGCTGACACAACCTCGACGTCCGTAATGCTTGCTTGTCCAGAAGATACAAGCGCATTCGCAAGCGTGTGGATGCTGCTCAAACCTAATCAAGCGTTTGTAATTTGCGAACGCTTATCAAGCCTTGACAAACATGTGGATCCGGCATTAGATATACATTAGTCTGAGGATCAAGAAGGAAAAAAACGCGCAGTCTTGGCACCAACACTCCTCGTTTTGTACATTCGTTAACACAAACGTTTGGGTCAATCTACGGATGAACAAATTCCAGAAAAAAACAACACAGAAGTTAAGAAAGTAAGCAACACAAGATTAAAGCAAATAATTCTGACAAGGAGTCACCAGAAACACGACTTCATAAAAACTTAATAAATTGCTTCACAAGTTGTCACCTAAGGCTAGCACAATGATTATTAACTCAATATATGTACTCAATATATGTACTAACTTAACCTGAAAAGTGTATGTTATTACATAAAAAAACAACCCAAAATGTGTATATGTAAATGAAATCAAGACAAGAAGAATTATAAAAATTAACTATAAAAGTTATGTGTCCAGAAGCAAAGACCATCCAAGCTGGAGGACTAGCCGCTAATCTTCCTGGTCTGGTAGCCGCAATTCTAATTGAGGGGTAACTTCTGGGAGGACCGGGCGGTGTGCAAAATTCTTCCTCTACAAAGCGAGTGGGCAGCGTCGGGCAGCGCTCTGTTAAATACGGCACCGACCGTCACGATCAAGGCTTGCTACCACTCCTCCTGGTTCTGGCCCTCACGTTTGCCTAGCAGCCTTCCGTCGGGAATCCTACGTACAAATTATACCCAAGAACTTACTCGCAATCCGACCGGTTGGAATCCGGGGCTTCCGACACTGAAGTCAACAGATCCTGCAGGTTGGGATCTTCTAGTTCTTGTGGCCTGAGATTGGATTCGAAATCTGCATAACTGAGGAATTCTGCTGGCTCGTAATAGTCTTCATCGCTGTCTACATCCAGTATTTGTCTAATTACACCTCGTAATTAATAGTTGAAATTAAAACGGACATCGAATGGGGGCTATGGAATCCAGATCCAATGTTTTCTTTTTTATTTAATTTTAAATTTTTTTTCAAACCAAAAACTTTTTCAGCCAATTTTCACATCCCTCAAAATTCGAACTCCCATTTTATTTTTTCATTTCTCCCCGCCTACCTATTTGTTCCCAACCAACTACTCGATTTTCTTCTCCACAGTAATTTTTAGTCAAGTAGATATTTAGGCAAAACTGACCGTTACACTGTGTTCGTACATTTTTTTTAATATCTCAATAACTGCGTGTCTCTTAAACTCGAATACCTTTTTATTATCATTGAGTAGTTCCGAAAAACTAAGAGTCGAAATAAAATATTAATCCAATAATTCCTTGTGTCTCTAGCTCTAGTAATTGATACATTTAAAAAATAGACTAGGTTGTTATATCTATGTTATGTTGTAGGAGGGTATCACCTACCAGAATCCATAATAAATAAAACTATGGGAACAGAATTAGTTATTTTATACCACAGGGCGTTGACGTTGAATCAGTTCAAGGTATCGGAAAAAATAGTTCAAACATTCATAAATAGCATGATAAAAATAGTATGAGGGAGATGGCAATAATGATTTAAGAGCCATCTGCTTCCATATCACTTCTTATGAAGCTTTTTGGAAGCTATACATAATTTTTCGTTGTCCGATCTAATTTTTTGGATTATGGCATGTGAAATTATTTATAGAATTCTGAAATTGATGTTGACTTATGACAAAATATAAATTAAAATTATTACTATGGAAATGAAGGAGGAGAGTTGATTCAATGAATACTAATAGTCGAATAGTCTCAATGAAAACATTTTATTTCATAATGAATATAAAAAAAAAGCAGAAATTTATTCATGAATCCAACATGAGCTCGTAAACACGATTCCAGTAGCAACTGAAAGAATATAAAGCTGAGGGAGAACATATGATTTTCATGATTCCATAAATAACAACAGACAAACAAGTTTACCTCCTACCAAAATACACCCTCCATCCCCGCCCGCCCCCCCAAAACAGAAGGAGAACTTCTAAACAACATTGGCCAACAACTCTAATGCATATACACGCGAGCTTCCTTCCGAGACGCATCCTTCCTGAATTGATTAAATTACCTGCGGGAATAAATCGCATTATCATATCGATTATCTGTGACATGAGTTAGATTGTCTTCCTTATTGCGATATCGCACGCAATATCATCTGTCGGTAAGTTTTATCGATACCATTAAAATCGTAGGTGCCACTTGACATGTGCTATATTGAGCAGAGAGAGAGTATACGACGGGCCCAGCAACAACAACAGGACGAAAAAAAGGAATTAAAGCAACAAAAAAAGGAAACACAGAAAATAACGAAATAAAATCCCTTTTCGCCAGGAAAAATAGGGAAAATCCTCGAATTCGCCAAATAATTCCGATGTGGGGCGAATTTTTACTCCGATTAGGAGCACTTGCTCGACTTTTTCTGGGTTAAGTCACAGCCGTGCGAACTGATGGGAAATGGTGTCAATGTTTTTTTTTTTTTAGATTTTATTTCCATCACCTTTCATATATGTGCCTCAGGTAAAGTGTGGCAGCATAAGCGTACAGCATATATGGCATAGCATTCAAATGTGATTTATGCGCTCGACAGCCGGTTGGGGCTTTAAAATTCCGTTGTTGAACAACATTAACCTAAATACCGCAAAAATGTCATTTAAAAACACTTTTTTAATTAATGGAGCAATGCAATAACATACACCAACACACACACACACTCGGTTAATTATGAGTGGGCTAGCATTCGTTCTAGGTGAAATGAATTTAATTGCAGCAAATGCTGGAAAAGAATTATTTCGACACTTTATGGCTTTCCTAAGTAGTGCTACAGAAATAACATAGTGTTTTGGTGGCATTCTGATGGGATTTCAATGAACTGGATTAATTAGAAGCGCCTTGTTACTGCATATTTTTGCGCTATCCTTGAATTTAGCAACATTGCATTGAAGAACTAACACTTTTTAGCTTAAAACAGTGGAAAAAAGAACACAAATCACAACAATCCTATGGAGGAGCAAATGTTAAATCGGACCACTACCTAGTAGCTATCATGATGACTCAGAATAAACAAAGCTAATGGACGAAAGGACGCCAAGGTCAAGGAAATTTAACATAGAACGTCTCGGAAGGCCAATTTTTCACTCCTATCAAAACCCGAGAAGTGTCACTGCAAACGAACACTAGCAGATCTGTTAGCAAGTCCTAATCCCAGCTGCCCACTGTGCCCCTTGAGGGAGCTAACGGGAGACGGTCGAATGGCAAGTTCTTTGCGACTTCAAACAGAGTTTTAAGTCGGTTGGGCTGAGGGTTAGCAACCCGCTACCATAAAAAAAACACCATTGCTACGAATCGGCAAACAATACCTCGGAACCGGATGAACAACACGACGACGACCTTTGCTTTTCGAACAAGGATATGAATCGGGTCATGGAATGTGAGAACACTGCTTGCCGATGGACGGCTGGATGAAGTCCTCAACGAGATGAGGGGCGTCGGTGTAATACTCACTAAAGATGCCAGTTCCAGCCTCCAGCCTCATAAGCTGTCACCAGTTTTTGAGAGGATTAGTACCGTGCGCCTGCGTACAGGACTAAGAACTACTACGGTAGTCCGGTAAGAACGCAGAAGATGACATCAAAGTTCTATATACTACTGAATGAGGTTTTTCGCTCAATTCCAAGGGGAGATAATTGTATTGAAGAGTGACTTAAACGCACAGATCGCATCGGCCCCAACAAAACCGGCCTTGAGCACCCAATTGGAAATCAAGTCCTAAGCTAAGTTACCATTAACAATGGTGAACTTTTCCTTGACTTTTGTAGTTCCAGCCAACTCATGTAGGTGGAACTTACTTTTGTCACAAGAAGATACACCATGACACCTGGGTATCGCCCGATGGTCTGTCTGCCGCAGATGGAGAGCTATTCTGGGGGATGTCAAGAGCTTTATGGGTGCAGACAGTGGAAGTTACCACCATTTGATTGTAGCAACTATTCGCCTTAAAATCGCCGCAATCAGAAACGTTCAACGCGATGCCATGACCCATAGACGGTTTAACGTAGTTCTTTTGCGGGAGAGCATTAAAAGGCGAGAATTTGCTGGGATCCTGCAACAAATATTAAACCAGCAAACCGTCATCGTGCATCGGTTATGTCCATAGAAACCAGCAATACTTGATCTCGAACACAGCTTGGCAAAAAATATAACGCAGCAGCCAGAGTAAAAAAAAAATTGGCTTATGGCGGGCGAACCACGGCCGCTTGGCTTTTTAAGGGGATATGATGGCCGTAGAATGTTTACCCATTTTACATACATACGCCTCATGACGACCAAACTTGACTAAAAGATTTAAATGGCCAAGAACTAAACTGTGCATGCGTGCATTCCACGGGAAAATTTGAGCCAAAAAAGAATCTGCACCAAATATGTATATTGTGAGTTTGTTTTATGGGGACTTGAACATTTTCTTTATCTATATTAATAAAGGAAAGTGTGTGTCTGTGTGTCTGTGTGTCTGTGTATCTGTGTGTCTGTGTATCTGTGTGTCTGCTTGTGCGTACCGTCACGCATTGTAGCCAAACTAGAAGAGATAGAAATCTGAAATTTTTTTTGTAGATGCATGGATACCCCAGAAGGTGGAAGTAAGTTTCCGTTTTTCGCTATTTTGATTAGTTTTTTTTTAATTAATTAATTAGTACGATTTGTCACCATTTTTTACGCTCTACGCCTGGTATCTCGGCTAATGTATATCGTAGAACATTATGAATGCCACCAATTGAAAGATTAGACAATTCTGGTTTAAAATTATTTGTTTCAAATCTCAGAAAGGCGATTTTTCGAAATTCATCCCCTAAGGGGGTGAAATGGGGTTTACCCAAACCGCTGGAGCTATAGGGCTGAAATTTTCACAGTGAATCCCAATAATGACGTGGACATCCACTAACAAGCGATTTTGCGAAACTCATCCCATAAGGGGGTGAAATGGGGTCAACCCAAAACCGCTGGAGCTATAGGGCTGAAATTTTGACAGTGAATCCCAATAATGACGTGAACATCCACTAACAAGCGATTTTTCGAAATTCGTTCCCCAAAGGGGGAAATGGGGTTTACCCAAACCGCCTGAGCTATAGGGCTGAAATTTTGGCAGTGCATCCCTATAATGACGTGGACATCCACTAAGAGGCGATTTTTCGAAATTCATCCCCTAAGGGGGTGAAATGGGGTTTACCAAACCGCTGGAGCTATAGGGCTGAAATTTTGACGGTGCATCCCTATAATGGCGTGGACATCCACTAAGAAGCGATTTTTAGAAATTCATCCCATAAGGGGGTGAAATGGGGTCAACCCAAAACCGCTGGAGCTATAGGGCTGAAATTTTGACAGTGAATCCCAATAATGACGTGAACATCCACTAACAAGCGATTTTTCGAAATTCGTTCCCCAAAGGGGGAAATGGGGTTTACCCAAACCGCCTTAGCTATAGGGCTGAAATTTTGGCAGTGCATCCCTATAATGACGTGGACATCCACTAAGAGGCGATTTTTCGAAATTCATCCCCTAAGGGGGTGAAATGGGGTTTACCAAACCGCTGGAGCTATAGGGCTGAAATTTTGACGGTGCATCCCTATAATGGCGTGGACATCCACTAAGAAGCGATTTTTAGAAATTCATCCCATAAGGGGGTGAAATGGGGTCAACCCAAAACCGCTGGAGCTATAGGGCTGAAATTTTGACAGTGCATCCCTATAATGACGTGGACATCCACTATAAATAGATTTTTCGAAATTCATCCCCTAAAGGGGTGAAATGGAGTTAACCCAAACCGCTGGGGCTGAAGGGCTGAAATTTTGACAGTGCATCCTTATAATCACGTGGAAATGAATGACTCAAAATTTACTTTATTTAGGATTCCTTTGTCACTTCTCTTGATGACATATACACACCAATCTCTGCTTCAAAACTTGCAGATTTGTTGAGCAGAGGTGATATACGCAGCAATTTGTTTACCATGTTTATTAAAAAAATGCTCTATAATAAACCTTTTTTAGGGATAATAACAACTGACTTTTTTGTTTGTTTTCTTTTCAAGGAAAACAGTGCACATAATAAACAGTTTTTATTTAAAGGCGTTGCAAGGCACGCGGGTTTTATGCTAGTCTATATTAATAAAGGAAAGTGTGTGTCTGTGTGTCTGTGTATCTGTGTGTCTGTGTATCTGTGTGTCTGCTTGTGCGTACCGTCACGCATTGTAGCCAAACTAGAAGAGATAGAAATCTGAAATTTTTTTTGTAGATGCATGGATACCCCAGAAGGTGGAAGTAAGTTTCCGTTTTTCGCTATTTTGATTAGTTTTTTTTTAATTAATTAATTAGTACGATTTGTCACCATTTTTTACGCTCTACGCCTGGTATCTCGGCTAATGTATATCGTAGAACATTATGAATGCCACCAATTGAAAGATTAGACAATTCTGGTTTAAAATTATTTGTTTCAAATCTCAGAAAGGCGATTTTTCGAAATTCATCCCCTAAGGGGGTGAAATGGGGTTTACCCAAACCGCTGGAGCTATAGGGCTGAAATTTTCACAGTGAATCCCAATAATGACGTGGACATCCACTAACAAGCGATTTTGCGAAACTCATCCCATAAGGGGGTGAAATGGGGTCAACCCAAAACCGCTGGAGCTATAGGGCTGAAATTTTGACAGTGAATCCCAATAATGACGTGAACATCCACTAACAAGCGATTTTTCGAAATTCGTTCCCCAAAGGGGGAAATGGGGTTTACCCAAACCGCCTGAGCTATAGGGCTGAAATTTTGGCAGTGCATCCCTATAATGACGTGGACATCCACTAAGAGGCGATTTTTCGAAATTCATCCCCTAAGGGGGTGAAATGGGGTTTACCAAACCGCTGGAGCTATAGGGCTGAAATTTTGACGGTGCATCCCTATAATGGCGTGGACATCCACTAAGAAGCGATTTTTAGAAATTCATCCCATAAGGGGGTGAAATGGGGTCAACCCAAAACCGCTGGAGCTATAGGGCTGAAATTTTGACAGTGAATCCCAATAATGACGTGAACATCCACTAACAAGCGATTTTTCGAAATTCGTTCCCCAAAGGGGGAAATGGGGTTTACCCAAACCGCCTGAGCTATAGGGCTGAAATTTTGGCAGTGCATCCCTATAATGACGTGGACATCCACTAAGAGGCGATTTTTCGAAATTCATCCCCTAAGGGGGTGAAATGGGGTTTACCAAACCGCTGGAGCTATAGGGCTGAAATTTTGACGGTGCATCCCTATAATGGCGTGGACATCCACTAAGAAGCGATTTTTAGAAATTCATCCCATAAGGGGGTGAAATGGGGTCAACCCAAAACCGCTGGAGCTATAGGGCTGAAATTTTGACAGTGCATCCCTATAATGACGTGGACATCCACTATAAATAGATTTTTCGAAATTCATCCCCTAAAGGGGTGAAATGGAGTTAACCCAAACCGCTGGGGCTGAAGGGCTGAAATTTTGACAGTGCATCCTTATAATCACGTGGAAATGAATGACTCAAAATTTACTTTATTTAGGATTCCTTTGTCACTTCTCTTGATGACATATACACACCAATCTCTGCTTCAAAACTTGCAGATTTGTTGAGCAGAGGTGATATACGCAGCAATTTGTTTACCATGTTTATTAAAAAAATGCTCTATAATAAACCTTTTTTAGGGATAATAACAACTGACTTTTTTGTTTGTTTTCTTTTCAAGGAAAACAGTGCACATAATAAACAGTTTTTATTTAAAGGCGTTGCAAGGCACGCGGGTTTTATGCTAGTGTACAATGAATGGCCCTTTCGATTTATCCTACAAGATTATTATCGATGCGCAAGAGGAACGGGGTCACCAGTCGTCGGTTTGTTGTAGGTGAAATGTGTAGTGCGTATTTGTTTATATTTTAGTGGGAAATGTTATTTAACCGCTCGAAGACCGAAAAAAATTAAAAAACATTTAATTGTAGTGCGTTTATAGAATTTTTGAAATGTCGAATTCGAAATTGAAAATATGAGCACCGAAGCACATGTTTTTCTCAGTAAATTCGCGGTGCGATTTGTTGGAAGCGAAGGTCACACTTTCCCTCAAAAATGATTTCCTTTTTGAGCAGTTAAATTGCATATAGTTTTGCCGGGCGTCAGCCTTGCATATAAAGAGAATGAGGAGATTACGATTGCCTGTTTGAGTATAGGAGAACCCAATTGCATTTGGGTGTGTGAAAGTATCTCTATATAGATGACGGTATGCGTATGTGTGGTGTACGGCCCTACTGTCCTGGAACCGGCCTTTTGATGCCTTTCAAATGGCCGGGGATTATATTTTTCAAATTTTCATGTTTGGTGTTCGCCCGTTGTAAGGCCATATTTTATTTTTACTCGAGTAAGCGCGCTGGGTCCAGGGCGGTTTCTGACTGTGGGTGCCTATGCTATCGTGTTTAAAGAGATACCCTAAATGAAGGTATAGTCACCCAGCACTTTTGCGTCAGCCCCGAGTAACACATCTATTCCGAATTAGAGTATAGATACTGCTTGTCTTTGGATTGTGTGTAAGTACGATAATTGTTTTGGTGTGATATTTTGATTATTTTTCATGTGGAAGAGATTGTTTGTTTCAGGACGAGGGACTGAAGTCAACAAAGGTAAAGCGGCGACCGAAGTAGCTCTCCCCGGGCTTCTTTTCAGAATGTCCCTTTTTTTTTATTTGACAGACTAGAGACTTAGGGAAAGTCTCTTTGTACTGTCGACAATCTATTTTTTCCGTATACACTGTCGAACAGCAACTCTAGCCGGAAGATAGAGAAGAGAAAGAGAGAATAGAGTAAGGAACTGTCTGTCACAACCCAGCCGCGATATTTTTATTCCACCTACTCGCAACCATTTCGCGACTCCTGACATCGGGGCATCGAGAACAACTCGCTGGAGTGTTATGCCTCCTGAAACGAGTTGAATCTCATCAACCAACCGATGGCATGCGCTTGGTGGAGCGGGGAAGGACTAGGGAAGGCTATGACAGAAGGAATGTAAAGAGGGAAGAAGAGAGAAGGGAAGTTATGTAGGTGGGAGAGTGGAAAAGGCGAAGGACCGTGGGGCTGGCCGGGATTCGAACCCGGGACCTCTGGGACAGCAGTCAGGCGCCTTACCCATAGACTACCGAGGCCCCCAACTTGGTGGTAGGTACTCCCAAGGTCTCTCCCACACTCCGCCCCCCGATGAGCAGCCTGGCACGGCACACCCAGGATTCCGCCTTACGAGTGTTTATTTGGCATAGTTTACTAAAATTTCAGTGTATTGTGAGAGAGTCGGAGGCTGGTCCATTCGAGCAACCGAACTCAGGTTTTTCACCACAAACTTTGGTATCTTTTATGATAACTTGAGAGACTTGCTTTTGGAGCCTTCTTTTGATCGACCTACTTTGTTTATGTAAACAAACACACGTGATTGAAAATCTGACTCGTTTAGGGATTCCCTCACCTTTCAGGTTATTGTTTTTGTTAAGCCTTTTCACATATTTTGTCCTTGTTCAGCCTGTCCGGTCTATCTGGTCTGTCTGCCATATATACTCTGTCAAAGCTGATGTTACAAGATTTTTAAAGGGTTGACGGTGGAATGGCAGGTTTACATCGTATACATATACGAACAAACTCATACACAACGTCTAGCGGCAATGTCCTTATATAATAATATGAAAGCTGAGGTAGTTTGTAGTTGAAATATTAAAAATATCTTTGAAATGACGACCTGTCTGCGGTATTGTCTAAATTTTTAATCGTCGCAAAGGTACGTTATTATACAACAAAGGGAGGTGTTATATTTTCTAGACATATAATACTATTTCCATTATCAAAACTTTTAGTGTACGTCGTTGTGATTAAAATAATCTTCTCTTATCCCTATTAAAATCGATATCAGAACAAGATAAACAGCTTAAATATAGCTCTTATAAACATACACACACCGATATTTGCTTATCCAAAATAAATCCTAGACGTCCTTGTCAACATAACTTACAGAACAAGCTCTGAACACCTCTTAACTTTTCCAACAAAGTTGACCATGACGCTGTCTCGAATCGGTCTGTCTGCTCATTATTTTGCTGGTTGTTTATAAATAGCCTCAAGGCAGACCAAGTTGCTAATGCACTAATATAGAAGCGGCTGTGTAACTCAACCCTTCTCCTGTGGTAAAGTTTCTGGGCAAGTTGTAGTTGAACGTAATATTAACCAAAATAGTAACTCGGCATAAAAAGCGTAAAATTATATTAAGCATAATATTTCGAAAACAAACATTGAAATAAACTTTATAGCCTTCATAACCTCACATCTCTTAAGATTGAGAACTTTTTGACAACACCCGGTCGGGTTGGAAGGAAATCTTCAAAGGTTAACAAGGACTACTTAAACTTTGTATCAAATTTTGAGAGAGAGAGAAACTTCTACCTTCGCAAAACTTTTTGCGAGCAGTAAAACGAATTCGGCGCCTTAAGTGCCTCAACATGAAGGAACTTCAGATTTTGCCCGAGGCAAAACTATGTAAATATTTCGATACATTACAAGCGCACAACTCGTGCTGTTGTGTCCTTAAGGATACAATTTAACATGTATGAGCAGTAAAAGCTACCTTCTCTATACATCCTGTGCCCTCATCCCGCCCGTCAAATGTATGTGGATATGTAAGTATAAAAAAAAAAGTTGTAAAATTTAAGACATACAAACTAAGAAGACTTACCACCAGAAACTGTCATCTAAAACTTGAAATATATCCTGGGGGGATGCAAATACACATGTTTTGTGCGAATGTTATACCAAACCAGGACCATTTGCATCCCTTGAATATCCTTTTGAATAATTCAGGACATTCATATCTACTGGCATCATCTCACCAGTTAGCCAAAACACAGCCAAGGATTCGCTCTCCTGTCGCTCCCTTTCTCTCTCGAAGCAAAGTGCTACTTGTTTGTCCCTTTTTTTGGTCCTGCAAGGCAACTATAATACCACTATGCGCCTAGTCTAGCGCAGCTCTAGGCTGGAGCTGAGTTTTTACGAGAGAATACCACAAATGAAATGTAAATTGTTCTTCCTTGCGGCCCCGTAAACCTGAAAAGTAGTAGTCCTTGCCGGGGTTTCATTCAATTCAATGCCCATAAGCCGGCTGGGCTACACTGGAATCTGGCAGCGAAGAATCCTGCCCCGAAAAGGATCCTAAAGCACCATAGACGAAAAAAATTAGGATGAATTTTCATTCTTGGCGGGGAAAATGCTTGCAGCTTCTGGAACGGGAACACGGACATGTGATGTTTCTGATTGTTCTTCTGTTTGTTCTTCTATGACTGTGTGTAGGTGTGGGTGTGTAGGGATGCAAGGATATTTGAATAATTCATTTCAAAATATAAAAGGAAGACGCTGCTGAAAAACACGCTTTAAAGACAGTTTCAGAGGTCTGCTTTTTCACAGTTCGGTGGTAATTAATTTATTCGTTAATGACATTTCGGCTTTTCATGACGCTAGAAGAAAGAGGCGGATTTTTTCTGGAGTTGGTGTTTGTAAAAAAATGCTAATTCATTTCCCTTTGCAGAGTTAGCCAGCAGAAGAAGCTCACACCAATTGTGTTTTGAAGTTGCTTCTTTTTTACCAGCATATTTTAATCCGGAATTAAATTTTTTTATAAGGTTTTTGACCAATTACAAAAGGACATACGGTTATGAAAGGGAAGGAGTCTTCAACACAGACACAAATTTTATACACATTATTTTCGCACTAAGCGAAGCCCAAATATCACCTGATGCTACTTTAGGCCACTATCAGCACTAAGCATATAAGACATAGAAAGTGCACCTAAAAAAAATTTGGGTACTGTTCTTATCTTCTCTTTCTCGTAGTACTAAAATCTACCTCAGAGTGCTAAATTGGTAGCAGATTATTTTGCATGACTTAAGCTAGTGACAGAATTACGCGCAAACGCGGTGCGGGCAATGACAGATAGAATAGAATATGTGTATTGAAATGCGAACTGACGAAATGTGGCTTGAGCGCTACGCAAACACCGCGTAAGTTGCTTTACTTTCTACTTCTTGCGCGTTGCCGCGCGGTCCAGTGTAAAAAAGTTGTTTGTGTGTTGTGTTTTGAGTCATGTTTTGGTGTTGGTGGGCATTTTGTTTATGTTTTGAATGGTGTGCTGGTGATGGGGATAGGAAATTTGGTGAATTTAATAATTATTTCGAAATTGTGGTGATGAAATTAGTACCTAGAACAAATACAAGTCCTGTAGGATAGAAAATTAATACGCAAATCATACAGCTTTTTCAGTTTATTTCAGTTGTTACTTTGATTTTTAGGTTGTGTCAAAGTCGGGACGCGACACCAGGACTTTGTGTCAGTGAAAAATCCGCACACACCGCGAAGCCAATGTCCGCACCGCCATTGCGCGTGATTCTGTCACTAGCTTTAATGGGAGTACTGCGCTTAGGTGATGCATTTTGGGGGAGGAAAATTTCTGGTCCCATTCATCTTCCATGCGTGAATTGAGTACGTTGAATTGATTGAAAACAATAAAAGAACGTTCATTACAGGCCGCCGGCAGGCATTGGCCTTTCAGGCGAGATCGCAAGGCATGCCCTAATGAAGTCCATATATTACTCAGTCTGACTGAGGGATGAGAACTTCAGGTTTCAGAGTGGACAGGCCGTGGAATGCAGCTGGCGACATGATTACCTACAGGCACATAGGCCAAGACGATAGTTTAGCATAGCAGGTTGTTAATTCATGGCCTCAAGGAAATATTCAAAGCGGCTCCAGACTTACGACGTGAGCACGAGGGTTGATGGTTTTCGCGTCTAGTTCGCGCCTTACTTTCCGTTCCGAGTGGATACGGCTTGAATTCTTGCCGTTAAATTACGCCTTGAAACTGAACAGGAGTTTAGCTCTTCAGGCACGAACTTTTTTGTCAGTTGGCGGCAGGTAAGTGTGTGGTGTGTGGCTTCAGGTCGAGAACTTTCAGGCCACGGATTAGGGATCCGCCTTTGAGTCAATTTTGTACGACTTAAAATGTAAAAGGTACGGGGTTAAAGCATCAAAAAAGGTGTTTTTTTGATAAAAAAATGTTTTTGGGCGAAAAGCGAAAAAAAAAAACTTTTTTTGATACTTTACATGACACGACAAGAGTCGGCTGCAAAAATTGTGTCCATTCCATCGTTCTCTCCACCTCTATAAACCACCTTTGCAGCCGACTTTTTTCGTGTCGCGTGTACGCTCTTGTAGAACCCGGCTAGGTAATGCAGCAATAACACAAAATCGTCCTACTGTATTTATGTGTGTGTATCCGCAATATCAATTACTGAATCTTCATACAGAGTTTACCCTGGGTTAACGCAGAGTAAGCGCCAATGGAAACACGTGGTTAATAATGTTTCACGAAACACGTCGGATTACCCGGCTTAATCATGTATTATGTGGCTTAATCATGTATATAATGTATATGTGTTTGTTTAAGTAAGTGTTAGTGAAAATGTCAAATTACGCTACACCTATGACAGGGGATTCCTCACGTGCATACCATACCTCCACGTTAAGGAAAAGTCTGTGGGTCCAACGACCTTTGACAGACTCGTCCCACTTCTTTTACCTTTATTCCCTTACGTATTCGCAACGCGGAATCTGCGTCGGCCGTGCACACACACATTGCCATTGCATATAGGAGGACTGTGGTAACCACCTTCCCCGAAAGGAGGCGGTGACTCCGTCTAGCGGCCCTAAGGGCACAAATCGCAAGCCCTTTGTTTGTCTTAAAATTTAGCCTCCGGTCGATCTGTTCGCCTACTTTGATCCTTACGGAAGTTAGCTTTCTCCTTTTGCTGATCAGCACCGCTTTAGTTCAGTCTTCATTTCAGTCCAGCGCGTTTTAGCCACACTTTTATTTTACAGATCGCAGAACCCGATCGCCACTGCTTCCTTTGGAAGGCCAAGCCCCACCACATCATTGTGCACTGCGATCCACAGGAAAGGGCTTAGGAAGGAATCCTGCGGAACCCAAAATGTAGTCACGAACACGCTCGAATGTAGCCGGCTACTACTCGCACTAGGTACGCTGACCTTGCCTTTCGGAGGCCAAATTGCTTTTCTTCGACTGGCCTCCCATCCTTTCCTAAAGGCTTGTTCGGCTTCGGTAAAAGCACGTGTGCTGTTTCCATCTCTCAGACACGCCGTGAAGACTTCAGCGAACCTGATGGAACTAACGTAGCTACTAGCTTAGCCATTTTGGTTGGTATGCCATCCTTGCCGGGGGCTATCTTTTTTGCGGCCTTCAGAATCTCCTCTGTGGTTATCACAGGTACTTCTTCTGGGTCGTCCTGATGGGTGAGTAGATCACCAGTTCGGACGTTCTATGGAAACAGGTCGTACCCTATACTCTGGAGCAGCACGGGACAGGTGATCGGCGGAGAGCGGTTGCCCTTGACTGCTGACTATATATAGGCTCGGCCAGTGGTGTTGTGCTAATTTTTCTTTTACCGGAACGCGTATATATAATTATATAGACAGGGCCGATCCTGGGTAGGCGGCCGCTCTGTGCGGTCTCATGTCCCAAATTTACTCACGTACATACTCAAATTCTTACACTATCGGTGGGAAATGTAAAAACTACAAAGATGGGAATTTCATCTACCAATACAGAAAAAAATACGAGTGTGCGTAGGACCACACTTTAGAAGTGTTAACTTCTATGGCTAGTCTAAATGTCCAAATCAATCTTAATACAGGACGATAACGATTAATATATTTTATTTATGAATATTCTGTTAAAGTTTATTAAATTGATACTTATATGCACTCCCTCCAAAATGTGTTGCAATGTTTTGGAAATTAAACAATTTATCTTAAACTTATCACACAAAGATCGGACGAAGGATGACTGGGATAATGTAGTTTTTAGTAAAAATAGTAGATAATACATATATAGTAATAAATACAAAGTACATAGTTAATAGGAAAAATGTAGTACATAGTACTTGTCGTCGGGTTGATGCAATAGTCACGAAACAAAAATTTTTGCTATTTTAAACATTGTGCAAATATGCAAAAAAGTCATATTATATTTAGCCAAAGTCACGGATCTAAATTTTTATGGGAATCCACTGGATTTATTTTGAATTTTTTCAGAACATAGTACATAATATGCAGTACATTGTATATAGTACTAAATAGATAATATATAATACATAGAAAATAATATAACATACCAGTAGGGAATGGAATTACTGGAAAAACTACTTCTACAGAAGCAGTTCAGTACTTCCACCCAGTACAAAAAAGGCATTACATTAACACGGCGATGGCCTAGGCTGGGAAGTACTTTTTTTTCCCTTCCATTTGGAAGTACTTATACTACATTTATTACTAAACTCATAATGCAAAGTTATTATACTGTAAATTTTTATAATATAATTTAGTTGGCGTAGGCGTGAAGGGGTGGGGTAGCTTGAAGTAAAATTAAGCGATTTATATTTATATCATAAACATAAATTCAAATATCCTTACTAATATTATAAATGCGAAAGTAACTCTGTCTGTCTGTCTGTCTGTCTGTCTGTCTGTCTGTCTGTCTGTCTGTTACGCTTTCACGCCTAAACCACTAAACCGATTTTGATGAAATTTGCAACAGACATAGGTTAGACCTTGGAGACGGACATAGGCTACCTTTTATGGAGAACAAAAGGGTTGAAGGGGGTGAAATGGGGTTCAATAAGTTGCAAGGGGATTTTTTTCTATTGTATAAAAAGTAACTGACTGACAGACAACGCACAACTTAAACCGCTAGAGCTAAAGGGCTGAAATTTTGACTGTGCATCCCTATAATGGCGTGGACATCCACTAAAAAGCGATTTTTCGAAATTCATCCCCTAAGGGGGTGAAATGGGGTTTATCCAAACCGCTGGAGCTATAGGGCTGAAATTTGGACAGTGCATCCCTATAATGGCGTGGACATCCACTAAGCAGCGATTTTTCGAAATTCATCCCCTAAGGGGGTGAAATGGGGTTTATACAAACCGTTGGAGCTATAGGGCTGAAATTTTGACAGTGCATCCCTATAATGGCGTGGACATCCACTAAGAAACGATTTTTCGTAATTCATCCCCTAAGGGGGTGAAATGGGGTTTATCCAAACCGTTGGAGCTATAGGGCTGAAATTTTGACAGTGCATCCCTATAATGGCGTAGACATCCACTAAGAAGCGATTTTTCGAAATTCATCCCCTAAGGGGGTGAAATGGGGTTTATCCAAACCGTTGGAGCTATAGGGCTGAAATTTTGACAGTGCATCCCTATAATGGCGTGGACATCCACTAAGAAGCGATTTTTCGAAATTCATCCCCTAAGGGGGTGAAATGGGGTTTATCCAAACCGTTGGAGCTATAGGGCTGAAATTTTGACAGTGCATCCCTATAATGGCGTGGACATCCACTAAGAAGCGATCTTTCGAAATTCAGCCCCTAAGGGGGTGAAATGGGGTTTACCCAAACCGCCGGAGCTATAGGGCTGAAATTTTGACAGTGCATCCCTATAATGACGTTTACATCCACTAAAAAGCGATTTTTCGAAATTCATCCTCTAAGGGGGTGAAATGGGGTTTATCCAAACCGTTGGAGCTATAGGGCTGAAATTTTGACAGTGCATCCCTATAATGGCGTGGACATCCACTAAGCAGCGATTTTTCGAAATTCATCCCCTAAGGAGGTGAAATGGGGTTTATCCAAACCGTTGGAGCTATAGGGCTGACATTTTGACAGTGCATCCCTATAATGGCGTGGACATCCACTAAGAAACGATTTTTCGTAATTCATCCCCTAAGGGGGTGAAATGGGGTTTATACAAACCGTTGGAGCTATAGGGCTGAAATTTTGACAGTGCATCCCTATAATGACGTTTACATCCACTAAAAAGCGATTTTTCGAAATTCATGCCCTAAGCGGGTTTACCCAAACCGCTGGAGCTATAGGGCTGAAAGTTTGGCAGTGCATCCCTATAATGACGTTTACATCCACTAAAAAGCGATTTTTCGAAATTCATTCCCTAAGGGGGTGAAATGGGGTTTATCCAAACCGTTGGAGCTATACGGCTGAAATTTTGACAGTGCATCTCTATAATGGCGTGGACATCCACTATAAAGCAATTTTTCGAAATTCATCCCTTAAGGGGGTGAAATAGGGTTTATCCAAACCGCTGGAGCTATAGAATTGAAATTTTAACAGTGCATCCCTATAATGACGTGGACATCCACTAAAGAGCGATTTTTCGAAATTCATCCCCTAAGGGTGTGAAATGGGGTTTATACAAACCCCTAAAGTTATACGGCTGAAATTTTGACAGTGCATCCCTATAATGACGTTTACATCCACTAAAGAGCGATTTTTCGAAATTCATCCCCTAAGGGTGTGAAATGGGGTTTTTACAAACCGCTAAAGCTATAGGGCTGAAATTTGGACAGTGCATCTCTATAATGGAGTGGACATCCACTATAAGGCGATTTTGCGAATTTCATCCCCTAAGGGGGTGAAATGGGGTTTATCCAAACCGCTGGAGCTATAGGGCTGAAATTTTGACAGTGCATCCCCTTAATGACGTGGACATCCACTAAGAAGCGATTTTTCGAAATTTATCCCCTAATGGGGTGAAATGGGATTAACCCACACCGCTGAAGCTGGAGGGCTCTAATTTTGACCGTGAATCACTACAATGACGTGGGCATCCACTTAGGGACGATTGAAATTTATCCCCTAAGGGGGTTAAATGGGGTTAAGCCAAACCGCTGGAGCTAAACGGCTGAAATTTTGACAGTGCATCGTGGACATTTACTAAGAAGCGATTTTTCGAAATTCATCCCCTTAAGGGGTGAAATGGGGTTACCAAACTACTGGAACTACAGGGTTGAAATTTGGACAGTGCATCCCTATAATGACATGGACATCCACTAAGAGGCGAGTATTCGAAATTCATCCCCTAAGGGGATGAAATGGGGTTAACCCAAACCTCTGAAGCTGAAGGGCTGAAATTTTGACAGTGCATCCCTATAATCACGTAGAAATGAATGACTCGAAATTCACTTTATTTAATATTCATTTGTGATTGCTTCATAATTTCTTACATCCACGTAAATAGGCGAACAAACTTAACGAACGTTCGTCAAACCCTAAAATGTCACTTTTCTTGATGACATATACATGCCAATCTACTTTAAAACTTGCAGATTTGTTGAGGAGAGGTGATATTCGCAGCAATTTGTTTACCATATTTATTAAAAAAATGCACTATAATAAACCTTTTTTAGGGATAATAACAGCTGACTTTTTTGTTGGTTTTTTAAGGAAAACATTGCACATAATAAACAGTTTTTAAAAGCGTTGCAAGGCACGCGGGTTTTATGCTAGTATGTTTATACATTAAAGACATAAAACTTAATGGCTGAGACAACTGTGATGATTAACAAAGAAAACGAGCAGCTACGAAGTTTTTCAACACGCTTTTTGCGCGAAATCAAACGCTTGGTCACCAAACCCATTCTCCTCTGCATTATTTATAAGTAATTACATAGAACACTAATTAAAGAAGTACTTCCAAATCGACTTCCCACAATAAATACCTGCGATTTTCCCTACTGGGATACTACCTCAGATATGTACGTAAAATACAGATGCCCAGTCGAATAGGCGAAACGCCGAAACGTATTCCATGTCGCCGAAAGCGATTAATCCAAGCAAAAGATTTAAATATTGCAGCCATTTAGTTGGCTAGAGCATGGCAACTTTTAGTCGAGGTCCAGCAACAGACATCAGCGATGGTGACGCGCATTTTTGGTTCTCACCCGTTTCTGGGCACTTGTGCCTATGCAGCTGGCTAGAGCATGGCTTTTGGTTTAGCTCCACATAGAAACAGCAGCGTATAATTCTATGTGTGCGAGGAAAAATAGCCCGCGCTTGGTGGGTGGGATTGGGTTAGAATGTTGCAATGCAGAAGCTGCTCTCAGCATTCGTTTTATATTCTCGCGCCGCTCCCCGCTTCTCTACCAGCTGCATAGGCACAAGTGCCCAGAAACGAGTGAGCAACAAAGTGCGCGTGTCGCCATCATGTGTCCAGAAACGGGTGTAGCAACAAAATGCGCGTGTCGCGAATTCTTTGTTTTACCCCCAGCGAAAAAGTGCCAAACGCGCCTAAAGAAGTTAACACTTCAAAAAAACGTTCCGGACTCCGGTTCACGGTTCGTTCCGGTTTTTGTTCCGGTTCGGGTTCGGTTCAGACCCTTGTTTATAATAATACCATAGACAAATAAAAGGAAAGATGTTCCATTTCATATAAGAAAAGTGTGCACTATCCTGATGAAAGAGCTTTCCTATTTCCTCCATTTAAGCTTCCTCCAAACGAAACCTGCCCCCGCTAAATCATTATTTTCGGTGGCACTGTCAAGAGACTTGAGTAAGTTTCATATTTGGAGAGAGTGAAACTAAATGAAAAGAAAAATGTTAGGGATGGATGGGAGCATGGGAGAATGGTCGAGCTGTTTGCGTTTGCGTTTTTTTTACAGGTTTTCTTATTTATGAAATATCAGCATACGTACATATAAAGAATGATTATATTTTTTTCTAGGAAAATTTTATTAAGGGGATAAAATTGTAGGCGGGAATCTATTTGAATTAGAAAACAGCTGTTTGATTTTTGTTTGAATGACAAAAATCAATTGCACATTTGGAGGCAGTTACAATTTTATTTTTTCAGGTCAGACTTTTCGGTTTTTACTACTTTGCAAAAGTAAGTAAAATCGTTTGTTTTGTGCGAATATTGATTTCGTTTTGATTTACAAAAAACATTTCCGCAATATGTTTATTTTTCAGATTGGGAAATGTTTAATTTTCGTAAAGAAAATTATTGCGTTTTGCAAGATTTCAAGATGTAAAATAGTAACAAATTTAAAAATATGAAGTGGAAATTATACTTTATGCATGGTTATTAATGGATATTCTTAATTAATAGTGCACTCTCTCAGCAATAGGAAAGCTCTTTCATCAGGAAAGTGCACACTTTTCTTATTTGAAATGGAACATCTTTCCTTTTATTTGTCTATGATAATACATATAAAATTGCTGAACGCAAACGAGAGCATCCGACACGTACCAGAACCCCGTCTACAACATAACGATGACACCAGAGAAACAAACGAACCCACTCTGGAAGAAGTACAAAGTGCCATACGACTCTTAAGAAATAACAAATCTCCAGGAATTGATAACATCCCAGCAGAGCTGATCAAGCAAGGAGGCGAACCGCTTTCAGCAGCTATACATGAATTACTATGCTGCATATGGAGGAACGAAAAAATGCCTGAAGATTGGGAGCAAAGCATTATCTGCCCAATACACAAAAAAGGAGATAGATTCAACTGTGCCAATTACAGAGGCATATCTCTTTTAAGCACAGTGTATAAAATAATGACCAATATAATTAAGGCCAGACTGGAACCTTACGCAGAAGCTGCAATAAGTGAATACCAAGCTGGATTCAGAAGAAATAGGTCAACGATGGATCAACTTTTTTCAATAAGGCAAATCCTCCGAAAATGCTGGGAATACAACATCGACGTGTATCAACTTTTCATCGACTTTAAACAAGCATACGACAGCATCGACAGGGAAAAAATGTATGCGACAATGCTGGACCTAACCCCTAAAGATAGTGAAACTGACTAAAATGACAATGGAAAATACAAGGTGTGCAGTCAGAATACAAGGAGAATTGACGGAGTCCTTCCCAGTCAAGCAAGGCTTAAAGCAGGGCGATGGGCTGGCACCCATGCTATTTAATCTCTGCCTTGAAGGAGTAATTCGCAAAGTAAACATTGATGCGAACGCAACCCTGCTTAACAAATCAAAACAGTTGGCAGGATATGCCGACGACATAAACTGCCTTGCCAGATCACTGTCATACCTTAGAGAAGTATTCACAGAATTAGAAGATGGAGCTAAAGATATAGGGGGCTGCAAATAAATGCAGAGAAGAGCAAGATTCTAATTCAGTCAAGGGTGGAAAGAAGAAGAAGAAACCACAACACCACCTGGGGGGAATATAACTTCGAACGGGTAAGCCAATTTAACTACCTGGGGTCCACAGTCAGTGAAGACAACGATGAAACGATAGACGTACAAAGAAGAATAAACGCCGCAAACAGAACATACTTCTCACTACTGCCAGTAATGAAATCCAGAGACATCCACAGAAAAACAAAAATAAGAGTCTACAAAACCATCATACGTACAGTAGCTACGTATGGTTGTGAAGCATGGAGTATCTCCCAAAAATCCGCCGACAAGTTGGATATATTTGAGAGGAAGGTTCTCCGAAGGATATACGGCCCAATTAATGAAGACAATGCATGGAGAATACGCTACAATCACGAATTGTACGACTTATACAAAGAATGTAAACTTTCGACCCATGCCAAGCTACTGCGTTTACGTTGGGCCGGCCATGTCCAAAGAATGGATGACTCAAGGATACCAAAAAAAAAAAAATCCCTGTATCTACTACCAGATGGCAAAAGACCAGTTGGCAAACCACGGTCAAGATGGGAAGATAATGTTAAGACCGATGCAGCGAAACTGCTCAACACGAGAAACTGGAGACAAGCTGCGGAGCAGAGAGACGTCTGGAGGAAGAAGCTGAAGGAGGCCAAGGCTCGAATTGGGCCGTAGAGCCATCGAAGAAGAAGAAGAATACATATAAAACTTCGTCAAAAATTAGAAAAAAAAATCAGCAATTATTTTTAATTTTTTTTCAATACGTCAGCCAATTCCCGTTATCAGAAATCATCTTTAGTTCCGGAACGCGTTCCGGTCCAAAAAGGAAGTACCGGAACGACGTTCCGGAGCGTTCCGGCTCGACAACACCACTGGGCTCGGCCTCAGGTGTCCAAGCGTGCTTATCTGCACAACCTTTTGAAGTGCTCGGAATTACTTTTAGTGATGGGTTTGTTCAGCCTTCTTCTCGCTTCTTTATATCTTTTAAGGAGCTTTTCGAATTCCGGACGCTTCCTATTTCCCTGAGTTCTCTTTCTCGCTTTCAAACAGGCTCTTCGGCATTTGTCGATCTTTGCGTACTACCTGAAGTTTGGTGGATGTCGACGGTTGCTGACGCACCGCGGCTGGACGCGTCACATGCTTGCTTTACAGAGTCTTCAGTCCGCTCTGTCCTCTCCCTGGCATCTCTTGCCGGCCTCGCATCATGCAGGAATACTTCATCGAACACCTCTGTGTCGAGTTTCTCAACGGTCTATTGTTTGACCATGTACACATCGTTCACCCGCCACTGAATCGTTCACGTACATAGGTGATATCGATTACAGATGTTCTCCCACCGCACTGTTAAACCTTCGTTACCATAAAAATGCCAAATCATGACTTCAAAATCTAATATTTACTACTTACCCAAATTTCTCTAGGATTTATCCTATTCGATTGGTGGTTGTGTTTGATAAGCCTACACACACGACATTACACATTTTGATTGGTCATTAACAACCTTTCCAATTAGCTGTCCTCGGCCAACAAATACCCCATTAAGGTTTTTACACCAATTTTATGTAAGGGTTGATGATATTGTTGCTTAAACTGGAGCCAGACCACTTGAATGCCGGCATTATAAAATTGATGGCCCCGACAATGTTATTCGAAGGATGAAATTAATTGATTTTTCTCATAACGCAAAAATATAGTTTACGGCAGAAATTTTCTTATACGTTTCCTCCCTTAAATCATCGCATACACACCCTCGAAAGCAGGACCTCCTAATGACTTTTTGATGGCAGCGATAAATCTGTTTTATGTGGCACATTAACAACCTCCAGTATCCACACAGGACCACAGAAGATCAAACTTTCCCACCGAGGACACAATAATCTAATAAGGGAATTTTTATTTGTATAAAGAGAAAGAAGTTTTGCAAAACGCTCTGACACATACACATCGCCCCGAAGCCACCCCTAAAAGTAAGCAAACCTTTGTCCAGACACTTCTACCCCGAAGCCATCAACAGAGGGCGCAGCAAGCTCGGCAAGCTGTTTATACGGAGCCACCGTCAATAAATTTTTGCACACCCCTATGTTAAATATTGAAGCACTGACCAGCATTAAATTTTAGCCCCAGGATCACTTGCTGCTGGGGTGTGTGCGGGGGGCTGAATGACAATCGATATCCAAATGTCTACACTCGCATCAGCGTGTAAACAAGGGGTTTACAGCCCCCCGGCATCCGACCATCGTCGGCACCCCATCTGGCACATCCGCCTCAGAAAATCCGCTAAACGGTTGCGTATAGAGGAGGCAGCCTTATGTGTGTATGGGGAGGTGAGGTGTTTGTGGCAATTATTCTCTGGCTTATGAAGGACTCCTCCGGATCCCGACAGCAAATCAACCACGAGGATGTGGATCTTGTTGACTTTGCGGCTTTAACGAAAAACGTTCGGATAAACTTTACGAGACAAGGTCAATATTTGATGATGGAATTTCGTGCGTCGTGTTTACCAGATTGCAAAAATACAAACCCCTTAACTTCCTTAAGAACGGCGGCAAAAGGATCTCGGGATAAATCTACATCTTTATCCTCAGTCGTTTGTTTGCATAAATAGTAGGCTCCATCCTAAACGGATACCGAGAACCGGCGGGGCGGAGGCTTTTAGTGTAGACTGATTCGGGCCTTTGAAGTAGCAGCAGAGCGCTCCCATGAGAATACACAGGATCCTGGGAAAGGATGTAATAAAATGGCGGAAGATACTATCATTTGCTTTCTATATTACTATTTTGTACCGTTATTAGCCAAACTCTTGAGATTAAGATCAATGCTGAGTTGGATTTAATGTTTTTGATTATTTTGGCCGTGATTCTAAATGTTGGCAGTTTATTTTTTATTTGCAGAGGATGGAGGGGGTGGGGGTTGTTGTTATGTATTTGTGTTTCGTAAGAATTATGAGTTGAAATAAATTGAATTGTGTAATAGTAAAATTTTGTAGGGGATTGGAGGGTAATGTTCGACTTTATTCCCCAAAGGGCTTCTAATGGAGCTTCCCAGTGGTCGGAAATGACAAAAATTGAGTCTGCGGAATTTATCAAGCCTGATTCACCATGTTCATGTCGTAAAAATGTTGTGTTAAAATGTATTTTTTTGTTGGACTGCTGCAACTTCAAACTTCAACTTCGAAAGGAAAGTTCGGCCTCGGTAGCCTAGAGGTTAAGACGCCCGACCACAGCCCCAACAGATATCCGTGGTTCGAATCCACTTTGCGGCATGGTCCTTCGCGCTTCCTTTACTCCAACATAGACAGATTACAATGGACAATGTTATGCAGGATGCTCGAAAGCTGCTTTTCGCGTATCTAATGGAGATGGTCATTTAGTCGACATTGTATTCAAAATCTGAAATAAATGGTAAAGAATATCCTATATAAATCTTGCTCGTTTGTCTAAATCGGCTAAAAAATGTGAAAGTTAATCAATATTGAAATACCGAAGGTCTAGATGGCGCACCTCATATGACTGATAGCAGCGAAGCTGACAACGAAGCATTGTCATTCGCAATCTAATATAAGGATTTTCTTGAAGTGTCAGATGGAAATGGTACTGAATCCTTTATAATTAAAAAGAAAATAGTAAGCGTGGAGATAAAAGTTGAACCGAGAGAAGCAAAATGGACAAGGTTACCTGGAACAGCTATTTAGACTTTCAGTTAATGCAACAATCATCAGTATCATATTATAAGTCAAGTGTTCCTACAGCTAAGGGATGCTTTTCAACACTAAGTTGGACTAAAATTTGACGAAAGACCTGTATGGTTGAAGAGAGGTATTTGGGTCTAGTCCTACCTTGCTAGGTTTCCTACATCAATATTACCAAATTTATCAAGGGCCTCTATTTTTCTTTGGAAATCAAAAAGCCCATGATGAGGTAGGCAATCTCAATGGGGTCATCCTTATGTGGTTACTGGGAGATCAGGACAGTAAATAGAATATGTTTTGTCCCTGTTATCTGACCCTGTTATCATTGAACTGGCTATTGGGACAGCTACTACTTTGGTGAGTTGAGTTCGTTAGTTGGTCTCTAGGCACTACGCCCGAAGTAGCAGCAGATTCAGAGGACTGGCACTAGGAGGACTAGTCTGCCTTTCATGTTCGATGCCGCTGTATTTCGATATAGAGTAGTAGAAGTAGAGAAGTATTGTAGTTTGTTCAGCTCGACCTTAACGAAGCAAGTGTGAGTGAAGTTCCAGTCTTAAGCAGACTACTGAACTTGTTCAATCGGCTTAGCTTCCAAAAGTGAGATATAGGGGCTACTAAAAGTATAATGGCCTCGATTCCCAGATCCGACGGGAGGGAAGTGAGTGAGGATTTGACACTTTGCGATTCTCAAATCCGCAGTCCCGGATTGGTTTAAATCGAAAATTCGGAGTGAAGACTCACGCGATAATGAAATAAACGATGTCGGATTATCTTAGGCGCATTTGTCGTTCATATCCGCAGAAAATTTGTTGCGGATCACACTTTTACAGCGCGGAAAATGTCAAAAAGAAATTCGGGGTTGCGGATTTGAGAATCGCAAAGTGTCAAATCCGCAACTCACTTCCCTCCCGTCGGATCTGGGAATCGAGGCCAATAGTTCATAGTTCCACATTGCTACCGCGGTACTCCTTCCTTAGACACCTCACTGAAAAAATAAACAGAAATCAAAGAGTGAATTATACAAACACGTCCTTACAAACTCGACTAAGAATGACTAAAAATATTTATCCTACAAATAAATAAAATTTCCTCTATTGCTACAGAAACAGAACTCACTCATCGTCATTTGGTGGGTGATTTTCTTTGTGCGACTTGACAATAGATGTGCTGTCAAATATTTGAGCAAAAGGGCTATTGACAAGTGCAGTGAAATTTACTAATTAACCCCTAATGGTGTCCCAATTAGTGCTATCGATTTCATTTCAGAACTATGTACATGAAATCATTAGATTTGTTTCATTCATGTTTGATGGAACTAGCAAGAGCACTCGTCGTTGTGTTTTCACGATTTCAATAATTAGTTCAAGTTGATGCTTAAATGCAATTAACTATTGAATACTCGAATATCTGTTTGGTGGAATTTCAAGTACGTTCTGTGAAATTGTGGTAATGGATATTAATTTCAAGCTTTTCAAAGATGTACATTATGTCTGACTAAATCGTCGGAGTTTTGACTCCATTTCCAAGTCGGACGATTTTGGTGACCACATGTTTACATTAAAAGAAAATTTTTGTATGTGATTGAAACGTTTTTTTTACGAAAGTGTTTTTTTTTTATTTGGAAGCTTAAGCTTAACCGGTTAATAATAGGGTACCAAATTTCCGCATAGGTGGTGTCTTCATCTAGCGGTCGGCGCACCTCCTTATTCACCTGGTAGTCTGGTACTGTTGGCGTCACAGCCTTTGTCGGCTGGATATTGGGCCTGACGGTTGTGACTCACCCGGCTGTTAAAAAATGGATTCACTCATATAACACCCAGTAGTGCAAATCACTACCTTCTCCTTGCATCCACCAGACTACCCTTAACTTTTAATACTCTTTTTCTATTTTCAGGTCAAGCTTACTAGTAGACATTGCACCATGAGTTGAACGACATGACGGTCTAGTGGTGGAGTTGCAAATGTTTTCCGCCACTTTTCGTGACCCCCCCCCAAACAAAATTCTACATCCGCGTCTGCACGAGCCTCAATCGTAAGTATGATTCGTCGGTGGGGCCGTGGAGTGGTGAAACAACACAAGTACCAACTACATTCCTGGACTACCACTTACTTGTACGAAAGCGCCCTCCATCAGGGCGGACGAGGAGTACTTAGGGGAGCGTGGAGGCCACCTGACAGAAATTTCTAGAGCGAGAGACCTCACAACCCGCTAAGCCATCCTGATTATGCCTTAGCACATCATCCTACCTAAAAATTTAAAGAGCACAAGAGCACTTTCCACACAAAACATAATAATTCTCAAATACTTATTTAATGCATTACACCTTATGTAATAGAATTACATTATTCGAAATACAATTAAGCAACCAAATCAAAATCAAATCTAGAAAGTATAGTGATGAAGTTAGACAAGGTGGTTATATTACCATGCGTTTACAAATTCTTCAACATGAATCTGAAAAAAACCCGCCCTGGTACCACGACGTTTTTTTTGTTTACATTTATACACTTGCGATCCAAAAAATTTCGTACACAACATGAAACACTGTGAACACAGAATTATGTGAAAACAACAGAGGACTTAAAGGGGTCATCCATAAATTACGTCACACGAATTTCATGATTTTTTGACCCCTCCCCCGTCCTTGTCACAGTTGGGCACATTTGTGCCACTGCCCCCTTCCTAGTGAGACGTCACATATTTTGCAATTTTATTATATCTAGAAATAGTAAATTAAAACAGCAATTCCGAAATTAATTTTTTTTCCATTTAAATTATTTTTTAATGGTTTTATATAGCTTGACCTCGTATATTCAGGGGCGGCGCTTTCATAGGTGCGAATGGTGCACTTGCACCGGGCGTAATTGGTCGGGGGCGTCGTTTCAGACAACAAAAATTGGCTGTAATCGTTCATCCTCGCATGGGTCTTCGCAAGAGCCAACTTTTCCAACTAACAATACGTCGAAATGATTTAGCTTGTTATTGTTTTAATCTTAATTCTGCCTTCTGCCATTCCTTTTCCTTTTCTTTTTCTAGCAAAACGGTGACAAGACATAACAACAACCACACTGTCAAAAAGTTGAATTGAATTGAGGTTCAAAAAATCTGCTCAGCCCATCGTCCTCTCCTCATTATATCTCCCACACAGCGAGTGGTTGTGTCTTTTTCCATTGTCCTTCACTGCGTTCAAAAATAAATAGCTTATGGGGCACAATATGAGATAGTGCACCGGGCGCAAAAAACCCAAGCGCCGGCCCTGCGTATATTAGTTTGTTTGTTTCTTTGGTTCAAATTTTGGGACAGCTTTTTCAATTACTTCTACTTAACCGATTCTTATGAAAATTTGCACACACACATTGAGTTCCCCAGTGACAATGTAATCTAACAGTTTTGTAACAAAATCAAGATGGCGGACAATTTTTGCAACTTGGGTTTCGATCGGCATCGGGGGGTTTTTAGGCCCACAAATGACGATTCTGTGGTCAAAATTTGAAAATTTGATATGACAGATGAATTTTACAAATATGTTCTGAATCTATTGAAAGTCGGTATCGGGGAGGTCACAAATGACGAATCTGGTAATAGTTTAAAAAAACCAAAATGAGAATTAATAACTGTTGTTAAAATTAGAAAATTTAAAATGGCGCTGGCAATATGGTAGGCATAATACGCGTTTCACATATTAGAACCAGTTGAGCCTATTGAGTTAGAAAAGGAAGATGAGGTATCACACTTGTCCATGTACGAAAACCAGTTCCAATTGGCTCAACAAGCTATGAATGCTGATCAAAGAGAAATATTTATGATGGTAACCAAATCAATTCAAACTCAGATATTTGGTAGTGACAAAAGATTGAGAATATTATTAGGAGCCAAAGTTATGTTACGTGCTAACATTGACTTCTCGACGTCTCGAAAGGGTTGGTGAACGGCGCGCTATCGACTACATAACAAAGTCTCAGTTTCGCCGAACACAAATGTATGAAACGGACATATCATCTGTTCAGATTGATTTTAAAAGGGACGACGTCCACCTTATCCATCCTAAAGCCATACAATTTCCAGCAAAATTTAATTATGGAACGGCCGAGAGAAGGATATTGCCAATGATTTGGTCATGGACCTCCACTGCCCATAAAATGCAGGATACTACTGCCGACCATGCTCTAGTGTATCTGGGCTCCAAACTGTTTGAGGAAAGTCAAGTGTGTGTATGTAGCATTGAGTCGCGTAAGGTCTTTGGAAGGGCTATGTATTGGAGCTTGTCAGAACTTAATAGGTAAGGGACCGTGTAATAAACATGCAATGAAAGGATGAGGAATTTGCATAATGATACGAGCCAAAGATCGGGCTAAAAACTAGAATATAAAAATATAGGTAAAAAATCTTTTAAGTTAAATGGATTTATTTAAAATCATAAGCTGTAACAAAATCTAGAAAATAATTAGAACACAAGCATAAACTTCTTGAGATTCTGACGTCTGGTAAGAAATCGTGCAATAGTAGCCGTGTGGTTTTCTCATGTTGTACGCCAAGGGACACTTTGTATCGCTGCGTCAACGGATTAAGTACCTAATATTCTGGGACTAAAATAAAAACATGGGACGAATAAAAACTAGTATAACCACTGTATACATAATTAAATAAGAACGGCTTGTCTAGAAAAATGTGTTTCCAAGCCCATCCAGAATATATTTCAAATGCGTATTGTAAATTCACAGAGTATGTATTGATTTGCATTTTGTACTGTCTTTTGGCTATGTTTAAACGCAACCGCCTATATACGCGAATTTCACTTAACGTGAGTTTTCGCTGAACCTAACCCTCGCGTAAAACGGGGTATTACTGTACTTAGATATATTAGATTTTTAAATGTGACGTAACAAAGTTTAAGACCCCGTCCCACCCCTTGTCACACAATGTCACACTTCGTCGACCCCCTCCCTCCCACTTAACGTGTGACGTAATTTATGGATGGCCCCAAACAAAATTATACAATAGAAAAAAAAGTTATTCAAGGTCAAAGTTTGAAAAAAAAAATCACTTTTTGGTCAAAAAATGTTTTTTCCCGAAAATTGTACGAAAATCTAAAAATGTGCCTGCTAGAGGTATGCAGTGCACACTCCCGGTACAGGCATGAACATCTATAAATGCACCAGCATCGGCATAGTCCATTCCAAACGCGAGTTTCGTTTTACCGAGAGGTCACCCAACTAAGCACTACTCACGTCCAATGCTGCTTGACCTACTTAATCGAATGAGAGCTGCACTATTCAGTATCCTAATGGAACCGTTTATGGTCGACAAGATAACCGCCCGTTTTCTTCGTCCTATACAATGTTTTAAAGCCCCAATTAGTCTTTGCATGCATGCCTTCGGATATGGGATATAAATCGTTTTTCACAAATTCAAGTTAAACGACGCAAGGCCACCTCCAAAATAAATCTTTATTATAAAAGTGATAGCCTACTTTTGTCGCTGTTTTCAGTTTCGATGTTCAGTAACCAAGTACTATTGAATTTTATACTATATTGAATTACGCAATGTGTCAGTAAACCCCAGGCAGAAATTATGATTAAATTTAAAAAAATATTGCATCGACTAAATTCGGAGAAGCATTTTTTTATAAAAACAAACCTGAATGGAATTTCATATCTGCAATTACGCTCCTTGTTTTCTCAAATTGAGAGTCCTCGAATATGATAATAAATAATAAAAACTTTCGTATATATCATTCAATTTGAAGTCCAGTTGAAACAAAAATATCAAACAAAAAAATTGTAAACCGAAATTGAATTTTAATATAAATATATAAAAAAAAATCATTCCGAAAATTTCCCATGGTAGCAATTTAATAAAACCACACAATAAACTCGCGAAAGCTCCTGTGGTTACCTGTCTGAAGCACCTGTTTGCACATCAAATTGTCTTCATGGACAGGTAAACTGATACCAATTGTTTCCATTCACCCATCCGTTCATTTTGTATAAAGTATAGAAAGAGATGAGATGTTTTAGGAAGGGTATGAGATGCAGAGTGGTGGGGGACACACGAAATGGAAGTAATGGTCTCCATTTTCCAATTTCCTTCGACGACTCTCACGTGTTCAATGTCTATCAGAGATTTCAGACATCAGGATATTCCCATATAGATTCGTAGTGGTAGTATTCGAGGGGGGGGGGATCCTTAGATATTCTCAAGTTGAGTTGTTTATTGAAAATTGAAATGGATCGATTGTAATAAAGGACACGAAGCTCCATCGGTCCACTTTCTTCAAGGATACAAGAATCGAAGAAGAAGGCCTCCAGGACAAATATGCTACAGAGATCACGTTTCATAGTAAATACACACAGAGAGTGAGTGTGAGAGAAATCTAGGAAAGGAAACATTCTTAAGGATGAGGAAAAAATCAGGTTTTTTTTCACTTCTTTTATTTTCATCTTTTCTGCTTTGATATAACCTACTCTTCCGGGACGATTTCGATGATGATGAAGAAGACGAAGAATAAGAAGAATAAAAACGGAGAAAAAGAGGCCATATTGCGTTGATCCTTTTGAATTCGATACCTGTACAACAAGGGTCCTTTTTGGCCATTTACTACTACCAATATTACTATATACTATATAGGGTCCGACCCACGGCATGATTTATCGAATCCGGTTATTGCGGTCCGCATGATAAAGCCCGTTCAAATCCAACGAAAATGACATTCTAAGGGTCCCATTATCCTCTCGAGAGGGGTTTAAGGTAACAATGATAAATATGAACCGTCTGCTGCATGTGAGCCAGGATCCCCAGCATCCAGGATGGCATCAAACGAATGTGGGTTTTCTGAATATGACACTAAATAGCCGCAATGGGACGGGGGGATCAGTGCTTGGAGTGTCGTCTATGCTTGTATGTATTTTCATCAAACAGTACCCCATCCGGACCCGAAAAATGCTCCTATTACCTTTGGTGTGATATAAAAAAAAATAGCATATAAATAGTTTCCTTTTAATGCATAAGTGGGAAGCGACATCTGTTACCCCCGCCGAAAAGTGCGCTTCTGTGTGTGTGCTGCCATCTACTTTTCAATTTGAATAAGGCATGAAGTGAAAATCATTTACACGAAGCAGAAAATGCTCTCGTCGAATGAGAAAACTCATTTCCATTTTTATTGACACCCAGGAGTCGCATGTGTGGCCCACTCCAAGCGCGCGTGGCGGCCCGTGTATATGGCGTATCGTAGCGTGCATGCTGGATTCCAAGCTCTTACAAAAGGATATCCCAAGGATTCCCGGGTGTGTGTGCCTGTACTAAAAAGGAAGAAGTGAACAACATCACAAAGTCACCAAAGACACCTTGGAATTCCGTTGTCATTCTGACGCTGTATGGCTGTGGCTGCACGTAAAAAACGCTTTTCCTTGGCGAAACAGATAAACACGTGTTATGCCTCTCTGCAGATCCTTCCTTTTGCATATATCCTGTATTTTTGTATTTTTTTTTCGTATATTATTTTTCGTTGTGGATCCTTCATTGTTTTGTTGTTCTTGCTGCATTATGTGGGTGTGCGCTGTGCCGCCTTTCATGTTTTCGATATGGAACGTGATGTAATTTTTCCTGTTATCCTGTATTCAGCTTTCAATTTTTTAGTGGTGGTGTGATGACACGGTAGTATAATTGCGTTCATTGGCGCGCATAAAATGCTATGTGCCACAGCGGTACGAATGGCAATATATGGTTTAAAATTTTAGGAATCTATTTGAAGTTTTCGAGAGAGAGAGGCTTTGAAGGTATTCCCTTCATTTTTTTTCTGCTGTATGCTATACTCAAGCACTCTCAATATGCGAGCAAGGTGTATTCCCATATGCATGAATATGATATGCTATACCTTTCATGTCGTTCAACAAAATTTCTCTATAAGGCATTTATGCTTAACAAAAGATTCCGTGTATTTTTCGGGGCTTTTCATATTCTAAATAAAAAAAAAAATCATATACAAAAGGTTGTATTGAAGCGTGAATATAACATGGAACAGACGTTTATAGCACAAGAAAGAAAGATTTGTCTTTTCGTATATATATCTTAAATCGCTGCTTTTTATCCCGACACATAATCTCGCTGTAAAATTCTAAAATGTTGTCTCCGCCAGGTAATTTAATAACATCCTTGGAATTTTGTGTATAAAGGTGAATTGCGTATCTTTTTCGTTTTTTTCTTTCTTTTCATGAAAATTCATGTTTTATTTTTTGTTATGAAACGATAAATTTTTATACAGGAAATTTCAGATTCATATAGAGTGAAATGGGAAATTGAGATTGATCCTGGGATATTATAAGCGCGTGAATGAAATGCAAATACATACAGGCTTATGGAGGTTCAAATGAAGATAAGATGAATATTACACAGGCCTGCAAAAAACGGTTTTTTTTCTTTTCAATTTAATAGTCGTATCCTAAGTATTTTTTCGCGCTGAATCCGAATCCGTTGGCCAAATTGCCCTATCACGTCAGGATTTTGAGCAATCCTAACCTAAAAGTGCCAAAAAGCGTGTTTTTTGCACTTTTGCGCGTTAAATATCTCAAAACTATGGAATGATAGGGCAAATCTGACAACGGGATCGTTTTCAGCATGCCAAAATCTATAGAAAACCATGTCGAAAGCGTGAAATTTGACAACACTTTTTTGTAATACTGAAAAGAAAAAACGAGGTGCAACGATGATAACATTTCTTAATAAAAATCGTCGATTTCGCTCCAAGAAGTTTTTCTTTTCAGTATTACAAAAAAAGTGTTGTCAAATTTCACGCTTTCGACATGGTTTTCTATAGATTTTGGCATGCTGAAAACGATCCCGTTGTCAGATTTGCCCTATCATTCCATAGTTTTGAGATATTTAACGCGCAAAAGTGCAAAAACCACGCTTTTTGGCACTTTTAGGTTAGGATTGCTCAAAATCCTGACGTGATAGGGCAATTTGGCCAACGGATTCGGATTCAGCGCGAAAAAATACTTAAAATACGACTATTAAATTGAACAGAAAAAAACCTTGCAGGCCTGTGTTATTAGTATCTAGAAGAGAATGCTTCTTGACCACATTATAATAATAGGCAAGAACTGATATCTGACAATTTTCATAAAAATTAGTGCAAAGAGCTTGCCTTACTGTTTTCTAGAAGAACTTCATCACTACATGGAGAAGTTTAAAAAAAACATTTCCGATCAGGCAACTTCGATCTGGTCAGTAAGAAGAAATTAACCAGGAATCTCTTTTAGGAGAAGTAATATCACACCCGATTAACGGATATTCAAAGGTAGCAGTCCTCAATATTAACGAAAATGACGTTAATTGTTCATCAGAGGAGTTAATACCAACAATGAACGATCTATATGATGACATAGTCCGAACTGATCATCGAAAAGATCGCACTAACGAGCTAATATAGCAGACTGATCAATCTAGATCAGTGAAACAGAAGCATAATCCAAAATTTGCAAAAAAAAATTAATGATATGTTCCATTTCGGAATTGGTCCTAGTCCTTAAAAAGTCGCACGCAAATGTAAGGTGGGTTTCTTTAATAAAAGGCGGCAAGGCGGACGCATAAGGGAATGATGATCGCTGACGTAAGTTTCCTTTGCTCCTATTTTAAAATCGAAGCTCGGACCAGCGGGTGTCGCGGCCAATATCTGTCGCTCGATGAAACCTGCCCCGTCTCAAGAGACATAACACTGACTGACCTAGGTCATTATCAGGTGTCAGGGTACACTTTAGTGCACAATCTCTCACCCATTGGTGCCGCTTTAAAAAATGCGGTTTATTGCCTAGTTTCTTCTGGTCAATTCGCCAGGTCGACCACCCTCTTCCTTTCACACCCTTTCAGGGCCAAACGACGGCAAAGTTCGAAGTTGATTCACCTTATGGAAATTCCGAGCCCTGCCTAATCACAGCTGACCGTCCATATAAATTTCCCACCCCACGTAAACCAGCTAAGAGAACTGTGTGGCATTATTTGAAGGCCAATCGACTGGGGCTTTTTTTTTTTTTTTATGTGACACACTAGAGACTTAGGGAAGGCCCCTTTGTACTGTCGACCATGTATTTATTTTTGAAATGTCGAACAGTAGCTCTAGTCGGAAGATAGAGAGAGACGTGAAGGAAAGAACTGTCACAACCTAGCTGCGGTGTTTTTATTTCACCTACTCCCAACCATTTCGCGACTCTGACATCGGGGCATCGAGAACAACTCGCTGGAGTGTTATGCCTCCTGAAACGAGTTGAATCTCATCAACCAACCGATGACATGCGCTTGGTGGAGCGGGGAAGAGAACTAGTGAAGGCTATGACAGGAGGAATCAGGAATGCAAAGAGGGAAGAAGAAAGAAGGAAAGTTATGTAGGCGGGAAATTGGGAAAGGCTAGGACCGTGGCACCGCCGGGAATCGAACCCGGGACCTCTGGGGATTGTAGTCAGGCGCCTTACCCCTAGACTACCGAGGCTTATCAATTTTTTCCAATCCGCTCACTGGGACCGGTGTTTCCTCAACAAAAACGTAAACTCTACCATTATCCATATCACCAAGAGGATCTGGGATGCAGGAATGCATTTGTTCATTCCCCATTCTACTAAATCTATGAAGCCAAGGCAGAACAGATGGTTTAATCGGAGTGCACGAATGCAATCAAAACTAAAGAAGCCGTCTTCAGAGTTTGCAACAGTTCCCCGAACAAATCAATGAACGAGCAAACACACTCAAATACTTTTTGGGGTCATTGGACCTTAGTATTCTAAATCAACTGCCCACATTTTTGAACTGCCATAATCCATCGCTCCTTGATGTTATCACTGCTACATCCACCAATTTAGTATTAAAACATAACCAAATCTCTCCTCCTAGCTATCTTGATCACGATATTCTCTTCCTCTCCCTTCATTTTACCTTTCACCCTCCCTCCTTACCTAACTTCTTTTCATACCGGGATTTCAATAACATCAATTTTGCTCGCCTTTCTGAATTTACTTCGTCTTTACCTTGGGCTGATATCTTCAATTCCACCTGTGTTGATACTAAGGTTGATCTCTTGAATTCTTTCATCCAATCCCTGTTTAATCAATGTGTCCCTATAGTCACTAGAAGACGTTGTAAATCTCCAAGTTGTCCCTGGTTTTCTTATGAAATCCGCAAATTGATTGTTGAGCGTGAGTTCTTGTACAGACGCTATCGCAGTACTAGGATCTCGAGCTACCTCAGTGAGTACAAAAATCTTCGAAACTTAATCAATAGCAAAGTCAAATCGGCCAAGCGTGAATTTTACTCACGTAAGCTTGATCCTACTCTGTCCCCTAAATGTCTTTGGTCTAATCTTCGGTCTCTAGGCATTCATACCTCTGAGCTTAACTCATTTGATGTTGATGTAAACTCACTCAATGCATCTTTTGCTCAATCTCCTTCCAATTTCCCGCTGTCTTCCACTTCCGATTCTCCTTCTTCCTACTCTCTATTATCTGACGGCTTTAATTTCTATTGTGTTGACTCGCTTGAAGTACTCGGCATACTGCATTCCATTTCGTCCAATAGCGTTGGTTATGATGGTATTTCTCCTCGCTTTCTTAAGATTCTTTCCCCTTTAATCGTTGATGTCATCACGCATATTGTTAACTATTGCCTGACAACCTCCCAAGTACCATTAGTCTGGAAAAAAGCAATAGTTACTCCCATTCCTAAAAAGTCCTCCCCCGTTAATTTGTCAGACTTTCGCCCTATTAGTATTCTACCCTTTCTCGCTAAAGTTTTTGAAAAAATTGTATCTACTCAAGTCTTGCGATATCTTGATTCTAATAATTTCCTTTCTAAATTCCAATCCGGCTTCCGCAAATCCCATAGTTGTCAAACTGCTATATTGAAGGTTACAACTGATCTTCGTTCTGCCCTTGACAGAGGTGACATTGCTATACTAGTTCTTCTTGACTTCTCCAAAGCCTTCGACTCTGTAGTTCACTCGCATCTGCTCTATAAACTTAGTCAACGGTATCACTTTTCCTCTTCTTCTGTTCGCCTTCTCTCTTCACTTCTCTCTAATAGATATCAGTGTGTTCGGCATAATAATGTTACTTCTTCTTTCCTAAGTGTGCCTGCAGGTGTCCCTCAGGGTTCGGTTCTTGGTCCTTTGCTGTTCTCCCTTTATATTAATGATCTTCCCTCTGTAATCCGTCGCTGCTCTTATCATTTATATGCTGATGATCTCCAGCTATATACCTCTTGTCCTATTAATCAAATTGAAAATTGTGTGTCTGAACTTAATTGCACCTTATCTCGAATAAACGAATGGAGTTCGAATAATTTTCTTAAATTAAATCCAGTTAAATCACAAGTAATTTTCCTTAGTCGTCGCTTACTGTCCCCCCATGGTTTCTCTCCTCTTCTACTTAATAATGTTCCCCTTCCAATCGTTGACTATGCCAAAAACCTGGGTATTGTTGTAAATTCCAAACTCTCCTGCTGCAATCATGTCTCATTGCTGCTCTCTAAGATCTATGGCACACTTCGTAAACTATGGTTACATGGCAGTCTGTTATCTTTGCCCATTCGAGCCAAACTTATTAAATCTCTTGTTGTTCCTCATTTCCTTTACGGCTCGCTGGTATATATTTCTTTCGACTCAACTTGCCGTCAGCGTCTTAGAGTAGCGTTTAATGATTGCATTAGGTTTATTTTTCATATGAGAAGATCTGATCATGTGTCGCGAGTACAAAATTCCTTACTGGGCTGTGACCTCTTTCAATTCATCGATCTCATGGCTCTTCTTCTTTTGCATAAGGTTTTTTATACCAAAAGCCCCTGCTACCTTTCTGACTTCCTCTCTCCTTTGCAATCCTTGAGATCCGTTAAATTCCTGATTCCTGCTCATTCTTCCCTAATCGGTAGTCGTTCCTTCTTTGTGCATACTCTCAGAATTTGGAATAATCTTCCAAACTACATTCAGAGAATGAGCTCAGCCACAACATTCAGAAGACATGCGTTTCTTTTTCTATCTTTGTTCCAACCACCAACACAACTTCCACAAATTTCATACAACAAAAAAAAACCAACTCGAGGGACCGTTACCGGCATGAAGAAAAATAAAAATCAACGTCTGCGAAAGGTCTTCAGTTCAACGAGAGAACCGATCGGAATTAGAAGTAATTGCTAGTGCGTTAAAGTAGATTACTATGCTTTGAACAAAAAAAAAATATATTGGATTAGAAGTAATTAGAACAGTATAAATAATTGCTAGTGCTTTAAAGTAAAATTACTGTGCTTTGTAACATAAAATTATTAGATTAGAAGTAATTAGAATATTAGAAGTAATTGCTAGTGCTTTAAAGTAAAAATTACTATGCTTTGTGCTTTTTAATATATCAATATTGAATTAGAAGTAATTGTTAGTGCTTTAAGTAAAGGATTACTGTGCTTTGTGCTTTTTTAACGTGATAATATTACAAATTGAAGAAGTTGTGAATTAAAGAATTAGAAAGCAAGTTAAAGTGTCTTAATAAAAAACCTCAATTGTTTTTGGATCTTTGAAAGCGTACTTAACATTATGGTCCTTCGAGCCGGATACGGCACAAAACAGTTAATTTGACAAAAACAAAACAAAAGTGCAACACATATTTACATATAAAAACAATTCAACCATATCAGTTTTTGAGGACTTAGATTCCAGCAACATAAGAAAGTAAACTTAGCGAGCTGACATTTTGTGGAGATTAGAGGTCAAACCTTCGAGAGAATTATTCAGAGAGGTCAACTGAATGTCAACCGGTGAGTCCGTTCCATTTCTTACGTTCCATAAACTAACATTAACGTGTCAGTGTACTGCTAAATTACGTATACAAAATACATAAACAATAAATAGTCTCCGTGGCATGCACACATATACCTAAACAAACAAGAGTAGAGGAATTCTCCATTTTTTATACTTTTTTTGACGTACATCGTAGTACGAATACAATTTTTGCTTCGAACTCTATTCGTGATATCGCATTTTTATTCAACCCGTTACGATTTGTTGATAATTAAAACTCACAAAAGAAATCTAGAAACGACCGAAATTATGGATAAGCTCGTCAAAAGACAATTTGAAACTTGGAAAAAAATAAAAACTAACAAAATCAATTACGGCAAGGATTCTAAGTCTAGAAGAACTCGTTCTTACATGAATAATAGAATAAAAACATTAAATGATGCGTGGGATGACTTTAAATCTACTCATTCAACAATAATAGTAGATTATGATGAACCAACTGGAGAAGATGTAGATAAGACCGTGGCAAGGTATTTTAAATATGAAGATGACACACTCTATACAGCAGTTGAAGAATTCGTAATCGATTTTTTATCGGAATTAGAAGAAACGAGGAATGAGCTTTGGCCGCAAGTCAAGGCGCCAATTGAACCAGCCTCCACAACCACAATTATTCGAGAAACGACCAACGCAAACAGCGATAACACTAATCTACCTAAAATAAATTTACCAAAATTCAACGGAGATTACAGATCATGGACATCGTTCCATGATTTGTTTACAACCTTGATCCATAAGAACAAAGCACTGTCAAACGTTCAACGGCTGCACTATTTAAAGTCGAGTCTGCAAGGCGAAGCAGAGCAGTTATTGAGGCACTATACAATTACCGAAACTAACTACACTGCGGCGTGGTCAACACTTAAGGAACGCTTTGAGAATCGAAAGGTTTTGATTAAATATTACCTTAAAACCTTGTTCAGCCAGCCGGTCATGTCAAGGGATAATGCAAGTAATTTACGAAAATTGTTAGATACTACCAATGAGTGCACAACAGCCTTACAACATTTTGGTATGGATATTGCAGCATGCGATAAGATTTTCACGTATATTGTCACCGAACGTTTGCCACCCGAAACTAAAAAGTTATGGGAACAACAAACTGGCACATCCAAGGAATTCCCTACGTATGAGGAGTTAAAAACCTTTATCGAAGGCCAGTTTCGCGCACTTGAGGCATTAGGGAACTTCTACTCTAAGCCCGCACAAAGATTACAGACGCAAAGCCAATCATTTCACATTAGCAAGGACTATTCATGTGTTCTTTGTAGCGGTCCACATTCCATAAGACAATGTCAAAGGTTTTCAGATATGAGCTACCAATCTAAAAGGGAGTTCGTCAGCAAAAAGGGACTATGTTCAAATTGTCTAAGTCAAGGTCATCGAGCTGCAATGTGTCCAAGCCGTGTCTCCTGTTTTAAATGTAAACACAGACACCACACCCTTCTACACGATGACAATACAATCGCTAGTATAAATAACCGACCTAGTTCATCAGAACTAATACAATCATCAGAAGCAGATAATCACAAAAAGGCATTTCACGTTGGTACACATAGTCCCAGAACCCTCCTGCCCACAGCAAACGTAAGAGTGCTTTCTGAATCAGGACGCGAAATGATTGTCAGAGCGTTTATAGATCAGGGATCTGAGGGCTCTTTTGTATCCAATAGAATAGTGCAAGAGCTTCAACTAAAAAAAATACCTATTACAACAATCATCAACGGAGTAGGGAACCACATTGTTGATAAATCCTATAGTCGTGTCCAGTTTATGATACAATCACTATTAGACAACAACATTAAAATACCAGTACAAGCCTCATCACTAGCCGACCTAACTGGTTTGTTGCCCAGCGCTAATATCTACACTCGAGCATCCTGGACCCATTTGAACAATCTTCAACTAGCTGATGCTCAATATTACAAACCTGGAAAAATTGACATTATCATTGGGGTTGATGTATTTGGTAAGATAATCCGCCCAGGACTCAAGGTCGGCCCTCCAGGAACCCCTATCGCTCAGCAGACTACCTTAGGCTGGATTATATCTGGAGAAACCAACACCTTTGAAAATAAAAGACTGCAAGTCACATCGTTGTTCTGCAAATTAGCATTAGACAACCAACTCAAGCAATTCTGGGAGCTTGAAGAGGTTGCTCATAAAACACACTTAACTCCGGAAGAAATTCAATGTGAAAAATTCTACGATCGTACTGTCAAAAGAAAGGAAGATGGTAGCTTCGAGGTTCGTCTTCCGTTCAAGGATGAAACCCCTCCAGTTCTTGGAAGGACAAGGCCCAATGCGATATCAAGATTTTACAGTTTAGAACGAAAGTTTTATCAAGATTCAAATCTACACAAGGAATACTCTAAGTGCATAGAAGAGTACCTGACCTTAGATCACATGAAACCAGTCAAAACATCTGAAAGTGAGCAAATGATTATGTATGAAAATACACCCAAATATACATGCAATTACGTACCCCACCACGCGGTTTTTAAGGAGAGCTCCACGACAAAATTGCGTGTAGTTTTCGACGCTTCAGCAAGGGGGAATGACGGAGTATCGTTGAACGAGAAACTACTGGTAGGCCCTAACTTACAAGACGACATTTGGACATTGTTAACCAGATGGAGAAAACATGCTATAGTGTTCTCCGCCGACTTGGAGAAAATGTACCGCCAGATAAGGGTACCCGACGAAGATGCTCAATATCAAAGGTTAATCTGGCGTAACAACCCAAACGAACAATTGCAAGAATATTGCTTAACAACAGTGACATTTGGTACATCTTGTGCACCGTATCTGGCGATCAAGACCATCCAAACACTTGCGCGCATGGAGGCGCTTCGTTATCCTTTAGCCTCTAGAGTGACGCTGCAGGATTTTTATGTTGACGATTTGCTCTCTGGCACCGATGATTTACAGGAAGCTTTTCAAATGCAAGAAGAGCTACTAGCAATGATGCGATCTGGTGGATTCAACCTAAGAAAGTGGCTGTCCAATAAAATTGAACTACTAAGAAGAATACCATCAGAAAGTCGAGAAGTCGAAACCTTACAAGATCTTAGTTTACAAGATGGATTCAAGGCTTTAGGAATATTTTGGTGTCCCAAATCCGATTCTTTGAAATACAAATTCCACCTAGAGCCAATAGAAGATAGTGTGACAAAACGGAGTTATCTATCAAATGTCTCCAAGATATTTGATCCACTTGGTTTGCTCGCTCCAGTCATCATCCCTTTAAAAATATTTATGCAAGTCCTGTGGTTAAGACAAATTGATTGGGACGAACAAATACCTGATGATATAAAATCGGCCTGGTATAATTTTCAAACTGAAGTAAAGGCATTAAAGAGTGTCACGATTCCCAGGTGGATAAACTATTCCAAGGCAAGAACCAATACATACGAACTTCACGGGTTTTGCGATGCGTCTATGCAAGCTTATGCGGCGGTTATCTATGCAAGAGCAGTCGACGTTGAAGGACTAATTCACACATCACTTATAACTGCAAAATCACGGGTTGCTCCAACTAAACAGATTTCAGTACCACGCTTAGAACTTTGTGGAGCGGTATTGCTTGCTAGATTATATTTGCGAATCAAGGAAGCCTTAAAAATCCCAAATATATCATTTCGAGCCTGGACAGACTCAACTATTATAATCAATTGGCTTCAAGCATCACCATGCAAATGGAAGGTTTTTGTGGCGAACCGAGTCGCAGAAATACAGGATACCATACCGACCGAATGTTGGGGCCACGTAGCAACCGAAACAAATCCTGCTGATTTAGCAACTCGGGGTGTATCACCTTCTCAACTCGTTGAATCTAGGCTCTGGTGGAAGGGTCCAGATTGGCTCCAGCTTGACGAATCCCAGTGGCCCAAAACTCGGATAGATACTAATACAGACCTCGAGATGAAGGTCAAGGTCCACACAGCTGTCGTGTTGAATGAGTCACCGTTTTTCACGCTATTATCAAAATATTCATCTTGGAACAAACTATTGCGAGTAACTGCCTATTGTTTTAGATTTATGCGAAGGTCTCCAGAAATCCACAGAAATGAAAACGCCTGGATATCTTCACGCGAACTACAGGCGGCATCGATGTTCTGGATAAAATACGTCCAAAAACAAACATTTGAAGAAGAAATCCGGGCTTTAAAGGACGGCAGTAAGTTGAAAGGATTAGCAAATCTAAGTCCATTCCTTGACGGTAATGGTGTTTTAAGAGTCGGAGGACGTTTAAAAAATTCACACTTACAATGGGAAGAAAAATTTCCCAGTATTCTACCTAGTAAACATGCACTCACAACCTTAGTCGTCAATGACATGCACGCTCGCACGTTACACGGCGGACCTCAACTCACTCTTTCTATGTTGAGAAAACAATTTTGGATAGTCAACGGTCGAAACACAGTACGTCATCTCCTGCGCAAATGTGTAACTTGTTTTAGACACAAGGCCAAGATAAACCAGCAATTAATGGGAAGTTTACCCCGGGCCAGGGTATCAGCACTTCGTCCATTCGCGCATACAGGGGTGGATTATTGTGGCCCCTTTGAAATCCGTATATCAAAAGGCAGAGGAACAAAATGTTATAAGGGGTACATTTGTGTGTTTGTTTGCTTCAGTACAAGAGCCATACACCTAGAAATAGCTTCAGATTTAACAACACCGGCTTTTCTAGCAGCATTGAGACGTTTTACTAGTCGTAGAGGATTAATTACCGATTTATATTCAGACTGTGGCACCAACTTTGTTGGAGCAAAAAGGGTGCTAGATAAAGAATTTCATCTTCATTTACAACAATTGAGGAAAGATTTACCGGCCTGTTTAGCAAAGGAAAGTATATCTTGGCATTTTAACCCCCCAGGCGCTCCCCACTTCGGAGGTTTGTGGGAGGCAGCGGTCAAATCAGTCAAGTTTCACCTGAAGAGAGTAGCAAAGGACACAAGACTAACATTTGAAGAATTCTATACGTTGATAGTGCAAATAGAAGCTTGCGTAAATTCTCGACCTTTGTGCGGCGTAACCAATGATCCTAATGATTTGACCGCCCTCACACCAGGGCATTTCCTCACGGGAGACGCGCTTTTGGCTATTCCTGAACCATCATATTTGGATTCAAAATTACATACATTGGATCGATGGCAATTGCTTCAACGACTGACACAACAATTTTGGAAACGATGGCATGAAGAGTATCTCACACAACTACAATCCCGCTCACGATGGCCCGAAAGAAGACCTAATATTGCTGAAAACAACATAGTGTTGATCAAAAACGAGAATATGCCACCTACAAAATGGTTATTGGCTAAGGTCCTAAGGGCCCATGCTGGTAGCGATGGATTAGTTCGCGTGGCAACCTTGCAAACAAAAAATGGAGTTATTGATCGACCTATAACCAAACTGTGTCTACTTCCTATAGAGGACAACACTGATATCAAATAAATACCTTTTCCCTCCCGCTTAACTCCTTTCCTCTTAACTAAGGCATAATAATCACATGTAGTTACAGTCAGGGACAACATAAACGATCTGGACCCATGGACAAATTTATCTTGAAAACATATAAATATTATGTTTCAACGGCGGGGAGGATGTTCCAACCACCAACACAACTTCCACAAATTTCATACAACAAAAAAAAACCAACTCGAGGGACCGTTACCGGCATGAAGAAAAATAAAAATCAACGTCTGCGAAAGGTCTTCAGTTCAACGAGAGAACCGATCGGAATTAGAAGTAATTGCTAGTGCGTTAAAGTAGATTACTATGCTTTGAACAAAAAAAAAATATATTGGATTAGAAGTAATTAGAACAGTATAAATAATTGCTAGTGCTTTAAAGTAAAATTACTGTGCTTTGTAACATAAAATTATTAGATTAGAAGTAATTAGAATATTAGAAGTAATTGCTAGTGCTTTAAAGTAAAAATTACTATGCTTTGTGCTTTTTAATATATCAATATTGAATTAGAAGTAATTGTTAGTGCTTTAAGTAAAGGATTACTGTGCTTTGTGCTTTTTTAACGTGATAATATTACAAATTGAAGAAGTTGTGAATTAAAGAATTAGAAAGCAAGTTAAAGTGTCTTAATAAAAAACCTCAATTGTTTTTGGATCTTTGAAAGCGTACTTAACAATCTTCTTCTTCTCACTAACTATCTTTGTCCCTCCTATCTCTAGCACTCCCACTTCAATCTTAATTTTAATTCTACTTTCTTTCTATTTTTTTTTTTTGCTCTGGAATTTTGACTATTTTCTTATTTTTGAATTTTTATTATTTTTTACTTTTTTATTACTTTTTATTATTTTTATCTTTCAATTATTAAGTTTAATTTTAATTATATTTTAATTTTAATTTTGTTCCTTTTTTTTTGTACTCTAAAAGATGTATATCTTGTGTACTTTAAAATCTATTAAACTATTAAACTATTAAACTATTAAATCGCTCCGTCGAGATAAGTTAAATTCCTGCAAGTCCACCATCAGGAAAGTAAAATCACATTTGACAATACGTTGTGAGCTCATTAGTGCAAGCGGTGGTAGCAAAAACTTCTGGTCCTTGGTAAGTTCCATCAAGCAGAATTTCACTACATCCACTATCCCTTCCTTTATTTACGATGAAAAGATGATAACAGGCAGCAAATCCAAGGCCGGTTTACTAGGAACTCTTTTTGCTTCATATTATATTATTATTATAAGGAATGAGGGGGCAACCCATATGGTGAACACTGCGGCCAAGTTAGGCCTATTGTGTACGTACCCCACTAGCGAAACAGACTATCGGCCTTCCGAATGAAGGCAAGAAGGTCTTTAATTGATGAAGACCGGACTTGGGCAGGGCTCAAGAACTCTCTGATAAACGTTCTTCTTCTAACCCAGATCAGAGCAGGACATTCACAAAGAATATGTGTGGAAGTTTCATCGCCTTCCAAGCAGAGTCGGCATTCTGTCTCTTGAGACAGTCCTAGGTTGTGGAGGTGGTACCGCAGTCCTACATGGCCAGTGAGATAACCTACCAGCAGCCTTAGGTCCGCTCTGTTTAGAGTAATAGTGCCCCTTAAGGCAAAGGGTCTTATAAGATCTTTACCCTGTCTAAGACCTGGGGCTGACTCCCAATAGGCTAGGTTTATTCTCTTAATCCATTCTTCTATCAAGGACTTGGAGGTGGATCAAGAGATGCCACAGAAGGGTTCTGGGCCCTGGAACAACGTCTCAGACCCCTCCCTCGCGAGGCTGTCTGCAGCCTCATTTCCCTCGATACCCCAGTGTCCGGGGACCCAGCAGAGCGAGACCTCGTTTCTTCTGGTCAGGCTCTGGAGTACGTCAAAACACCCTGCTACTATTTTGGAAGAAAACTTCCACGTTGAGAGTGCCTTGATGGCAGCTTGGCTGTCAGAAAAGATTTTAATGTTGGCGCCTTTCAGACCTTTCTCAAGGTTGAGCCTAGCGCAGGTCGCAATGGCATGTATTTCAGTCTGGAAAACAGAGGGCCACTTACCCATTGCAATCGAGACTTTGGAGTTGGGTTCTGCGACACCAGCCCCTGTACCATCTTCCATCTTTGACCCGTCAGTAAACCAGTGGAGATGGTTTGGATCCCTAGGAAGAACAATTTCCTCCCACAAAGAGCGATCCGGGATAATCGCTCTGAATTTCCTTTGGAACCGCAGTTGACTAACCATATGGTCGGATACGCGGCAGATGGAAATGCTTGGGATATTTTTAAGGATATCCATGTGTCCTTTGACCGTATGGGGCCAGTTGGATGAAATCTGAAGTCTCAAGGCACTTATGGCGGCGGATTTCCATATGAAGAGATGCAAAGGGGTCAATCCAATGATTGCTTCCATTGCAGCTGTGGGGCAGGTCCGCATAGCTCCGGTAATGGAGAGGCAAGCAAGCCGTTGCAGCTTGCTGCACTTGAGGATCGACGTAACCTGTTTAGTCTTGGGCCACCACACTATAGCAGCATAGGTGACAACAGGTTTAACGATCGTATTGTACATCCAGTACATCATTTGTGGTGTAAGACCCCATGTCTTACCCAGATGCCTTTTGCAAGCCCATATGGCCCTTGTGGCTTTGCTTATGACGTAGTCAAGTTGAGCGTTCCAGTTCAGCCTCTTGTCTAAGTTTACTCCCAAATATTTGACTGAGTCTGAGTACTCAACTGTGGTATCCTGGATACAGATAGGACCTAGGTCCACTTTGTAGCGTTTCGAAAAAGGTACCAGGACAGCCTTATTTGGGTTGATTGACAGACCCTCCTTGGTACACCATCTTTGAACTTCTCGCAGTGCCGTTCTCATGACCTCTGTAATGGTCAAGTCAAACTTCCCAGAGACAATGATGGCAAGATCATCTGCATATCCGATGACATCGAAACCAGATTCAGATAGTTTGATCAAGAGTTCATCCACAACTAGTGACCAGAGTAACGGGGATAAGACTCCACCTTGGGGGCACCTCTTAATAGCCTTAACACTAATGGTGGAGACACCTAGGGTAGAAGAAATGTCACGATCTGCAAGCATGGCATTTATCCACTCAATCGTGTGAGGATCCAGATTTCTGAGAGCCAGTGCTCTAGAGATGGAATCATAGCCAGTGTTATCGAAAGCACCTTCGATGTCAAGGAACGCGCATAAGGCAGTTTCTTTAGCGAGGAAGGCCTTTTCGATTTTACTGACCAGGTGGTGTAAAGCAACCTCTGTTGATTTACCTTTAGAGTAAGCGAACTGGGAGCTATGTAGAGGGAGGGAGAGCTCCAGTTTGTACCTAATATGAAGGTCTAGCAGCCTTTCCACTGTTTTCAAAAGAAAAGAGGTTAAGCTGATAGGTCTGTACGATTTAGGCAGCTCGAGGGGTCTGTTGCCCTGTTTCGGGATAAAAACCACCACGACTTTCCTCCAGATGGTTGGAATTGAAGCTGGCTCTAAAAAGGCAGACCAGGTTGTTGAGGATCAGATCAAGGCCCTTCTGAAGAAGTGCCGGAAAATTCCGTCTCCTCCGGGGGACTTATAGGGTTGAAAAGAGGCCACTGCCCATTTAACCTTGTCACAGTCGAAGATATTCCCTCAAAGACTGCGGGAATAGCGGTCTGGGATGGTCCTATGACTACACCCAGGATCCAATGGATAAGCGGTCTGGAGGATTGACCCTGGAAAGTGCTCTCTGAGCAGGTACCTTAAGGCTTCCTCATGGTTAGAGGTGTAGGAGCCATCCTCCTTTTTGAGAAGGCCCACTCAGGCTTCATATTATTCTCTACCCGAAACTGATACGCTACCTCCGGCTTTCGAGCATAACGCCCATTCAATGGACAGCATATTCTTCAGGACTCACGAGGTTTATGGGGGGCCCGATAATCTCCCTCCTATCGTCTTCAAAAAATGCGTCTCTTTATTGATTTCGACTTGATCAAATGAATTCCATCTCTGTCAAAGTCAATACGAACAGATGGAATCTGTATCGTAAATTTGATCACGACGGAATAAAGGCTAATGAATTTCGGTGATATTGCCTATATCCCAAGTCCTTGCTCTATATTAATATTTGCAGCCCTCTCGGTCCGTTGAAAATATCTAATTCCTTTTGTAACCCCCCCTCGTCTTGTTGATATCGCCTGACACAATGTTGTCCATCTTTACATTTTTCTCATTTCCTGTCGCATTCACCAGCACATCCTGAACCCGAATTCTGAAAACTCGAATTCCTTGTGCTCGATATCGTTCAACGACAACGTTTGTTCTGTGCATCAACTTGTGCACGAGTAGTATATAGGCGAATTGTTCTATGGAAATCAAAATCGCTAGGTGCCGCTATCAACATTTTTGACAGCAATAGTGAAAAAATGTGGAGCCTTCAATTCCCCCACGCGTAGAATTTTCAGAAGATCGGTAAATGTGTCGCCTTGGTGTCGCATGTTCTCCGTCAACTGCACAAAGTCTGAAGAGTCTCCACAAATGAATGCTCAGTTCGTCGGAAAGATGTCTTCAAAAACTATTATGTTGATGCCATCAAATGGTTCATTTTCCTTTTTTTTCCAGTTGTCACAATCTCAAATCGATCATGCACACCATTTCATATGAAATCATGGAAAACTCATCGATGAACACGATGTACTTCCAATGATTGACCCTCAAGTAGCCATGTCGAGGAGGTTATGAAGAAAATTTTAATTCGCCCTCTTGATACGGCCGCCATGGATCTAATGGTATATTGAGTATATTATATGGCATTGTCATCGGAGCTAAAGCTGTGTACAAAATTTCAGCAAGATAGGATAGCCGAAAGTCGATTGCAAAATTTGTACTCGACAAACAGACAGACAAGAAAGCGAGCTAATAAGAACGTTTTAGAATAGCAACTTCTCGACTAACAATAATAAATAAGTATGAACATAATCAGGACCTGATCGGGCGTCATATGATGTCTATTTGGTTGTTGCATCGAATCTGGTCTGGTTGCTTTAGATATCTCCGGATGAGGCTTTTTATACCATATGGCATCATCATTTGATGAGGCTTTTTATACCATATGGCACCCTCCTCTTTTAGCTAAACTTCAACCTATTGGTATTGTTACAAATCTACAGAACTGCATTGAGAATTCACTTTCTGACCGCTCAATCAAGGTAGTGCAAGACGGCGTCATATCTAAGCCATCTTCATCTCTTACGGTGTCCCGCACGGGTAGCTTCAGTTACCTGCTTTATTTCTAGTCTTTATAAATTAGTCATTATGAGTCTCCTCTAAGTGATTCGTGAGCGTAAAACTCCACAAAAGCACATAGTTTTTCCTTGAATGATTGATGTTTCACCGATTATGATTGAATCAGAATAATTTGTCATTTTTTCCATTAGTGTAAAGAGACCCAATCAAATTTTTGGTTCAATAAATTTAACTAGAAACTGCACTGCATATTTTGAAGCCAACTCGACAAAGCAACTAACTTGGAAAATATCGAATATATCAAACCAAAATTTGCATTCAGGGATCGTTATAACTGCCGAACCGCTGCCAATGCATACAAAATCGCTGCTGCTAAGACTTATCCAGAACTATACTATAAACTTCGGTCTTATTAGATTGCGTGTTAAAAGAATTTTATTATAATCAAAGACTAAAACAATCTGCGAGCGTATCCCCGTCTTAACCTGCATTATCCCTGCATTATTTTGCATTCAATGCACGCCATCCAATTATGGCTCGTCTCTGGCTTCAAGACGAACTTTTCATAAGTTTAAGTGCGGCGTACACGATTAAAGTGCAAAATAGCAAATCTCCCTGTTCTGATCTGATCATCCTAGGGGGAAACAACATTCAGGATAACACTTGCACATACATACATACACGGATATGGGGCTGCTCAGACCTGGCAGGCACAAGCACAACATCAATTCCAGTTTGTGGGCTAATGACTGCAGCCAACGACGATATTTGTGCTACAGGAAGTTCGGCACATGAAATGTGACAAAGTAGCAGGATGCTCCTCCATTGTTGTACGATGACCAATTTCGCACATCAAAAATAATGATATCGGCTATTGCGTAAGGACAATGCCAGCCAGGATGAACTGACAGTCGGTGAAATGTGGAATATTGTTGTAATGAGAATTTACTTTTGTTTTATCTGATATATTACTATTGCCACCGCCACCACATGACGTTTTATTAATTGCGGAATTAAGGGATTTTTAATCTTTTGGTTTTTTGCTTTTATTTATAGTTGGAAAACTCTTGCTTTATACTAAATAAGCTCATAGACGTGAGTGAGTAATGAACCAGAGATAAATAAAGTGCCCTAAAAGACCTAATAAAGTAATTTTTTTAAAGCAGGCCAAAGGAAACTCACAGGTTAGCACTGCTGGCTTGATTCTCTTCTCCCTGCAGAGGCAATTTGCTTATTACCCTCTTTTTGACAATTGATTTCGTACACTTAAAATATTATCAGAGAATTTCGAAACGAAAATATTTTACTAGCCGCAGCGAAGTTCAATCAAATTCCCCAGAGCGAAAGCTCAACCAAGACCACATCCCACCCAAGTTCACAATCGATAAAGTCACTGAGGTCAGAACGGTTTAGCTATACTGCACTGCAAATAAAAGACAACGGCAATATATTTACAAGTCTAGCGACTCAATGTCTTATCGAACAGTCCTAATTTCCTCACACATTGCGTTCTACAAGTTCTTTTAGAATTAGAACAACCCGATTGTGGAATAATCTACTACAGCCAGTATTTCCGAACTAGTATATCCTAGATTTTAAAGAGAAGGTTCATCGGGAAAAGTTGGGCATCTCTGAAACTATTAGTATTTTTTATCCTATTCAACCTACAATTAGCTTATGAGCAAGGGGCACGAACCTACATTTTCTAATGTGACTAGGAAAGAGGCGATTGACTTTTCTCTTTCCAGCACATTCGTCAGCTCCAGAATACTGAACTGGCACGTCTCAAATGAGCCATCAATTTGTGATCTCAGTCATATGAGGTTTGAGAGCTTCTGCAATGTCCTCGGAAGCATTTAGGATTCCACGGCTGACTGACTGGGAAGCCTATCGCACAGCGCTCGTGGCAGGAGTCAGCGGTGTTGATAATAATCCCATAACTGATGCCGATCTCGATCTTGTCCCTCCCTGCCAATCTACAGCAAACGATCATTACAGCTTTTGAAAGTGGTTGTCCTGGGCAGCCACGAAGTACCAACCGAAGGGTTGCGTGGTGGAACAGTGATCTCTACAGGCAAAGGAGAGAATTTAGGATACTATTTAAGAGGCCATAGGTCTCCGGTAACTGGGACCTCTACAAGGGAGCCCTTACCAATTATAACAAAGATTTGAGAAGATCCAAAGAAGGTTATGGAAAGTCTTCTGCGAAGAAATTGACAAACTGCCAGCCTCCAAGAGGTTACACAAAGTCACAGGATCTCTTCAAGTTGGCCAGGGTGCAAGACTTGGTATCAGGGAGGTAAAAGCACTTGTCCGACTACAGCTGAGGCCCTACTTAACATTCCTCCGCTTCACCTAGTAGTGAAGAAGGAGAGTATGGCGGGGGCGCTGCGACTACAGGAGCTACTCTCCTTTAAGCCAGGTGAGCTTCTGGATCATTTATCAATCCTCAAGGAGCTAAACCACAAGCTGATATCAACTCAACTTCGACAAACCGTTTACAACGATTATTCGAAATAGGTCAGAATGGCAACATAGCAGGCCCATCTTTAGAGGAAGCACGGCCTTTTGGTATACGGACGGTTCTAAAACCGATAAAGGGGTAGAACTGGGCGTATATGGCCCAAGGAGCAATATATCCATGGCTCTGTGTACCCACTGTTTTTCAGGCTGAGGTACTCGCCAACCAGTGGTTAGGCTGAGAGTCAAGGTGCTCTCGGACAGTCAAGGTGCCCTGTTGGCCATTAAATCTCACAGGATGTCATCAAAGACTGTCCTGGATTGTCTCCTATTTCTGAAATACCTCAGCAGGAACAACAATGTTACGCTGATGTGGATTCCGGGCCACGAAGGTAACATTGGTAATGAGGCTTGGCTAGAGGAGGGACAAAGTCAACTCTTGCCGGTCCGGAACCTTTCTGCTGGCACATAAGAACGGCGGTCAAAAATTTGATCGACCATCTGCTTCGTCATTGTTGGACAAGGACCCAGGGTGCTGGTCAAGCTAAAAGATTCATCCAAATCGACAAAGCTAAAGCGGACAAACTTTGCAGTTTCAGAAGATGGGAGCTACAAAGAATAACAGAGCTCCTGACGGGCGACTGCACACTTAATTATCACCTATTTAGAATAGGGCTGGTAGTAGATTGTAGCTGTCGGTTGTATGGGGCAGCTCCCGAAACTGGGGAGAACTTGCTGTGCGACTATGAGGCTACATCGAGGAAGAGATTTAGCCTACTCCATCGCGACTTCCCTACTCCCCGGGAGATTTAAAATATGAACCTTAACTCAGTTTGAAATCCTTAACCTAGATGGTTTTTAAAACGGGGTTTTCACAATTGACCAAATAATAGGTCGCAGTGCCCGCCAAGGCGCCTCATAACAAGAACAGCATAATAGAATATCCTCTTCTATGCTTCAACCTAAGCTTACTACAAAACATTGCACCATGATGACCCGAACGACATGACGGACTGTTAGTACAAAGGATCATTGACAATGGAGGTTAGTTAAAAAAAAGTGCCATGGCTTCTCGATGGCACAGTGGACATGAAATCTCTTATATAACAAATGAAACGAAAGATTTAAATTGTTTTATGTTTTTTTTTTTTCGATCTATATACATACACACATATACATACAAACATACAACAACGATCAACAAATCCACATCACACAACTTTTTTTAAAAAATACTTACACAGTATTCGTGCTCAAAAGTGGAAACCGCTACGTAATGAAACTATTAAAAATGCAGTGAATGATAAATAAATGCTGATGATTTGAGACCACGTGCATACATCTGCGCATAATTACCGCCCAGGCGCAGCCAATATCATGTCATAGAGTGAGTCATCGTTAATGACTCATTAGTGTCAGCCTTAGTTAGGCCCACTGCTATCCCCACTACGCCCTCCTCTACATACCTAAACTAGATACCAACTCAGCCCCCAAACTCAGTAATGAGTCATGGTAACGATTTTTGTTCCGCACATTCTTTTAAATAGACCCCAGGGATAAGACATATTCATGTCAAAACAAAAACAAAAACAAAAACAAAAACAAAAACAAAAACAAAAACAAAAACAAAAACAAAAACAAAAACAAAAACAAAAACAAAAACAAAAACAAAAACAAAAACAAAAACAAAAACAAAAACAAAAACAAAAACAAAAACAAAAACAAAAACAAAAACAAAAACAAAAACAAAAACAAAAACAAAAACAAAAACAAAAACAAAAACAAAAACAAAAACAAAAACAAAAACAAAAACAAAAACAAAAACAAAAACAAAAACAAAAACAAAAACAAAAACAAAAACAAAAACAAAAACAAAAACAAAAACAAAAACAAAAACAAAAACAAAAACAAAAACAAAAACAAAAACAAAAACAAAAACAAAAACAAAAACAAAAACAAAAACAAAAACAAAAACAAAAACAAAAACAAAAACAAAAACAAAAACAAAAACAAAAACAAAAACAAAAACAAAAACAAAAACAAAAACAAAAACAAAAACAAAAACAAAAACAAAAACAAAAACAAAAACAAAAACAAAAACAAAAACAAAAACAAAAACAAAAACAAAAACAGAAACAAAAACAAAAACAAAAACAAAAACAAAAACAAAAACAAAAATAAAAACAAAAACAAAAACAAAAACAAGATCCCAGGGATAAAACATATTCATGTCAAAAAAAAATGTTTTAGAATTACTGCAATATTTTCTGGGCTATGGAGTCGATTTGTACCAGAAGGACTGAGCAGGTTCTCAAAAGATCCTGTTCAATCCAATTCCATACCATACCAATTTTATTCCAGAATTGGTGGAAGATGCCACTGTATGTAAAATAATTATCGAATCAACTCCGGCAGTTGACAAACATCAAAGAACAAACTTTCCTGCGATCTTCTCAAGAGGAGTAGCTACTCACTCCCAGGAGACACCAGACACATGACCATCTTAACCAACTCTCAAGAAAACTAATTTCGGTCCACTTTCCTTTCAATTTCCTTAAAACGCTTCGAAACTTCGCTGTTGCCCTCAAAACGACGTTAATAAAGTTCTCTTCCTAATTAATAGCGAATTTCCTATTTTCAGTGATTGGCTGCCGAAATACGAGAGTACACTTGCACGTTGCTCCAACAACCAGCAAATTTCGCTGGCTGCGTTGAAGCCACCAAAACTACTGCAAAAGTTGCAGCAAAGTTATCCTTGATTCCGTTTAATGTGGCAAAGTGAAATTTGACCATTAAAACTTGCAGTTTACTTAGTTAATGAAGCCCCCAGATAATAGCATCACTTTCTGTGGGTCCACCCTGTTTGTTCTAGCGTTTTTCTAAGGGTGCTAAAGCAACCCCGAATTGGTGTCTGTGTCATCGGAAAATTTACGAGTTTAATTAATAGAGCACAAGAGGAGTGAAATGCCAGCAAAATAAAGATTTGCACTTTAGAATGGCTTGAAGGGGTGGTGGGGGTGGATAAAAAGGGAAAAAATTCCGAGCAGAGAATGTCGAAGGTGGATGTAGTCGACGTGTAACATCGAAGACTGTCTTACAAACTCCACCATAAAACGAGCATAAAACTCTTCTATCAATAAGAATTGGCCAGAGAATAAACGACAGCATTTTACAGAACCGTCCTCCCCTGAGGAGCCCCTGCCACTATCAGTCCGGGGTCCTGGGCCTGCATTAAGGCAAGTCACGTCGAAAATGCTGACAAGGAAAATTTCTGCTTAACGTTCCGATTTTATTTTCCTATTTAAAAGGTGCAAATGCATGCATTTTTCCGCACCTTCGTCGTAGTGCATGTCAACAATGGGGCAATCCAGCCCTCGCCTTGCACTACTTTGCTGCTGTCTAAATATTTGTGGAAACACTTTGGCAGAAAATGAACGGAAATTGTCAAACGTGTTTTTAGATGGTTTAAGAAATTTACAAAGTTGTCTTTTTTTTTTAGTAAAATGGAGGCAAACAATATAGTGAATGAATTTGCAATTATTTTGCGATGAATTGTCAAATGTGTGCATAGCGCTGCATATGGTACTACAATTAAGTGTGAAGATTCAAGCTATTTTAACGCTGAACTGCAACCGGTTAAAGGATTTTATTTCTGCAAATAAAAGGATTAAACTTCCCCGTCATCGGCTTTTATGTGATGATAATCGAAAGACTATATCCAGAAGACCATAAAGAGCCCCAAGAACACGAACAAGACAAATCATTTGAAGTAGTTGAACGGGAATTTAATCGTTGATCCTGGAGAACAGGGGATAAAATTCGACGGCATCTAATACTACCTTCGTTGAGTGGCCAGAAACAAACTATTATTCAAATGGTACACTAAAATTATTATAGTCCAAGAGCCTGTGAATGCCAGACGTAGTTTAGGTTAGGTTGAAATGGCTGCTCCCCCAGACAGCTCACTTAGGCATACTATTGGGCCCATTGTGATGCCATTCTAGTCAGGCCCGGTGTCCGTTTTTTTGCGCCCGGTGCAGTATGCCACATTGCGCTCCCATCAGCTGTTCATTTTTTGATCGCTTTAAAGGACAATTGAGAAAAGACAAAACACTTTGTGGAGTTCCTTTAATATATGTAAATGAACACACACTTTTTCATTTGTTTTTCTGAAATTGCGCCCGGTGCAAATACACTAATTGCATCTATGAAAGCGCCGCCGTTGTGCAATCAAGATTTGCTTCGCTTTTGTGCTAAGATTGCTAGCGTTTGAACTTTACAAAACTTTCCCGCTAATGACGTTTAATCCTCCAGGATATTTTTCGGTGTTAGCTGCACTTCCCGAACAATTTCCAGTATAATCCAGGGGTCCGAAAATCTATAGCACTATACACTGGAATCTCCATAATAGAACTCTCTATCTCGCTCGCAAAGCCTTCATATTTCAAAAGATAATAGGTGGTCACTGCACTGCATGTATTAGTTTCTGCTGTAGAATCTTGCATAGAAAAAAGCAGTTCACCTTGCCAGCATTCCTGGACACAGAAGGCGATTTCAAGAACTTCAGAATAAGGTGTTTCTCGCCGAATTAGGGATCTATAATAGTTGGGCTAGTACGAATTACAAATCAAGACCTATGGCGCCGTGCCAGCCAAAAAAGCATAGACGCCGAAATAAAGCGAACGAAATTGAATTGGATTGGCCACACCTGGAAAATGGACAATGGAAAAAGGCACAGACAGTCTTTTCATTTCCTTTAATATATGACGATAAAGGCACGGAAAAATCTCATTTTTTTTTCAAGTATTAATTTTTTTAAATCTTAATTTCTGAAATTGCGCCCGGTGCAAGTGCGCAATTTGCACCTATGAAAGCGCCGCCCCTGATTCTAGTGTTGGGACAAAATTCAGGCCATTCCAAGCCATTTGAAGATTTTAATAAAGCGACTGAGGTTAGGAACACCAGTGTTTTGCAAGTCACTCAATCCTTCAAGAAAAGATGAGGTCTCTCTTTTTTTCATGAGGGCCGGGCATGTTCAGAAAAGATGGAAGACAGTCTCTTCCTCATGTTCATTATCCATAACTTCTACAAAAGTATTTTTACTCGCAGTTGAGCAAGAGTGCGGCATACTGTTGCTGTAGTCCATCCGGCTCGAAATAAGCTGATTTTTCTCACAGCTAGTTTATACTCGTAGGTGGCTAAGGGCATTCCATCTGGGTTAAGTGGGGTGTCCTTTCTCCTTCGGTTCCCTGACTAACAAGCTCGTCTGCGCTGCAGTTTCCCTCTTACTCCACTGCGTCCAAGAACCCAACACAAGGATATATGAATCTTACTGGACAGAAACCTGCGGCAGCTTAGAACAGTCGTGGATTTTGTAACGAAAAAATTAAGAGCCTTGACACTCCTAGGGATGGATAAGTGATCATTTTTCCTGGCGGCGTCCAGGCTGCCATTTGCTCACCATGTATGTTCAAAGAAATAAGATGCAATAAGACATCCAGCGCAGCCGTTGGGGTGCTTGGATCCTTGCCAGTACCTTACGATACGTAACCTTCTGCAATACAGTCCACCATACTGATATGACATACATAAGTATAGGTGCAATTACGGCTGTATACTCGGGGTTTAAGGCCCCAATTCGCACACTTAGAATGAAAGTGACCTAACTCAAAATTCCTTTAACTTCATTTGATATAAACTAACCCTTAAAAAACCCTCTAACTCTAAAACTCTAGGGTGAGAAATAGCCCGAATTATGTGTAAAAAAGGGGACCACGTATATATAGGTCACTTTTGTTGATCGCACTATTCAACTATGCATGAACACTGTACTTTCTTGTTCATTTCTCTCAAATTATAATTTTTGAGTTAGGTCAGTTTCATTCTAAGAGTGCGAATTCATTCCGATTGGTGTATGGTATAGGAAGAGAGCTATTTTGGTCTTATTGGTTTTCTCTAATAGATTCGGCCTCTACGTTAATTTCCTATCCAGTATGAGACCCAGAAGCTTCGCAACCTCCTTAAGTTGCAGTCTTTCATTGCAAAGACTTAAGCCGTGCGTTACACAGTGCTAGTTAGCATGCGAGCTAGCCTAGTTAGTTACTGCATTGTTACTATCATGTGCGTGTCGGCCAGTACCTCGCATCCGAGTGCCTTTCGTCATGTGAGTAAACAGGTGCAGTAGCTGTCCACTGTCAGGTCATCCTCGTGTATCCACGCCTTAAGAAAAGAAAAAACGGGTACTATATGCCTCCTTGTAAAGAGCACTACTTCAGTGTTATCTGGGTTAACTAGACCATTTGTAGGATCCCAATAATCAAGAGTGTGCAATGCTCGCTGCATTATATCCCTTATTGTTGAGATTGTACTTGCCGGTCAACCCCAGCACAATATCATCAGCATAGGCCGTATACCAAAGCTGAATAGGCTTTATATGCAGCTTTTCTTCACTTTTTGCAGCAAAGTGACTATTTCTTCCATATGATGAAAGGCTGCAGTTTTGATAGAAGGTCGTCCTTAGGGTTATCTGACTTCGTTCACTGTCATATCCCAAAGGAGCGGCGATAGAACCCAATCCTGCGGTGTGCCTCTTCCAACCCATCTTCTTCCGAAAGCCCCAGACCAGGCTTTATGACCCTGCAATAAAGGGCCTGGAGCACCCGTCAACACCCAGACGGGCACTCCATCCTCGAGACCACAGAAGATTCAACATTGTTGAAAGAATCTTGAATATCTAAGAAAACAGCCAAAGTGAAGTCCCTAAATTCAAGGGATTTTTCAATGACCGATACCAGGGAGTGGAGTACAGTGTCGACAGGTTGGTGTGAGGCTAATAATCTCACTCGGGAAAAAGAATTATTACGGAAAGAGTAACATTTGTGTCGTTCAATGTAAGAGTGGTGTGGCTCCGTATTTTTGAGAATTGAAGATTGATTTGCTTTGGAGTCGCATTTTAACATATCTTTCGCTATGGGGTGGAGCAGGTCCAGAAATGCACTATATCGCAACTTTTGGAGTTGCTTTGGTTTTGTAGCGGGGGATGTGGCGGAATTTGACTCCAAAGCAGGTCAACCTCTAGTGTTTTTGAAACGGTGAGTATCTTTAACCGGATCCTGGTTGTAGAGCCTTTAAAAAGAAGAAGACATGTTTCTTACTAGTTTGGCTAAGCAGCTACCTACTTATTACTTGTCTCTACATGTGTGTTCCTGTTAGTTACTATTGCGGCCTAGAAGGTATGTGTATAATTAGGTGCTCAGTATATTGTCGGTGTTTGGTCGGGTCATACATTGACACTAGCCTAGCAAATGTTGCCACCGTACACCTCGACAAGGCCTGGGCAACATTCCCCTCGACACGGTATAGAAAGCGCTGCCAGGAACATTGTCGGAACATACAAACCGATAAGGCCTGGGCAACCCCATAGGTATTCGGTATGTGTTCTTACAGTGCCGGATCATACACCTCGACACGGTATAGGACCGGAGAAGATGACTTCTCCGGAACGAGTCTGGCGAAAGACTGACTATAGCCTGGTGAAGCGGTTTCTTTTATAACTGGAAAGCTCGTCGGGGTAGGAAGCTTTAAAGCTTTGAAGTGAAGCTTTCAACGGGATAATCACCTGGCTTGCTAGTGGAATACATATTTATTTTCCTAAAGCTTTTTTGGGAGAGGGGTTATTACTTATTGGCCTCGATTCCCAGATCCGACGGGAGGGAAGTGAGTTGCGGATTTGACACTTTGCGATTCTCAGATCCGCAACCCCGAATTTCTTTTTGACATTTTCCGCGCTGTAAAAGTGTGATCCGCAACAAATTTTCTGCGGATTTGAACGACAAATGCGCCTGAGATAATCCGACATCATATATTTCATTATCGCGTGAGTCTTCACTCCGAATTTTCGATTTAAACCAATCCGGGACTGCGGATTTGAGAATCGCAATGTGTCAAATCCTCACTCACTTCCGTCGGATCTGGGAATCGAGGCCAATAGTAAGGAATTGCGGTTCGTTACAAGTTTTCTATCACCAAGTTCTTTTCTGCTTTGCTTAGTATGAACCTCAACAAGCATTTCGAGGATCTGGGCTACCTATTGTTTGACAGCTTCCTAAATGTAAAATTGTCATTAAATTGTATCATTCCATTTAATGAAAATTTCGAATTTACGCAGCTGTCAAAAAATAGGTAGGCCGTGACGCTATTGAAACTAAACTGAAATACAATAAGCAATGTAGTATTCTCAAATACCGTTAGATCCATGGCGTCCGTCTCAAGACCTATGTATCCGTTCTTTGAGGCACTTAATGGGTGTAAAATTCATATCTCCAAAAATACCAAATCAGTGGATGGTTTTTGTTGGCTACTAATGGCTTATGGGTGCATCGAGGCGTACCGAGTCCCAACTAGTAAATATATAATCCTACTTCCAGTTCTTCTAAAATAAGAACGAACTCGAGTTCTTCTTCCTCAGAACATAGTGTCAAACGAAGTTGGAGAGCCTCGTAAAACTTGATGAATAATCTAAACAAACGAAAGGAAACATTCTCTGCAATAGATTTGCCGCGTTCTCGAAATTTAATTTGGCATGTACCAAACTTCAATTTGCTTTGGGGTTGCTTTGAATCTCTTTTTTTTTGTACCAGATACAAAATCTCTTCTAACTCATAGATATATGCATAAAAAAACTCTCATTAAAGTTACAAGCATCAAGTTTTTAATTACGATACTAAATATAATTTTTAATTACAACCAGCAAAAATACCATAAGGTTTCTGTGCCCTCTCAACCTTTAACCAATTAATTTTGCCCATCTGTAGCCTTGAGGGTGAAAGGAAAATAACCTCTTGTTACTTTTCGCATTTTGTTTTTACTTTTTTTTTTTTTGAAGAACTTTTCCTTAATTCAAAAGCTAAGTAAACAGAATTAACCCCTCCAAAGTCAAGAGTCTATCCTCTCCCTTTCTCATATTTATCCCGGCCATACCTGTCTGGTTATGTTTACCTTTTCCTAATTAAAAATACCCAAGAATATAATTTCCCCTGGCCACTATCAACTATCCTGTTAATTTCCTTCTTTTTTCACAACACGATCGCAGGACGAAGGACGAGAAAACATAAGGAAAAATAATTCCGCTTTTTTCATTCATTCTGTTCGCTTTTCTTTTTCACTTTGTAAACTCTGTTATCTCCGCAATTACAGGCGTGTTCTGAAAAAGTGTTTATCTAGAATAAACACGGAGCAAATGAATACAATTAGGTGAAGCTTTCGTACAGAAGACAAGAGGGATAAAAAGGATATGGAAGCCGTCATAGAGGATACTTATCCCCAGAAAGAGAAAGATAAAAGTGCCATTCGAGGAGCGCCTCTGCTGCTCACACTTCCTGTGCGGGCGGAATTTTAGAGGCGAAATTACTTCGTGGTGGGGATTCTTATCAGATGATTATGCTAATGATGCGATTGATTTCACTCAAGAACTCTTCACTGTTATCCCTCAGCGTTGATAACAAGCCCTGGGAGACCTGGAGGAGGGCTATATATAGAGGAACCAAGTCAAGGATCAATTGAAATTTAATCAGTTCCTGTAAGGACACAAGGGTGATGGAATGTATTAAGATTGGAAACTTTTAGTAAAATGCAAAGGGGCACTTCTTGGGGGACGCTCTTTTTTATCTAGCTCGAGTGCTTTTAGGTGTAAGTTGGAAAGTGGATGGACTTGTTTGATTTTCAATCTGCAGAAAAAAAGGAGAAGTGGTCCTGGTTTGATTTTCACTTAAAGCAAAGAAGAACGACTAAAAATTATATACAAAAAGTAACAAAACGGAGCAAAACTGCCATTGGAATTTGAATGAACATCACAAAACACTTTTCACGAAGTAGTTAGTTCTGTAGTTGGTTCTGTAGTTCCAGAAGATATGAACTCTTCAGAATCAGTCCTTCCATTTAGAATTCAAGAATCTGTTTTTCGCTCGGGTTTTATACAGCAGCACGTACTTATGTATTTATTTCAATGGCGATTTCTCTATCGAATCCAAGAGACATTCGTTCCAAAAAAGATGGGAATCTCAAAATCGCTGCTCCCATGCGCATTGTTTCAAGTCCTCACAACCAGGGGCGCAACAACGATGAGAACAGAGGAGATTCAGACCCCTTTCAAGTATGATAGTTCGGACCCAGTAACCGCCGAGATGATCAAAGCCGTAGGTGATGTCTTATCACAACAACTCCATGTCCTCATAACGCACATATGGAATTCGGATTGTGTCCCGTCGGTCTGGAAGAAAGCGATCGTTGTGCCAATTGTGAAGGCGGCAGTCGAGAATGCAAGAATTATCGCGGCATTAGCCTCCTTTCGATCGTTAGCAAAGTATTTACAAAAATCATACAATCGAGAGCAAACGAGCCGGAAAGAACCAGCGGGATTTAGACCACATCGAGGATGCATTGATCAAATATTCGCTCTCCGTCAGCTAATGAAAGAAAGAATTCGTTGTGGCAGACGAACTGTCGTCGTTTTCACCGATTTCAAATCCGCTTTCGATTACATCAATTGGAGCAGCTTGTGGAGAGTCTTGGAAACCGATCACGTGCCATTGAAAGTCCTCCAACTTCTCCAAGCGTCGAACGATGGCCCAGCCAGCAGCGTTCGTATTCAAAGCGACTTATTTGAGGAATTCCCTATTCAAACGGATGTCCGACAGGGAGACGTCGCTTCACCACTTTTCTTCAACGTTGTGATCGAAGTGATTATGCGTGAAGCATTCGATGGACGACTCAGAGTTCGATATGACGACAACAAGTTCGTAATCGACTTAATGTTCGCCGACAATAGCGCTATCTTCGCCAACACGGATGCCGAAGCAACGACATCTTATACGACATTTTCCGCATCGCCCAGTTTTGCGGGTTAACTACTACCATTTATTTCATTTATTTCATATAGAATAGGGATGTACACAAGACTTACATCTTTTAGAGTACATAGAATAATAAATTGATAAAAATAAATTTTAATATACATATAAACTAATCTAAACTTAATAAACTAAGAAGAGGGGAAAATAGGGAAAAGAAAGAAAATATCTTGTAGTAAAGATCATAGAGAGGAAAGAGAACAGAGAGAATGAAAATAGTAATAAAAAACTTTACTAAGATAGGACAAGAATATGTGGAAGTAAAGAAGAGAAAGATTAGAAATACTAGAGAGAAGAAGAAGAAAGAAAAAGAGATGCTTGCCTTCTGAAAGCTGTGACTGTGCCTATTCTTTGGATGTAGTTAGGAAGACTATTCCAGAGCCTGAGCGAGTGCACAAAGAAAGAACGACTACCAATTAAGGAGAAATGTGCGGGAATGAGAAATTCAATTGACCGCAGGGATTGGAGGGGCGTAAGGAAGTCGGAAAGATAAGACGGACTGTTAGTACGGAGAACTTTATGCAGGAGGACCAATGCCATAACATCAATAAAGTGAAAAAGGCCGCAACCCAGCAAGGAATTTTGCACACCAGACGCATGATCAGACCTCCGCATGTGAAAAATAAACCTTAAACAATCGTTAAAAGCAACTTGGAGCCGCTGACGGCAGGATGAATCGAGGGATATATATACAAGGGCACCATAGAGGAAATGAGGTAGAACGAGGGACTTAACAAGTTTGAGGCGAATAGATGGCGATAAAAGACTAGAATATAGCCAGAGTTTGCGTAAAGTGCCATAGATCTTGGAGATCATAAGTGAAACATGTTTGCAACAGGATAGTTTGGAGTTAATAACAATACCAAGATTATTTATACAGTCAACAATAGGAAGAGGGGTATTATCAAGTAAGAGAGATGGGATGTTGTCAGTGGACAAAGAGCGACGACTAAGAAATAGTACTTGGGATTTATTAGGATTGAGTTTAAGGAAATTGAAAGAGCACCATTCATTAATTTGGGATAAAGTACTATTGAAATCAGAAATACAGAGTTCAAGCTGACTAGGAGGACATGATGTATACAGCTGGAGATCATCAGCATATAGATGAAAGGAGGAACGATGGATAACAGAGGGAAGATCATTGACATATAGCGAAAAGAGAAGAGGGCCAAGTATAGAGCCTTGCGGAACTCTCAAAGGCACAGGTAGAAACGAGGATTCAACATTGTTATGGCGGACACACTGAAGTCTATTAGAGAGAAGAGAATAGAAAAGTCGAATAGCAGAGGAAGAAAAGTGGTAGAGTTGGCTAAGTTTGGAAAGCAGAAGAGAGTGAACCGCAGAATCGAAAGCCTTAGAGAAATCCAGAAGAACCAGAATCGCAATATCACCCTTGTCGATCGCAGAGCGCAAGTCAGTCGTTACCTTTAATACAGCTGTTTCACAGCTATGGGATCTACGAAAGCCGGATTGGAATTTAGAGATGAGGTTATTATATTCAAGATGTTGCAGAACTTGGGTATAAACAATTTTTTCAAAGCCTTTGGCAAGGAAGGGAAGAATACAGATAGGACGAAAATCTGTTAAGTCAGCAGGAGAGGACTTTTTAGGTAAGGGAATGACTCTGGCTTTCTTCCAAAGCGAGGGAACTTGAGAAGTTGTCAGGCAGTAATTGTAGATATGCGTGATAGTTTCCACGATTAGTGGCAAGAGTAGCTTAGGAAAGCGGGGGGAAAGCTCATCACAGCCTATGCTATTAGAAGAAATAGATAGCAATATCTCAAGGACTTCAAGCGACTCGACACAGCGGAAGTTAAAACCATCAGAACTAAGTGAGTTAAAGCAGAAAGGACTAGGAAAGGAGGTGGATGCAGAGGAAGGGGTAGACTGAATGAAAGATGAATTGAGAAGGTTCACATCAGCCTCAAACGGGACTACCGCAGGAGCATGAATGCCCAGCGAACGAAGATTAGCCCAAAGCCCTTTAGAATTTAGTTTTGGGTCAAGCTTACGAGAGTAGTACTCACGCTTCAAAGATTTAACCTTGCTATTTATGAGGTTTCGAAGCTGTTTGTAGTCATTACGGTAACTGAGATTCCTAGTCCTGCGATAGCGTCTATACAAGAGCTCCCGCTGAATTATAAGATCACGGACTTCACGAGAGAGCCAGGGACAAGGAGAGGAGGGACTACGTGTTCTTGTAACAAGGGGTACACATTGATTAAGCAGATAAAATGAATAAGGTCAAGATATCGACTTTGGAGTCAACAGAAGTTGTGTTGTAGATAACACTCCAGGGCATAGAGGATGCGACTTCAGAAAGCAGGTCAGAACTAACATTCCTATAATCGCGATAAGAAAAAGAGGAAGGTGCGGAGCAGGGAAGAAAATCAAAACGAGAAGAGAGGAATAGGATATCATGATCAAGAAAGCTAGGAGGGGAGATTTGATTGAATTTTAACACTGAATCAATGGATGTAGCAGTAAGAACATCAGGTTGGGACGGGCGCGAAAACCACCCACATTCGCATTCGCGCTTGTTCGCAGGTGTTCATGGCGTGAGTGTGGAGCCGCCTTAAGGCACAAACACCATACATTTAATTTCTCCGCGCCGCCGCCTGCCCATTGGGTCAGCAAATATCCGTGTATTGATCCGTGATCCGTGTATTTTGAAAGGTTTTTCCAGTCACCAATCTGTTTGTGCCTTTAAATTTTTCCTTGAGCCCATAAACATTTTTGCACTTGAATTAACAACCTGCGATGCTAAACTGTCGTTTTAGCCAATGTGTCAGTAGGAAATCATGATGTCACCTGCATGGCACGGCCTGTCAGGCGGATACCTGAAATGCTCATCCCTCAGTCAGACTGAGTATTGTATGGCCTTCATCGGGCTGTGCCTGAGTGGAGAAACACGTTTTACTTAAGTGGAGAAACATGTTTTACTTAATTTCACCCAGTTTTCTACCAATTTTACACTGTTTTTTGAGGAAACAAAATTACGTGATATTTGGCGAGACCGGCTCTCCCCACATGAGATTGGGTGAGATTCGGTTCGACCTCCTGTAGAACTTGGTATTAAACGGCAGTGCATGGTAATATATGTATTTCTTCGTTACATAAAAAGGTTAAGGGTTTTGGAGAGATAGGAAAGAAGGGAAGTTTTCTGTGTGGAAATTATGGAAAGACGAAGGACCATTCCACTGCGAAGAATGGTATGACGGTTGTCTGGGGCAGTATACGAGTACCTTACTCTCTATGTTAACAAGGCCGGCAATATGCACTGATTCGAGTTTCAAAGATGGGAGTTTACTTCGACAGAGATGCTTATTGGTTGGGAAATGCGAAAGAAGTCAAGGTGGTATACACCGATACGGCATGGTCCTTGATTCGGTGAAGAATATTTTAAAGATATCGATGTATGTCTCCCCGAGTAAAAATAAATAATATGACCTTACAATGGGCGAACAGAAAAAGTGATTGAAACATAGTCCTCGGCCATGTGTGTGACTTTCGCTCATAAACAAAATACAAATACAAAAAATCCGATGCTGATATTTTCGAATTCGAACATTTCAAAATTTTTAACAACACACTGCAATTAAATGATTTTTTTTTTCGATTGTTTTTTTTCTTCGAGCGGTTAAATAATAAAATTTTCCACTAAAATATAAATAAACACGCACCACATACTTAACGCATAACAAGCCAACAACTGGCGAGCTCGTTCCTCTTGTGCATCGATAATTTTGTAGGACAAATCGAAAGGTCTATTCATTGTACAAACAGGGGTGGCGCTTTCATAGGTGTAAATGGTGCACCTGCACCGGGCGCAATTCCGAAATTTAAAATTTTAAAAAAATTTAAAACTTCGAAAAAAAAAGAAATTGAAAAAGAGTCCCCGTGCCTTTATTGTCATATATTAATGGAACTGCGCAGAATGCGTGCGCTAGCTGCGGCGTTTTCATAGGTGTATTGGCGCCGGGTGCAATTGGACGGCTCGCAATTTTAGAAAAAAGTGAAAAGGTGTTCCCGTGCCTTAATTTTCACATATTAAAAGAACCCTACAAAGTGTTTGTGTCCTTTTCCATTGTCCTTCACTGCGATCAAAAAATGAACAGAAATGATGGCATACTGCACCGGGCGCAAAAAAGTACCTAACGAAAATGTTCGAGTATCTATAAAAAAAAATTCAACAATATATTTGGTACCGATTATTTTTTGACTCAAATTTGCCGTTGAATGCCCTTGTGTGCAGTTTAGTTCTTGTAGTTCTTGGCCATTTAAATCTTTTGGTCTAATTTGGTCGTCGTGAGGATGTATATGCTCCCATAAAAAAAGTTGAACAATTCGACGGCCATTATATCCTTCTTAAAAAACCAAACGGCCGGTGTTCGCCCGCTGTAAGCCCATTTTTTATTTTTACTCGAGCCTTTGCGTTTTAAGAAGCTGCCGAATTTTTTATGTGGCAGTTCTCTTCGAGCTTCTCTATTTAGGAACTAATTTTTAGGGTGTAGCGTTGGTAAAAAAGGGCCGGTAGCCCTTTTCATGAATTGTAGAAAGCTTAGCAAGGTTTAATCTACAACAGCGCAGCGTCACACAAAATTTGTGGATAGAGGGAGTAGTGCCTCTCGTCATCACTACTTCTTCCTTTATTCAGGGGAGGCATATGTGCTGGAGCATCTCGCCGGCTTATACGAATAATATTAGGGTGACAAATTTCCGCTTACGACGTGTCTTTACCTAGCAGACGGGGCACTTATTTATTCGCCTGGAGTCTGGTACAATCGACATCATAGTTGTTTTAGGATGCTTCTCTGGCTCATTCGGTGCCATTGAGGATATAGAATTTACGAAATCGAAGCCCCACTACAAAAATGTTTTGTACACGTCCTTTCGTGTTCGTACAGTTTTCGTCCAGGCCCTTCAACAATGTTCCTGTTAGTGGCCCTAGTAGATTTCTTGCATAACCTCAAGCAGTGCTTGTAGGGTTTCCAACATTATATTAAAAACCTCTCTAGTTAATTGTCGAAGGTCGTGCAGTTCTTTGTTCTACCACAGTGGAAAGACCTTAAAGTAAATGTGCATTAATTTTTAACCCCACGGTTTCAACCCAGTAACATGGAAGCACATAACATAATTTCCATACATGGCTGCATTTTGCAAATTGTAAAGGAGACTTTCGAGAACATAATGAATGAAATTTAACAAAAGTTTGCGAAAACATCACACACACACCGAATCTCGTCTACCTTCATAAATAATTAAATGTCGAAATAAGTTTTTAAATTTTGTGCTTCTTTTGGTGTGCAGTCGCCATTGTTCCACTGACAGAAGTGAATGTCGCTCAATAGCACAATGCGAATTCTGAATGCCAATGGTGGGGATTCATATGCAAATATAGGTATATGTGTGCCCCATGTTCCAAATTTGTCAAAAGCATGTTAAAGTTAGGAAAAGGGGATTTTATGCTCCGGCAATTTCTCATAATTACATCCCCCCAGCACCCCATTCCGGGCCCCGTTTTGGAGCGAGTGCATAGAGGATTGTTCCAAACCTCAGCCTACTGTACAGAAATGCTAAATGCCAGGCTGCATCCATACAAATGCCGCCAATCACTTATGCTCCAGTTTTCTGGTGGGGGGATGTTTTAAATCAAGGTTACTTGTCAGAGGGTAACAAGCTTCAGCCATGCATAGGCGCGCACACATCGTCGGCGGCGGCGGGGCGGCCACCACCCTCAGGCCCCGTCCAGAGTGGGGCCGCTGGGGACAGCTTCAAGACCTGCACCCTTTAGTGTTAAGCACAACTTGAAAAGGTTTCCGACTGATAGCGCGATGAATTATGTAAATGAATGAGAAAAAGGCAATCCTTCGGGACCTCGGAATTTGCATGAGAAAGCTCCTTCTGTTATCCTTGGCGTCTCTGGGGCTCTGTTATCCTGTCCCCGCTCGTTGTATCTCTTGCCGAAAGTTTATGCCCCACGCCCGGAATGAATGGGATTTTGCTGGTTTTACGAAAAATGTCTGAAATTCGTCGACGGAAACTGAAAGGAAATTTAAGGTGTGGTTATTAATGGATGGCAGTACTTAATTTTGGGTATTAGTTCTGACATAAAGGTTCAAATGGGACTTGTTTATAATAATTAGAAAGCTATTGTTCGGGAAATATGCTCGCTTAAGTATTAATGAAGGCCCATTTTTTTCGGTCTCTCTCTCTCTGCGAGCAGGGAATTGGGAGTTGTTTGTGTGGGAACAAATTTAACACGAAAAAAAAACTTTATTAAAAACAAATCAAGAATTAAAAAAAAATCGAAATTATTTAAATTCCCTGGGCGCCATATTTTCGAGAAAAGTTCAAAATTAAATCGATTGATGTGGAAATAAAAAAAAAAAAAAACTTGGAGCCGCGTACTAAAGGAAACAATCTCAAACAAAGTAGGGTCATGCCCGCGTGTCCCTGTAATCACCGTGGCACCTGCTGTATAGAATCACTTGGGCATCATCAAATTATGTCCAAACTGGCAATCGCTCAAAGTTAGTTAACTCTTAGACCAGGGACCAACACTGGGAGTTAGGTCAAAGAACAAACTTCGGCGGGACTATGGGGGCCAAGTTCGGTATCTGCATGGGTAGGCAAACATCAACGATTATCGTCCTGTGGTCCTGATTCATAAACTTAATATCCCTGAAGGGAGCGCGCGGACCGGCCGGCCGGAGTGGAGCGATGGGGACTCGTAGAAAGTGGTCTACTCGACCTTTTGCTTATACAAATTTAATCGTTCCAGAAAAGGATAGTGCTCTGCCATACACCCCGTATACTGGGAGAAATATCAGGGATAAGTGCTGTAGAAGGAGCCTCTATAGGAGGAGGGGTACACTCCTATATAGTATATCCACATTGCCTGCTATTATACGCTAGTAAAATCTGATGATGATTGTTGTAGATGCTGTACCAGGATGTAAACTATAACTCTTGATGAGGCCTGAAAATGCTGGGAGGATGAAAGGTAGTAGAGAGTTTTCTAGCAATGCCAGTAGGAACGGGCAGGTGGGTGGGAGGCCAGGGGGGATTTAATGATTATTAGGTCTGTGTTATGGGTTTATGTTGGTAATTTCAAAACAGATTAGGACATGTTGGCAAGTTTTCGGTTTTAGAAATTTTAAGCAGGTATGAAATTAATTTAGTTACGGCATTAATATCACAAGTTTATAATGTATGTAAGATGGTGTCCTCTCGATGTCGAAGCGGCTGGATGGAAATTATGATTTTTCTTTCATTAAGTGCTTCTTAGCCTTAATTATTTGATTTTAATATTAAAATAGTCTGTGGTCCTGATGCTGCTGCTGGGAGTATTAAATTTTATTGTAATTTAAAATGTTTGGGTCAGAATATGGTGAAAGTTTTTAACATGGATATTACGGTTTTTGGCTATAACTCGTGTTGAAATTGAATTATATCAATTAACAGCAATTATAATTACTCCTTGAGCAATGATATAATATTCTATTATTCTATAATAACTGTCGACCTTTTCTTCCACCTATCGCCCAATTTAAATATAACAATTGGGAACAATCTTACGCTTTATTTCTGAACTCGTACAATATTCAAGAGTTGAAATAATAGGTTGACATCATCCTCCGAGGGCCAGAGCATAGTGTCCAGTCGCTCCATCGGAGCCTGAGAAAATCCTGACTATGCTGAACGTCTTCAACCCTGACATCAACACCGATAACTGGAAGGCCCACAATGCAATTTAATTTGCTCGTAAATGAACTTGGCAATAGAAAAATTCGCTGTGAACTACGGCTTCCAAGCAGATCGAACTCAAGGCCTACAAAACAGACATAGAGCCGTAGTGAACTAAGTGGCTTGCACCAAGGCCTCTGACGATGAATCAGAAAATATGGAAACCGATGGCGAAAGCGCAGTTCAGAGCAAAGTTGGGCAAAGCAGTCGGTAACCTATAGACGAAGCGCCAACTCCTCAGCTCAGACATCAACAAAGTCACATGCAGCGAAAAAGAAGCGGACGTAATTGTCGTCGAAGCAAAAAACCCGGGACATGGTACAGGTGATTCAGATTAATCTGCACCACTATAAAGCAGCATCCGTTTTGCTTCTGATTCACCTAGTATCAGGCGAAGTCGATGTTGCCTTAGTCCAAGAGCCATGTATCTATCGCTGGGGAGAGGATCTGTGGCTTAAGGGCACCTAAATTTAATCCTTCTTATAGCAAAAGCAAGGGAAAACTCAGAACAGGTATTCTGGTCAAAAATAATATGTATAAGCACGTTTCTTGCTCCTCAATTTAGTGACGGAGACCTTACTATGGTCGACCTAGAGTTAAAACAGAAGAAACTCAGGATGGCCTCTTTCTATCTAGGCGAATGTTGCTGTTGCCTGGCCGATGCAGCTGAGAGCGTCGAACGTCGATGCCACTTTCGTTTCCTCAACTAATGATCCCAAATATTTGAATATCGGAACCTGTTCGATTTGGATTCCATCGAGGTGAACACTGGCCCTCGATCCGTCCGTTGTGAGCACTTTTCCGCATTGATTTTTAACCCGTATGACTGGGCGATGCGGAAAGTGTCGCATCGTATCGTTTGATTTCTATGTTTCTGGAGCCTCGATTGTATGATTTTCGTTAATACTTTGCCGACGATCGATAGGAGGCTAATTGGGATAACGATCGCTTTCTTCAACGCCGACGGGACATGGAGTCGTTGTGATAAGACATCACCTCCGGCTTTGATCATCTCGGCGGATACTTGGTCTATTCTCGGCGCTTTCCATTTTCCAGCGGTTTTATTACCGTCTTCACCTCGATAATTGTCGGTTCGGTATCGAGAAACTGATTCGTCGGGTGTTCGATAATCGGTGGTACGGGGTTCGTTCCATCCGATTTTTTAATGTTCTCGTTTGTGTCGATCGGAATTTTGCGTTGATGAAAACGTAGTCTAACATCGCCGAGTCTTTGCCGGGTGCATTTCTCCAGGTAAGTAGGTTTTTGAGTGGATGACGGAAAATGCTGTTGCCAACGATCAAGTTGTTTGACGATGCGAATGAAAACAGGCGTAAGCCGTTGTCCTTGATTACTCCGCGTCCGAATTTGCCCATTGTTCCTTCCCAGCCGGTTCTCCTCCTGAATGTGCCCTGAAGTCCCCCGCGAGTATTATTATTAATTCGGTTCGAGGTATCATATCCAGCGTCTGTTGAAGCTGATCGCAAAATTCTTCCTGGTTCGTGTCTGGGATGGTCTCGGTTGGCGCATAAACGGATACGATTTGGGTCTTGATCGGTCCACAGATGTTAAAACCCCCAAACGCTTGAATATCGGTTGGAATGCGATAACCCTGCTGGCAGCCCGTTGATCGACCATAAACCCGACACCAGCCTCTCGTATCTCACCACCGGAATAGTAAAGCGTCATCGTTTCGTCCATTGTTGGCTGGACGATCGTCAATTTCCCGGATCCGGTAAATCGTAGTTCCGATAGCACAGCAAATGATAATTTGCATTTCACTATTTCCACTCGTATGGTTTCCTTTGAGACGTGATGTCCTCGCGGCGAATTGAATTTCCATTTTCGGTGTAACTAATTTGGGTGTTCGGCCAGAAACCCCCTTCTCATCAGAGCATTCCTGGTCGCCAGCGCTGGCGCATCGGCTGCCCGGCTGCAGTAGAATTATTTCGTGAATAGTAAGTTCACAAGTGTATCCATGCAGTTTCTTAATTAGTGATAAGGATACAGGGAAGGAGATAGAACCGCGTCATATGATGTGATGTTCAGTTTTGACGAAGTTCAACACTGACTTTATTGAAAGGCCTAAAGGAAACTCTCAATTCAATTTTTTAAAACTAATTCAATGACAATACCTTCAGTAGAGCGCGGCATGTCATTTCTTTCTTCTAGTGAGGTATTGGATCCGGTCCAAACGTACCACGGTCACCAGCTTGGCTTACTGTTCTACACCCCTTTACCTCAAACTTGTTGACTAGACCGCTTAAACGGGTTCGGAAGTCTGCCTAGTGGCTTGTCATTTAAACTTTAATGTCCCAGCAGGGTCTCGTTGAACAAGGTGCCACTATCTTAGTGATCCCGGCCAAGTGGGGCTTCCTGGGTTCCTAACCGGAGTCTAGCCTTCGGTTTGCTGGTCTGAAGGTTCAAAAACTTTGGGCTGAGCGGAGGCTGTCTGGATTTGCTTCTTGGTTTTGTAATGGTGTTTTATTGAAAGTGTTCTCTAACCTCCTTTTTTAAGGGAGGGTTGCCGGGAGCTCTCGAGTTGTCCAAGGTCGTGTGAGAACAAACACCTTATTACAAAATAAAACTTCTTTATTTATTCAAAATATTCCTTATGTACTAACAATTAAGGTCTCTTAAATCGTAAGTAAATACGGGATACATGTTTACAGGTTTCTTATAGTTATATCTGAGTAATTCTACGGGTTGCCTCTACAATACATGTTTCCTACGTATTTATTGCTAAGCACCCAGTGGGAAAAAGGAGTGCTCCAAGAGCCATCTCGGAGCGCTCCAAAAGGAGCATAGAGTGCTCCCGTTGCCATACCCGTTCTATATTCTTTTTAATATTGCATGTCATTGCGAGGGAGCATACGTTTTTATGCTCCCAAAAACGCGTTGTTGGAGCATTATAAAAAAGCTTTTTAAAAAAGAAATATTCATGGGCGCCGTGGGTATGTAATCCGGTATCGAAAAGCTTTTATTTTGTTTATCTTTTGCAATTGCCTTTTTCTTTCCAAGCCCGAGAGTGGCTTTACCAAAGCAGTCCCCCAACTAAACTCTATCAACTTCCAAAGCTGCTTGACCTACGTATCGAACGAGAGCCGGGCTATTGAGTTTGCTAATGTCACATTTTATGGGCATGAGGATAATTGCCCGTTTTCTTTTTTTATATAAAATTTATGAAAACTCCAAGAAAGCTCCCTTGAGAGTGCTCCAAGTACACTCCCCTGTGCATCGCTCCCAATTTTTCCCACTGGGCAGTTACCTACTCACTACTCTATTCTACATGTGCGTAAGCTGGGGTCAATGGGCTAGCAGGATGTGCGTGTGTGTGTTCGGTATGTGGTCGGTCTTGTATCTGGTCATACCGCGACACTGGTATAGGAAATTCTGCCGGGAACAATGTCGGATCATACACCACGACATTGGTCCAGGAAATATTCCTCAGGTATTCGGTAGTCAGTCGGTATGCGGTCGGTAGGTGTTATGTCTGCGGTCTAACCGTGCCGGATCGTACACCACGACACGGTATAGGAATCGCTACTTCGGCACATAGTCGGATCGTACATCACGACAAGGCCTCGGCAACATTCCTCTGGAAATGTCGGTATAAGAATCGCTACTTCGGCACATAATCGGATCGTACACCACGACAAGGCCTCGGCAACATTCCTGAGGTGCAAAGTATGACCGTGCCGGATCGTACACCACGACACGGTCTAGGACCGGAGAAGGTGACCTCTCCGGAACGAGCCTAGTTAAAGACTGAATTTTAGCCTGGTGAAGCCGTTTATTTTATAGCCAGAAAGCTCGTCGGCGTAGGAAGCTTTAACGCTTTGAAGTGAGCTTTCAAAGGAGAATCACCCAGCCACTGAGTAAATATTTATTTTTCCTAAAGCTTTGTTAGGAAATGCCTTCTAGAGTTGAAACGGGTTACTTTAGTATTTTTCGAAGAGACGGTTCTTAGTAACGAACGTGGTTCTTTACAGTTTCGTGGGGTTTTGACCGCCGTCCTGCTTACGTTTTTTTGGAAAGGAGTTTGTGAAAGCGGGACTTAGTTGTGCATTGTTAGGCTCCCCCAATTCTACTCCAGCCCTCCTTGCCATATCAGGTTAAGGCATTATACAACTGGATGCGTCCGATGCCCAGAGAAGATCGTTGAACGACAGGGCAAAAACTACAGATTGCATCCCTTGTTGCGATAACGTTATATCTTGGCTTGGTAGATCATATTAACCCATCCCTTTCAGGACGTCTTCCATTGGTCACCACGAGTAGGTAATGGTCGCACTTCCACCAGTCCGAGATACACACGCGCCGCGTATTTACATATACTGCATATTGCTCCTCTATATCGTTGGTCTGGATCGCACTCACAAGCTATGCAAAACTTTGGTTATGGCGCTCTGATGGAAATGACGTGTCCAGTAAATAGTTTAGTTCTAAGGCCATACTGCTTGTCGTTTAACATAATGTTGGATTTTCGATATTCCATAAGTTTCTTATTGACGATTGACCCCATAATTTTTTGCATATAATTTAATTAGTTAGATACGAAGTGAACACCATAGAAATAAGACGAAACAAACATTTTGCGTAAAGGTTTCTCCAAAGATGAGGCTAATTTCGTAAGGACTATAGGGTGTATATTAACAAGGTCAGTGGATTCACTAACGTCGAACTCTTTGAAACATCTATACATTTCACGAATTGAGTAGTATACTCACTAAGGACTATGAGCTTCTGTTGCCAGCAGAGTATAAATGATGATCTATCATCTTAACCTGTCATCGACTAATAATTTGATGTTCCTGATGGCAGATTTACAAGAATCCTTCTACTTGGATGCTATTTAATGAGTTAAGCATATCGCCGCTGTATTGCTCCAGTATTGGATGGAAGAGGCGTTTGCTTCGATTGATTCGGGTTTATTTTGCTGTAGTCTTCTCTTTCGACATAATAATCAATGACACTAGAAACCAGGTTTACAACTGAGTCTCATTTCAAAACGTTGTTATGTCCAAAATTCTCAAAACAAAACCACAAAGCGTAACTAACATGAGAAATTTCTGCGAAATACATATATATCTTTAGTTATCCACTGAGCTATTAATTATTCAATGAGCAAAACTCTGAAATTTCGAATGATTCAATAGTACAGCTGCAATGCCCTTGGAATTCACCAAAATGTATTCTGATAGTAAACTTCGCAGGAAATTCACAACTATGAACCTTTCATTGACAGACTGACTATGTTATCAATCAGGTTGTATTTGGTACCTTTCATCACCATAACGATCTATCACTAGTCAAATTACTACCAATGAAAGAAACTCCCAACAAATAAATTCAATTGGGGAATTTTTCAATTTATCTGCAAAGAAATTCGAAGGCGAATTTCATTCCAGAGCCTTTCTGTGCATTTCTGTAGACCAACTAAAAAGGGGTTGACTGCCAGCCATAAATATACTCGAAAGGATCCCTTTAATCTGGACATTACCTCCAGGCAAATGGTCTCGGCTAACATAGATGAATGTATGTATGTTCATTGAAAAATGACCATATGAGCCTAGGGTTTTCACCCAGGTCGTATATATGTATGTAGAATGCATCAAGCTCCCTCTCTACGGTCTTTCCGCCATTGTCAAACACGTATGCAAATTTCTCACAAATTATAAATTTTCCAATTTGCTCCAAGTTGTCTACCGAAGGCGAGCGCATATTGAGGTCAGTTCAGCTTCTCAGAGTTCAGTTCAATCCATGCTCCTTGGTACCTGAATAAGCAAATTAAAAATTAAAACGAAAACGCCCCATTAAAAAGTTGATACCACTTGATAAGGTTTACTGGTCAAGAGGGGCGCTCCGAGATAATGCCACGCTGCTTCTCCGAATTCTGACAAGGACTTTAGATTATTTCGCAGAAGCCATTTAGGGGGAATAAAGGCTCTTATCGAAACTTTCCGGCATCCTCGATAGATATTAATGGCTTCTAATCGACTTGAATGCTTGGTTTCCGTCTTCAGTCACCATGAACGAAGCTCGCCATGTACACCAAGAGGCAGCAGCAGCCAGTCGCCATAGTTATAGATCCGTTTCCAACTAGCAAAAGAGGGCGATACTTTATGCGACCACTGAATGGTGCAGATGCTGGGGAAGCTGACGGATGAAACTGGGGGGGCAGAAACACTTCGGAATATTTCCTACCTTACAAGTTCTTAAGTGGATTTGGTATTTGTTGGGGAGCGTTTCATTCGGAATGCAAATTGAAGTGCAATCAAATTACCCATAAACTACCCATCCCGGCTCGTTCGATGTAATGAATTGAAAGCTTCGGAGTTGATGCCTGCCTCAAAGGGGGCTGCGATAGTGCATATACCAAGGGGACTTTGCCTTTGAGAGAAGGCCACAAGGTGGTTGCTAGTGTAGACTGACGTGGCATATTAGTAAACGGTAGGGTAATTTAGTTATGACTTTTTTGTAAGTGTTTCCGCAAATGGTTTTGCCACTAACACTACTTGTCAACATGCAAAGCAAACATTATCTTTTCTATAAAAAAAAAATAGATTTTCTTTGTACAGCCAGTCCTAGCATATCTAATACAACGCGACGGCGATACATAGAATGTATCACTGTTGTGATAACAAATCGCCCGTCAGTTTTGCCTACACTCCCAATGTTAGAAAGATCCGTGTTACGCTGATAATAGTAAGGCTATGAGGTTCCTGCATCGCCCTTGTCCCGGTCCACTCTCCTTGCCAACAAGATGGGGGTTTATGTCCGTGGTGCGGTGAGCTTTTGGTACCTGCATGCATGCAATGGGGTTTGCGTGCGTGGTGTGGTGAGAGCTTTTGCTGCCTGGAGGTTTGCAATGGAGTTTAGGTGCGTTGGAACGTGCGCGTCTCGGTTTGCAGTTTCAAAGTCGAGTAGTTCTACTTTCTACCATTCAGGTGGGAGTGAGACGAGTGAGCTAAACTGGTGTTTCGTGTATAAGATTGCCGTAGAGGCAGAAGAGCAATTACTTCGATGGAATAGTCACTGTGATAGTATTCGATAAAATGTTGTCAGTGCTGCTACATTCCTATGGTGGCTCAAGAGGTCGATGGAGGAGCACACGATGAATTTGAAGGCCTTTTTTGTACTCTATTTCACCACGCCAAGGAGGTTATCGAAGCGCAGCCAAAAATACTTGTTCGGCGATTTGAAATATGTGGTCATTCAATCGCAAGACTTTGGATAATGTTACGTCTAATATGGCAAGGAATGGGTCGGTCATTAGCTCAAATTTTTATTGGAGATAAGGCAGTACTTGGTGTTGGAAGCATTAAAGCCTGTCTTAGGGTACCGTCGTAAGCGAAGCTGAGGAGTGGGTCTTAGGGGATTGAAAATAGACTATTTATAAATATAAGAAATAGAGCAGGTGATAAAATTGACCTATGCGAGATACCAGCAGATATGGGATGAGATTCGGATTTGACGCCATGCAATACTACCTTGATTGAAGGGCCGGAAAGGAAACTCTCAATCCACTTCTGTAGAAGTGAGTCGACTCCAGTAGCTTTGAGTTTAAGCTAACAGGTCTGAGTGCTATACTCTACCACAAGCCTTGGAGATATTCAGAGTAACCAGGTCTGCCGTTTATGAGTAGGTTGGATTCCAGATATCACATAATTTTTTTGGTGATTATCGTCTTCATGGTTTTGGAGAGTGTAATGAATAACGCCACTTAGGATTAATGAACCATTTTTATTAAATAACTCCGATACATATATTTTTGACTTTACACAAGAACTATAGAATAAGAACTGCGGGCTGAATAATTGACTGCGTTTATATCGTAGTTTGCTGAATATGATGCTGAATTAAGTGTGCGTTCAGCATCCATATTACATCTCCCTTATTTAGTTGAACCTTGCTGGTTTGATTATTTTTCTTCCGCTTCGTTTTGACGTTTTAATTTTAACACGCTGTGGACCAGTTTGCTGGGCTTCCATTTCCTGATTGATGTTCGGTTGATCCACTGGTTGCTGGCTCTGCGAACTTCCTCCTGCCAACCGTGTACTTTGTTCTGTTGATGGTGAACCTTCTACCGTTGTCTGCAGTGGTACCCTCGGTCCTGGTGTTGTTTTCATTCTTTTAAACTGTTTTATATTTCTTCGGTATACACCTAGTTGCGTTGATGCGGTTAATGATCTATTTTCATGTTTTTTGATGATTTTTCCTCGTATCCAGATTTTCGATGGAAGTTGCATCATTGTTTCTTCTCCTTCTTCTGGACCCTTATAATTTTTTGTCTGTCTATCGTAATAGTATTTTTGTTTCTCGCGCTCCTCCTTAAGAAACTGTGGGATGTTTTGCTGCACTTTTGGTTTTAGTAAAGTTTTATTTACTGGTATTGAAGTTCTCGTATTTCTGCTTAATAAACGTTGATTTGGCGATCCCAATTTACCTCTTGGTGTGTTTCTGTAAGCTAGTAATGCTTTCTCGATTTCATCTGGTTCTTTGCTTAGAATTCTTTTCGCAACTGATACATATTTTTCTGCTAACCCATTTGATTGGTGGTGATGTGGGCTGCTAACTTGGTGTATGAACTTCCAATTTTTTGCGAATTTTTTGAATTCTGCTGATGTGAATTGTGTACCCGCGTCGGTATGTACTTCTTCTGGTATACCGTGTACCGCAAACCATTCTTTAATTACTGCTATAGTTTCGTTTGCTGTTAGTGTTTTAATTGGTTTGAAGTCGAACCACGATGAATAGCTATCTACTAAAACGATAAAGTATTTGTTATTAAAGTAGAAAATGTCTATTGCTACGATTTGAAAAGGAAATTCGGGAATTTGTTTTAGTTGTAGAGGTAGATTTGCATTTGAGTTGCCGTGTTTTAAGCATTTTTCGCATGTTGAAACCAATCTCTTTATGTCTTCTGTCATTCCTATCCAAAATACTATTTGTTTTGCTCGTTGGGTGCTGAGCGTAATGCCAAAATGTCCCTCATGTATTTGTTGAAGTGTTGATTGCTGCATTCTTTTTGGTATCATGATTTGTTCTGATTTAAATAGTATATTTTCATATGCTGAAATTTCGTCTTTAAATGTCCAATATGGCTTTATTTCATCAGGAACTTTTTCTCTTTCTGTAGGCCATCCTTCCTGAACCGTTTTCAAAAGAATCTTATGTACTGGATCCACCATGTTTTCTTCTTGCATTTCTGTTTTGTAATTTGTAGATATGTTTAATACTAAATGTATATTGAGATCTTCACTTTTGTCTGTTATTAATTCGTTGTCTACGTCTCTACTTAATAAATCTACGATTGGTAATTCTTCTCCCTTTTTATATCTTATGAAAGGACTATCGGGAATACAGTCGAGCAGAATTCTTTTTAATCTTGGCGGGGCTCTATGGAGTGGTTTTTTAAATATTGCCTCAAGCGGTTTGTAGTCTGTTTCCATTACTATTTTTTTCCCAAAAACATATGGGTGAAATTTGCATAGAGCGAATCGGAGAGCAAATGCTTCCTTCTCTATTTGCGGATAACATTGTTGGTGAGCATTGAGTGCTTTTGAAGCATACGCTATCGGATAGTTATCTTGTAGTAGAACTGCACCTACCGCATGACTGCTTGCATCGGCTGAAATGACTACTTCTTTATTAACATCATAGAACTTTAATGTTGGCAGTGCTTGTAATTTCTGCTTGATTTTGTCAAATGCTGATTGTTGGTCGTAATCCCAGTGAAATTTTTCTGTTTCAGCTATTAGCATTCTCAGTGGTCCTGTTAATTCTGATAAATTTTCGATGAATTTACCCAAGTAGTTTACCATTCCTAATAGCCTTCGGACTTGTTTTTTTGTTGTTGGCGTTTTTATATTCCGTATTGCATGTAAGGGCGCGTTCAATAATGCAGGATGCGTGCGCAAATGACTTATTCAGCAATTGAAAGTGTGAAGCTTTCAATGACTGAATAAGTCAACTGCGCACGCATCCTGCATTATTGAACGCGCCCTAATTTTTCTGGGTCTGCTGTTAGTCCATCTTTATTAATGATGTGTCCCAGGAATTTTACTTCGTTTTTGTTAAATAAGCATTTTTCTTTATTCAGTTTTAGTCCATTTTCTTTAATGTGGTTAATTACTTTGCGGGTTAATTTGTCAAGCTTCTCTTCTGTTTCGTGATGAATTAAAATATCATCCATTGAAACTTCTACGTTATTAAAGTTTTCTAGGAGTGTTGACATGGCATTTTGAAATATTTCTGGGGCAGAACTTAACCCAAAGGGAATTCTCAAAAAGCAATATCTTCCCCATGGCGTTGCCATTGTTATCTAAATATTTTTGAGATTCTTTAGCCACCTTAAGTTGCCAAAACCCTTTTTTCATGTCTAATATTGTGAATACTTTTGAATTTCTTATTCTTGTGGATATTTCTTCCAGTGTTTTTAATGGGTAGTGCTTTCTTAGGACGTATTTGTTGATGTCCGTAGGGTCTATACATATTCTCAACCTTTCTTTACGTTGTACTATGACCATGTTACTTGCTACTGGTGTTGGTTCTTCTATTTTTGCTATTACACCTTGGGCTATCATGTTGTCCAATTCTGCACGTATTGCGTCTCGTATTGTGTGTGGCACTATTCTTGCTGATCTAATTTCGAATTTTGGATTTTCTTGGAATTGTATTTTGTATTCGAAATTTTTTAAACAGCCAATTCCATTAAAAACACCTTCCTCTACTCCGCATGTGCTGACAGTAATATTTCTTTGTATTAGTCCCATTTTTACGCATGACAGTTTACCTAAAATTGGAACCACATTTAGATTAATTATTTTAAGTACTACCTTATGAACTTTGTTTGTTGAAGCCACTCTTGCGTTTGTAACTATTTCCCCTTCTACTTTCGTTTTCTGGTTGTTGTACGATATGATGTTTTGGGTTGCTGATTTTGTAATTGGTAGATTTATGAATTTTGCGATTTTTTGGCTGATGACGTTGCACTGAGATCCGGAATCTAATTTGAATTGTATGTCCTTCTTATTAATTCCTATTTTCTCGTACCAGTCTTCTTCTTCTGTTAAAGATTCGACAGAATGTAAATTTAGATTGCAGAATCTTTCTTCCACTGTATTTTCATCTTGGACTCCTACTGCTTCAGTTTTCACATTTCTTCTGTTATTTGCTTTCTTTTTTCTGCACATTTTTTTCATAATGGTTTTTGTTATTACAGAAGTTGCAAATGTGATTAAAGGCTGGACATTCTCTTACTCCATGTGTGTATCCACAGTTTCGACAGCTAAATTTGTGTGTTTTTTGATTTGACATTTTGTTTTTGTAGTATTTTGTGTTTGTCTTGATTGCTGCTACCGCTTGCCTTTCTTCTTTAAGATTGCCCTTGTAAATTTCATTTAATTCATGTGTTGAGCATTTCTTAATTACTTCACTTAAGTCTGTAATTCCTATTAATTTTTCTTTAAGTGATTCGTTTCTTAATCCTTTATTAATTTGGAAGCGTATGAATTCGTCTGTCAGAGTCTCAAAGTTACAGCTCCTTATTGCAGTTTTGATTCTTACCAGAAATTCAGAAAATTTTTCATTTTCTTCTTGCTTTATGTCAAAGAATACTCGTCTTCGGTAATCTACGTCATCGGAGTCTACGAAGAAATTGTTGAATTTATTAATTATTGCTTCAAGCGAGTTTTTCTCAGCTTCTGTTAAATCTAGCGAATTGTAAATTTCCATTGAGGCTTCGCCCAATACACACATAAAAGTCGCTATTTTAACTGGTTCTCGTTGGTGATCCAAATCCACAGCAGTTGCGTACCACCTGAATCCTTGGATCCATTGCTTCCATTCCTTTGCCTTATTTACCGCGGCCACGTTGAATTCCTTTGGCGGTCTTAGTGACGTCATCACGCTTGCATTTTCATTTGCGCCTGCCTGTTGGTCATTAGCATTCGCCATCTTGTTGTCTTTCCCTTTTTAATTTAGGAATTATTGTAATTTTGCGGTTTTTGAAATTTCGTTAATTTTTTATTAACTTTTGAACTTTTTGTATAGGTTTTTCCACCTGACACCATGTAATGAATAACGCCACTTAGGATTAATGAACCATTTTTATTAAATAACTCCGATACATATATTTTTGACTTTACACAAGAACTATAGAATAAGAACTGCGGGCTGAATAATTGACTGCGTTTATATCGTAGTTTGCTGAATATGATGCTGAATTAAGTGTGCGTTCAGCATCCATATTACAGAGAGAATATAAGCAATTGCTATTGGGCGGTAGTTGGAGGGAAGGCTGGAGACACCTTTTTTCGATATGGCCTGAACATGTACAAGTTTCCAAGAGTCTGGAAAAATTCTGGAGAAGAATGATAGGGCAAAAAGTTTGCGCAGAGGTTTAGACAAAGATAAGGCGCGTTTTTTTACGACGATAGGGGGCATATTGTCGGGTCCAGTGGATTTGTTATCATCGAGCTCCTGTACACCTGAGTCCTGAAGAATAGCCTGTAGTTAAATGAGCGTTGTGCTCTAGAAACGAGGGTAGCATATCAGTTTCTGGTAAAGCAGAATTTTAAACGAACAGAGACGCTAATAAATCGGCCTTGGTTTTGCTTTCTGCGTCTGTTGTCTGCTGTCCTTGTCATTGGGGTTGAAGTTATAGTGAAATGCGATTTGATGGAACTTACAAGAACCAAATGTTTTTGCTATCAGAGGTTGTATTATGGAGTTTACTTCTCAATTTGTTGTCAATTAAGGTTTTGACTTTCCTGATGGTAGCCGGGAAGCTCGGGTACGCTCCGGACTCCTTGCTGTCTCAGACCAAACTCAAACTTCTGTTCTGGGTTGGTACTCGTTCCTTCTTTGTTCATGCGATTGGCGTTTGGAATAGACTTTATCTATCCATCCAAAAAATCAACCCAGCAACGACTTTCAGAGCGCAGGCATATATTTTCCTGTCTTCCCTTCCAGTTTCGCTCTAGTAAATTCTCCTATACTACTACTCTATACTACTCTGTTAGACTTCTCACTTTATTGACAGCATTTGTTATCGATCTCAGCTTCCTGAAGCCGAATTGCCTCGCCGACAAGCTATCTTCTCACTCGGCGTTTTGCAGTAATCTGTTATATATCAACGTGCCATGCGAAAAGCTTGCCAATTGTGTTTAAGTAGCATATTGGTCTGTAGGCCGTCGAGTCTCGGTCTTTGAAGTTTTTGCCGCAATCGTCTTTATACGTTACAGGCGTCCATCACCGCGATGATGCGTACGACCATTTTTTGCCGCATCCTTGTCGACTCAAGGGACTCCTGCAGGATTAAATCTTTGAACAGATCTCCATTGAGTTTGTTCTGGGTTTATCATGTGCTTATGGCTTGGTTTTGTTGCCCTGTTTTTGTTTTTCTTCTCATGCGGAAGTTTATGGCGCGCCTCTCGCTGAGCGTATAAATTTCGCTCACTTGCCATTGGAGGTCTCAGGCCATCGTGTCACTGATAAAAGTGATGTCTACATAGACTCTCTTTCGCCTTTTTGGAAGAAGATGGTGTTTCCCGCTAGTGCTAATGAGGCTATCTCCCGCTTACCCTCACTGTAGTATATCTGGCTCAGCTGGCTGCTTTAAAACAAGAACTCAGACCTTACCTTATAAGTTCAAAGCGCTTATTGGACCTCCGGTGCATTTGAGACAACCCTATACTTACTTCCCTTATAAGTTCACTCTACTCCATGTCAGCGTATGAGGACGACCTGATTGTATGGGCTGAAAATGGGATCTATTCAGAATCTCCGACAAGGTACCTTTGAAACAATTGTAAGTTATGGCGATGATTGGAAGTGAATCAATCACATAAGAATCGGTCTCTTCCGATCTCCTCTAAACAGAGCTACTCGCAATGTGAAGAGAAACTGGAAAACCTTTCGAATTTCGAAAAATGCTGGGAATCATTGGAAAATAAATTGACCTTTGGCTTTGCCCGGACAAATTGAAGCAAAGCGTTTTACATGACAGTAGGCATCTAAGGTTGTCTGGCATGGTTCAACATCGCTGTCTCTTTTATATAGAAAAGCTTCGGGTTTTAAAAAGGCAATGTTTAGGACCTGTCTTATGCTTGTATTGAGCATGTGAATCAGGGTTCACTAACTGTCACGCTACGGTAAGAGATTTGTTAGACCCTACACCAAAACAGAAGGGAATTGAGTACTTTGTTGAGAATATAAATGAGGCAGTAATTTGCGCTTTTAAACAAACTGAATGGATTTGTTCGCCTTTGTGGGCTTGAAGGACTTTACTTCGCTTACGAGTCGTCCATAAATTACGATTTTTGCGATTTTCGACCTCCTCCTTGATGACCATGAGATTTGGCTCGGCCCCCTTCCCATAATCTCACGAATTTACGGCACGAATTTACGCCGTATCTAGTCGAGCCTGAAAGAAAGGCGCGAAAGTCATCAACACTCGTATTCGCGCTTGTTCGCGGATGTTCACGGCGTGAGTCTGGAGCCACCTTAAAGCACAAATATATTTCCTATATGTACATACGAGAATTTCCTATACATTTAATTTCTTCGCGCCTCCTGCTCTTTGTGTCAGCAAATATCTGTTTGTGCCTTTAAAGTGTGAGTTGAGACCATGAACATTTTTACATCGTTCAATCAGACTGAGTATTGTGTGGCTTTCACCGGGCCGTGCCTGCTGACCTGGCCTGTCGGCGGCCTGTAAGTGAATGGGGTCTTTAGTGGAGGAACATGAGACCCCCATCTCCCCACGTGAGATTGGGTGAGATTAGGCTCGACCTCCTCCCACCTAAACGCTGCACGTAATTAATGGACGACGTATTAATATTCTCTTTTGAAACAGACTTGCGTACAGATCGTCAACATTGGTAGATACATCTTACACATAAAAAAGGAAGCACGGGGATCGAATCCGAGACCTTGATCTTAAGTCCCATTGTTACGTTTTACAAATGTTACAAAGACAAGGATGAATAAAAAACAAAAAATCGACAAAAGTATTATAAGTATAAGGAAGTCTCAGGCCATCGTGTCACTGATAAAAGTGATGTCTACTATAGACTCTCTTTCGACTTTTTGGCAGACGAGGGTGTTTCGCGCTAGTGCCGATGAAACTGTTTCTCACTTACCCCCACTGTTGTATATCATCAGGTGCAGCTGTTTGCTTCAGATCTCAGATTTCACTTCCTTAGGTCAAAGCGCTATTTGGACCTCCGGTGCATTGGAGGCAGCCCTATACTTACCTACCTTATAAGCTCACTCAACTTCATGCCAGCATATGGGGAGGACTTAATTGTGAACAGTATGGGGCAGAAAATTGGAGCTATTCAGCATCTCCCACAAGGTAACTTCGAAGCAATTGAAAGTTAAAGCGATGATTGGAAGTGACTCCTCTAAACAGAGCTCCTCGAAGAGGTAGGAAAGCATTCCGAATTTTGAAAAATGTTGGAGAATCATTGAAAAGACGAAAGTGAAATACCTTGGTCTTTACCTGGGTCAATTGAACTAATACTGAGTTTCCATGAGAGTTCAACTCGAGTTGAACCCGAGTTAAACGCCATGGAAACAGGCACTGTTAAGAGTTTTCGTTAAAGATTTTCAACTCTGCTCAACTCAAGGAAAGTAGGTAGGTTGAACTGAGCTCACGCATACAACTAAAAACTGATACACTGGAAAATATACAAAAGGTGAAAATTCCGCGAGACTTTATATTTAATAAATACCTTTAAAGAAAAATCTATAATAAAATTAATTGATGGAAAGAGATGGAAAAAGACAGAAGGCAGAAATGGAAATGCATAGAGTTAAGCCGACTCTCATGGAAACCCGATATAAGTTTCACACTGCGGTAAAAGATTTGTTAGAACCTGCAACAGAAAGGAATTGAGCGCGCCTGTTGAGAGTATGAATGAGCCGGCAATTTGCGTTTTGAAGCAATCTGAATGACTTTGCTCTCCTTTGGGGACTTCAAGGATTTTACTTCGCTTATTGTGTCTATAATCTCTTTTGAAACAGACTTGCAAACATATGGCCAGTAGTGGTACATCTTACACATAAAAGGAACCACGGGAATCGAATCCGAGACCTTGACCTGAAGTCTTTTTTGTTATTTTTTTTACAAATGTAAGGTCAAAGAGAAAGATGAACAAAGAACAAAAAAAAATCGACAAAAGTATTATCAATTCATCCCCACTCATTCTTAACGATATACACATTGAAAGTTTCACAATTTAACGCTCTTCTTATATGACAAATCTATGGGGTCTGTATTTGAGTCAATAAACAGGGGATGATAAACGGGTCAATAAACACTCGAAGAATATCCTGAATGTACAAAACATGATAAGGATTTCAGACATACATACACATAGGCTTAAAGTAACTGGACTTTGATAGACAACCACATTGAAATGCTTGTGCAGCATTCGATTCTCCATCACATAAATTGGTTCTGGATATCACACAATGAGTTTTCTGGTGACGATGGTATCCCTTCAATATGGGGGATGATATTGTTCAGTTCCGTGATGCTGTGGACTGATATCCCTAAAACAAGTAAGCAAGGAAATAGAAAACATCCTACCGACAACATCGCCCTGATGGTGTGCGGGCGGCTGCAAGGCGGCATGGGGGTAGGCCTACCTATAATGGAGACTTTGTTGTTTTATTTTATTTTTTTTCGTCTTCTTCTATTTCTGTTATTAGGTTTGGGATTTCGGTCATGAATGGTAGATATTATGTGGTTTGGAAATGCGATGCTATTTTATGGATGCTAAGTTCATTTCGGATTTATTATTTATGATAAACATTGGCTATATACAAATACATATATACTTTTTATTAGTCAGCAATAACAAGATTTTAATTTCATTTAAATTCAACTTATGTAATCAGGAAACAGAACACGCCCTAGACAACATGTTACCTTCAAGCTAAACATGATATCTATTTTATTACCGACCACTTGTTTCCTGCCTGTCGTACAAATTCACGTTAATTAGAAACATTTTCAAAAATTCATAACTCTCATACTGTTGGCTCACCTTGGGCCCTGCCATGAATGCAAATTATCATCTCAACGGATTCAAAACATTTCGTGTATTGTGGTTACGGGTCTTACCTGGGATGTAAGCAGCTCCACGTGGCTGGAATTGAAATTTATTCGTCCTTCGTGGAATGAAGAAGCGCACGAAACGTCGTCGTCGTCGTTGTGGAGAGCCGAGAGAGAGATTTGTATCAGAAACTCAAGTTATTCGTGATTCATCCTCTGTGGCAGCATTTATCCAGGAATTAAAAGCCAATTTTAGGGGATGTTTATGCTGATAAAATAACCTATCAACAGTTTGTATGTTATCTTTTAAAGAGTGGTGGAAATTGTATTATATAAATTTTTTAAAAATTTCTAAATTATTGCAAAACCGCTTTGGTTGTTTGTACAACTTGTAAGGAGCATACTTTGCAATAATCATATTTGTGCTTGTGGTGATATTAAGCTCTACTTCCGGGAAATGTTTGCTCAAGGCACTGGCTTTAAGGGATGATCTGTGACCGGAATTTTAAGTGTTTAATGTTGTATTAAATCGAATTCCATGTTTGATGGGTTCTAGCAGCTAAATTTAGTAAATTTTAACCAATTACATTCAAGGAGGCCAACCTTTTAATTCTTGGTGTAAATTTTTCGCATTCAATGCTGATGCGCAAGAGATTATTAAAATGGAAAAAATTGTAAATAACGTCGTTGAAGCCGTCAAAAATTACGAAGAAGTCGAGACAGTTGTATTACACATATTAGAGTCATCTTTCTCTTATCATAACTGAGGTGTACAGGTGCCTCAAAGAGCTCGGTGCCAACAAATCCACTGGACCCGATAATATACCCCCTACCGTCTTAAAACAATGCGCCTCACCTTTGGCTAAACCTCTGCGCAAATTATTTGCCCTGTCATATTTCTCCGGAGTTTATCCCGACTCTTGGAAACTTGCCCATGTTCAGCCAATACCGAAAAAAGGCGACTCCAGCCTTCCCTCCAACTACCGCCCAATAGCAATTACTTCTATTCTCTCCAAAACCATGGAGACGATAATAAACAAAAAGCTTATGGGATATATAGAATCCAACCTACTCATAAACGACAAACAGTTTGGCTTCAGACAAAAAAGATCCACTTGCGATCTTTTAGTCTGTCTTACAGAACACCTCAGCCGTAGTCTGCATGGATCCGGTGAGTCTAGTCTGGTTGCTCTGGATATCTCCAAGGCTTTCGATAGAGTTTGGCACTCAGCCCTGTTAGCTAAATTCAAAGCTATTGGAGTTGACTCACTTCTACAGAAGTGGATCGAGAGTTTCCTTTCCGGCCATTCAATCAAAGTAGTATTGGATGGCGTCAAATCCGCATCCCACCCGATCTCTGCGGGGGTTCTCCAGGGGTCAATTTTATCGCCGGCCCTTTTTCTCATCTTTATAAATGATCTTCTTTCAATCCCCTCCAACCCACTTCTCTGCTTCGCTGACGACGGTACTCTACGTTACTCGCACAGCTTCGATACAAGACAGACTCATGCCAGATCCTGTCTTGATGATCGCGAACTAATGTCCAACTCGATTAATAACGACATTAAGCTGATGCTAGAGTGGGGAAAGAAGAATCGTGTTGAATTCAACCCCACCAAAACCAAGTCTTATCTCCAAAAAGACAGTTCGTGAAGTTCAACTAATGGCCGACCCATCCCTACACATCTCAGGCGTGACATTAGCCAAAGACTTACGATGGAATGACACATATTCCAAATCGCCAAACAAGCATCCCAGTGCTTGGGATTTCTTAAGAGGTGCAAGTTCCTCCTCCAGCCATCGGCCCGTGCTGTTATTTATAAATCCTACATTCGGCCTCTTCTCGAATATAACTCCCTCGTTTGGGGCGGCGCTCCAATAACCACCTTGCCATGGTTAGATAAGGTGCAAAATAGGGCACTCAAATTAATTGATGACGACACCGCCTGCTCCACCATCGACCCCTTGAGCCACCGTAGGAATGGAACATCACTGACAAAATTTTATCGCTACTTTCATAGTGACTGTTCCTCCGAGTTAAAAGCTCTTCTGCCTCCACGGCAATCTTATACCCGCAACAGCAGATTAGCTCATTCGTCTCATTCCCTTCACCTGCAACTACCCCTTTCACGCACTCAACAAGATATGAATTCGTTTGTTAATAGAATAACTCGACTGTGGAATAATCTCTCGCAGTCAGTATTTCCGAGCTCCTACAACATCCAAGAGTTCAAATGCAGGGTTCATCACCACCTTCTTCGATACCCCCCCCCCGTACCTTTTAACCCTTAAGCTATACCCCCACCCCTCCCCCGTACTAAGCTTACTGCTAGACATTGCATCATGACGTGATAAATGACATGACGGACTAGTAGTACAAAGGGTGACTCCTGAGCTTAGCACTGCCACATACTAAAAGAAAAAAAAAAAGAGGAGGAAGGAATTGGGGCTCCAGACAACTCCGTCGCCGTCCCAGACGCAACACCAAATTGATAAAAATCTATTAATGGGGTACTCAAAAATCACTCTGAATATCTCAAAAAAACTTTGGAATTTTATCTTATCGCCGCAAAAACGATTTGCTCACTTGGCTTTTTCCCTCCGCGGGCACCCCTTTATCGGGTACACAAACCACTAGGGTTCTTCCTAAAAACTGCAACTCCGAACTCCTACAACATTATTTGTGTCTTCTGTCTTAGACATTGACTTACATGTATGCCACTTCAACTGTTTATATTTTGGGCCTTATTGTGAAAGTCATGCGATATGGCAAGTGACGTGACACTCAAGGAATGGTATTAATCATATTCTTTGTATAGTTGACCACGAAACTAGGTTTTTGGACGACTATATCCTCATTTTCTGGCCTTTTTCATTTTTTTGTTACACTGTCAAAATTTGAGGTAGTCCATGTTCTTAGCAAGGTAACAGCACTTTTGTCACAGCATTGAAAGTAAAAGTATGTGATCATTTCTATAAGCAACTTCCTCTCCTTTCTTCAGTGCAGGTTTTTAAAGAAAGCTTTGAACCTCTTTGCGAGAAGATAAATGAGTTCCAGTAAGATGCCATTTTAGAATATAGGGTTTTCGGGCAAGTTTTGGGCTAGTATAAAACCGATCAGTGGAAAAATGATATCCACAGGTATTAGGCTCAAATTCTATTCTATAAGATGAAGAACAATTCTAGAAGTAAAAAGAAAGGTGTGGTCTTATTAGGCTTTCGGTTGTAATTTTACCATGATAGGGAATGTAGGTGCTTATATAACTATAGTAGCAGAGTTTGCTAAGACATGCGGATTCCCCATTTAATGGGCTTTTTGGATCGAAGATGATTCTACCTTCTATGATCTGGTTGGGAATGAAATATTCTCTACATTTCTCATCGATGTATTTTAGGAAATTACTTAAGGTATTGATTGATGATGAGAATATTCTCATGTAAATGCTCTCGCAAGAACAAAAATTCTTTCTCCTGCGCCGTGTAAACACTCATGAGAATATATTCTCGTTATCATGAAAGTTGTCTGGAGCGTTCTCACGAGAATCGTTCTCTCATACGTATAAATAGGTGACATAGGAATATTTCAATCAGAATGCATGAGAATGCACTCTTTCAAACATTTTGGAAAGAACGATCGTTCTCATTGTTTTGTGAAATTACATTTGCAGGTGGTTGTGGTTATTTAGATTTAGTGTTTTATTTTCCATGACACCTTTTACTAATTTGGGTATGAAGAACTTAATAAAAAAAGCAGCCCTCCAACTTGATGGGAAACTACCCCCAGGACAACCCTTATTACTAGGATTGAGCATTTCACATTTCCTTATGACAGTACACGACCAATTTTTATATAGAATATCCCTTAATGTAAGCTATTTTTTAAGCCCAAAATCAACCCTCTCTTTGAATCCCGGCATTTTTCTATGAAAATGCACCAAGACCTATCTACTAAGACGCCCTTCGGTCATCGGAAACTACCTCCACCAATAGAGGGTGAGAACAAGGCCGTCTATCTATTGAGCATAAGCAACTGATGCATGGAAATGGTACTTTTACACGACAAAAATACAGGACAAGGTTTTATTTTTGGGTTGTGTAGAAGGGTCGGTGTAAGTTTAAATTTGAGTTTTCAGACCCCGCAACCCCCCGTTTTAGCCACCATCTTGGAAAAGGTGTGCAAATGGTTTTCCACCATATCTCCGTAACTGTACATCTTACAGAAACTTTGTAAAGAGATTTTTGGTTTAGAATTTAATTATCTACAATCTATATATATAAAAGTGAAAGTTTGTCTGTGTGTAAATGTTTTGTAGACTTCGAAACTGTTCACCCGATTGGTAAGAAATTTTGTATATATGGATTTTCGGATACGGCGAGTAATCCTACATGGTCTATTTTGCTCTATTTCGAACCCTTCGGGTAGCTGTAGCGTAAATCCGAAACTTTTGTAATGGAGCTATTCTTCAAATTACTGCTAAAGAACTCAGATTCATTTTATTTTGGTTTTTTTCCCCGAAAGAAGTACTTTTCCCAAAGTTTCAGATCGATCGGATAGTTGCCGCACAGTTTTGTTGAAAAAAACAGATTTTTCGTGAAGTTGCGGTTCTCTGAACTTTGAAGTAACTTCGGCCGATTTTAACAATGAAGCTTTAATACTGATTGAGGACTTATGAATATCAATCTACAACAAAGCTCAAAATCGACACGAAAAAACTAAAACTTTACGTGGAAACTCAACAACACTTAGTGGCTGATCGAAAATATTCCTATGACAAAATCATGCCACATGTAGCAAATACGGTACACGGTACAGGCAACACATGCCTTATCAATTTGAGTTCAGTGTCACCTGGAAATGCAGTGAGATCATCGGGAATTCCATCAACGCTACCTCTCAATCTCCGCCGCGGGGAAACGACAATTCCACACACATTAACATTTCGTGTAAGGATAAAATACCTAGAACAACATGGAGGAGAACCCTATTAGCAGAGGCCGGTGGCAGTGAGACCGTTGAATTGTGATTGGGAATTTAAATGAGTGATTTGGGTTTTTAAACGGAGTAACACTTTTGTTTTCGAATTTACTTAGTGGTGGGGTTTGAGACTCTCACTGCCCATGGAAAGCTATTTTGAGATTCCTGTTAGTTTTGGCGCACGCCATACTTTTGGCTTTTATAGGTGCAGCGAGGTGGATCTCGAGAACGAGAGCTGGCAAAAAATAGAGCTTATGACGATGCCATGGGTGGCTTTGTGGAAGAGTGCACATCCATATAAACATAACATTTTAACTAGAGTGCTACATGCTTAGGCTTCAGGTTCCAAATTACTGCTTGCTTGACTATTAGAACACACGGAAACGGCAGATTCGACTTTTTGGGTTTCAATGCAGTTTTGGAGCCCCTAGTTGATTAGTACGCAAGGTTATGGGGTTTGCAATTTTTGGGTCTCAATCTATTCTGGGGGCTCCCTCTGTCTTGGGGCCCGGGGCAATTCGTACAGTTGCCGCCCCCTTTGGGGCGGGCCTGGTTCTGAGCGGGGCTAATTAGTTTCTATTGTCGGGTTTTATTTATTTTAAATTAATCTGAATCTTTGGGTTTCATTCTCGTACACTGAGTTCGTACATGCACTTCACCATGTTTCATCCTTCGACTGATTCGACTATTTAAGCGTTAGGGAAGAAGAAAATCATGCTGGTATACTCGATGATTAGCGAAGAACTCGTTACAAGCTTCTATCTTATCTGACATTATAAAAGGGAAATAATTCATTGAAGTCAAATAATAGAGCAGAAATTAACATCCCCTATTTAGACGCACATCAACCGTCAACTATATATTCCCAACAATTTCCTTCTCATCTCTATGCCATAGTCTCATCCAATTAAGAGGAATCCCGGTGATTAATATCAACAGCATCATGATTTATGTTCTTATCACCAATCAGTCAGAATAAAGCATTCCCCCAGAGCTCTCTCTCGAGCATCTCACCATACACAATTCATTGAATTACAACAAGAGAGGGGGGAGGTTAGGGAAGTCATTGGTCTGACCCAAATCCATTCAACCTTATTAATGAGATCCACCTATCTAAGCCAACAGGTGACAAGAATCCGCCAACCTCTATCCAGGTGCTTAAGAGATTTATGTCAGCTTTACTTTTCGGGCACAACTTTTCATTTTTTTAACATTACCCGAGTATGAATACAAAACTGCCGAGTCACGATTAAAATTGATTACAAAAAAAAGGAGGCGCCACACGGTATTTAAACTGACAGAGGTTTTAAGGTGTAACTCTAGAACGGTATTTCAGGATGATTATAAATCTTTTATCCTAAAGGATATTCTCGTCCTCATCTCTCGCCCCGATATTTTCTATTCAATTTCTGTTTTGTTGCTTGGAATTTCTCTAGATTCCATAAATCTCACTAGAGAAAATTGAAACTGGGAATTTACAGCAGAGTCTCTCTCAACTATTTTTCGAACCTGAAATGGCAACAAAAAAATCGCCTAAAGGATCCTCCGCCATCTGTAACGTTGAGAAAGCGATTTCGAAAAGATGAATCGTTTCTATTTGAAAAGAATGAATATAGAAGGCGCTGCAGCTGCAGGCAGATTCAATTTAAATTGTGACACTATAACTTTGCTCCAGTTCAGTGCTCCGGCACACGGGGGCGCCCCGCCCCGGAATGGGAAAGGGAGCGGAAACCCTTTCAATTAAGGTTAACAAACGGAATGTACTCTAGGGACTGTATCCTTCTTGTTAGTGGATACCTTGAGTATCATTCACCAGAATTCGTTAGTCCCTAACAACTTTGTGTGCGCGGGAGGGGAGTATATGTTTTTGGGGGTGTTACAATCCGACGCATTCGTCCATAAGAAGCATCTAGCTGTGAATATTTCAAAAAAAGGAGAAACTCAAGGGTGGTTACTCAAATGGGGATTTCGTTGTTGGGGTGTAAGGATGAAAGGATTTATGAGAATGTAACATTTTTTCCTTCCGAGTGATTTTGTGCCTATTAAGGATATATTTTTCTCTTCCAAGGGATTTTATGCGAGCACACAAACGAAAAGTGTTCAGCCCTCTTTAATTTCGACAACGATACGGAATCGTGTGTGTGCCTCGGGTTCTCGTAAGTCCGCTGTATTATTGCACTGTTAAGACAGTAATTGATGAGTTATGACTTAATAACAATGCTTGCCTGCCGCCGTGGCAATTTGTACGTGCTCCTTGCAATCCTGGTAACCTGGCACGAACCCAGTTGACATTCTGCCCCCGGCAACGAAAATTTCGTTTTTAGGCCAAAAAACGTTGCGAGTGTGCCTCGCTCGCACACGTATAGCATTCCACAGCACCCCCACCCCCGGTGTATGTATACAAAAGGTTTTCGAAATTTAGTAGCAAATAGGGAACGGAAGCATCTGCCATCAGAATAATTCAGTAAAGTTGGAAAAGCCGAGGAACATTATTTGCGGACATGCTTCGGTTTCTCTTGTGCTTAAAACCTATAGCCAGAGATGAGCAACAGGACATGAAACAACCACTGCAACAAAACCAACGTTGACCAAACAATCCTGCCATGGTCGGCAGCTACCAGGTCCTTTTCGAAGCTAATTAAAGCTAAATAAGTCATGAGCAGTTTGTTTCTATGCTTTAGGATGAAATTGCAGTGGTTTTCGGACAAAACCCTTTTCACTATTATATGTAGATATGCCGTCGTATCGCAGACAGCAGTGGCTCTATACAGCCCAGGTACAGACCGGCAAATAGCCCCTTATTACGTGTAGAACGTGGAAGTAATCCAATTTATATTAAATTATTATGATCCTCCCCCTTTTAACCAAATCCCAAGCCCCGATTTTCACGGACAGTGTATGGAGGCGCGTTGCGTGCTTTGTTGTATGCAATAAAGGAATTTCAAGGAGACGGAAGGATAATTATTCGACGTTTAAATCCAAAGTGGGTAATTGCCTCTGTTTGCCCCTGCAGAGGGCAGCCGAACGAAATGGAAAGGTAACATAAGTTTAATTTAATAACTGTATAAAATGTATCCTTTCCAGAACTACCTTTTTAAATAGGATTAACTCCTTAAATTTCAGTGTTGCCAGAAAATTTCGATAGAATTTACCCTTATCTTTAAAGAGGGCAAAGTTTTAGCAGTATCAATCCACTTAAAAATTGTTTTGATTTCCTGGAAACAGGATTCTTAAGAGAGAGTGATTTGGGACACAGCTTGAAGAGGCCCCAAATTTTAGAGCTTGTTGATTGACGAGACAACAACTAATTAGCGATATTAATTGGCTAATGTAATTAACCTAGAACAGTTTTAGGAAATATACATACTTCCCATGCACCGAAACTTTGATTTTAATTCTAAATACACAAACTGGGCAGCCTTTGATGGCTAACGAAGCAGTTTATGTAAAGGTCAGTTTACACGCAACGATTTGACTGTGCCAACTGGCTTGCGCAAGTCAATTTGCACAAGGGAATCGTCGCGTGTGAACGCGATGCATGTGTTCATATAAAATCGGATTTAGGTTGGGGTTTTGGCAAGAGCGTCTAAGCGATGTTCAAGCCTCGTCTACAACACTTAGCATGCCCTTGCGTTAATGGTGACGTTCAACTACCTGCTTCTCTGACCCTATCACAATCAATATAATATAATAATCGTGTCAAATTAGCAAAAGAGTAACTACTTTTTTAAGTAGAACAAAATGGCCTAATATTTTTGGCTTTCCAATTATGGGGAAAAAATATTGATTTTTCGGGCAAAAAGGTAGTTGAAGTTGACATTTTTATTAAAAACACAAAATTTTGATAACTCTCAACTTTTGAAGATGGTATGGTAGAACCATCACTTTTACAGTCCTAGATAGATGGGAGTATTTTGCGTACAGTGCTACCTCATTTATGAAAATAGAACATAGAGGTACATACATGGTGATATGCAAAACACTAAAAAAAATTCAAAACGTCCTAGTGGCTCCTAGTGGAAGAATATTATGTAGGAAAATATTTTATAGGTATCTCTTCCTCGTCCTCTCTGACTGACCTTTTATGTTCCAGCTTTTTTCACACTTTTAAATGCAACACAATTTTATAAATTATATTTTATTAATATATCTATTTTATGAAATATGATGTCAGTCAAGACCTGCCTGAACGTCGCGCAAATGCGAGCACTTTTCAGCAAATTTTTCACATTCGAAATCCTTGTGCACCTCGTCTATGAGAGGTGTTTGGGCGTTCACACACACTCTGCCTCACTTCATCAATATTGATTCCTATTCGCTCAGACTTTACTTTATCTCCCAGTGTTTACAAATTTTCCAAATTACACCTTAAACAGATACACTTAGCATATGATTAACACCAGCGAAACCTGGAGCAGAAAAACTCAGTGATTTGCCTGCTTTGAGAGATTCGTTTGTGCTCAGTTAAAATGTTCTTTGAGATTGTTGCTTTGTTTTGCTTTGACATTAGTTTTGCAGCTGCTCGCCACGGATCTGCTCTGCTCTGCTCCTTACTTTTGGAGCGGTCAAGAAACAAAGCTATTGTTATCGAATACTATCTACAAACTACAACTGTCATATATGAACAAATGACAGCCAAACCAAAATGGCGGGCAAACACATCGGGCTGAATCAAAAACCGCACCCATTATAAATATTTAAAAATACTAGTTGACCGACAGAGAGTGGATGTAAGCGCTTAAAATTGAATGGCATGACAGACGGAATCATTGCGATGTGTGGTATCAAAAGCGTTCTCCTTTGTGCTCTCCTTTAAGAATTGTTGCTTCGATGACGTTGTTTATCAGTCCCTTAATCCTGGCTAGTGATTGGTTGATATTCTGCAACGTTATGATCAATGATTCCACTTTCAATTGGTGATTATGAGGCGGCTATCCGGGCAATTCCAGCGAATGTAAAAATTCGGGTAGATAGTAGACGACGTCATCTTGGGTATTAGCGGAATCCACCGATTTGTACGTGGTCAATTCGCCAGCCATTTCAACTTAAATTTTAAAATTCAGTTCGTCATCAATGTTTTCGCGGCCAATATAACAATTTCATTCAACCCAACCTGATGTTTTGTGAACTGGCAAAAACCAACGAGAAATATTATGCAGCCAATGAAAATGTCAACAGGGATTTTACCACTGCCAATGTCCAGCAATTATGTTGAAAACATTTCCCCAGATTAATCGTTCTGCAATTCGACACCATGTTCATACTTAATTTGATTGCCTGGACGTGTTTATACAAAGCGGACGACTTGAAAGATGCATTGGGTCTATCGGCTGGCGTTGACCGTGAAACCCCTGGCAATGTATGGCCAAATGCCTCCAAAGACACAATTTACGATGAGAGCAATTCAACTAAAAATAGACAGATATCACCCTATTTCGTAGGTAAATCCAGTTTGACATCCTTGAGCCAAGGGTAACGTTTCCCTGGACACTCCTTCACTCCTCAAGGACGCGGCGTAGTTCTCATGGCTATTAAAATTTTCCCTGGCACAAGTGTCGCGATACCTAATTTTATGATTGCATTTCCATCAGCCAGGAATTTTATAAATTAAGGAGAAATCCATGAGGAATCACTATGTGTTCGCGTTTTATTATAAAAATTAAAGGATTACTTTTAGGACGTCTTATATAAAATGCGACAATTTGTTTTAAAAATTTATATTACTTTATAAAAATATAAAGAATCCAAATGAATTTAAAAATATCCTTCTATATTCCGTCCGTCATCCTGCTTTTTCTACATAAACCCACTACCAAATTTTTCGACTTAATTTAGAGATCTGGTAATATTAGACGTTCTCTTGAATATCATGTTTTCAATGCTGTAAAACCTTAGTATATGCCCAATCGTTAAAGGCATCGTTGAACTGGTTCTGAAATCTCATATCTTATAAAATACCCCCAGAGCCAGAGATGATATTTTAATACAAAATTCCCAGAACAATTTATTGGGTAACCTTTGTTCATTACTTTAATGCAGTAATGTGATAATGTCGAAATTCGATAATAATATTGATATTGTAGGTAATATCATATTTGGGATGAAACTGCAATCAACGAAGACTTACTCAAATATAATAAGGGATTTCTTGTTTACTATGAAGTTATTATGTTTTAAAAAGCGAGTATTTAATCGGGTTTGAACCCAGTTATTGGTCGAACGAGTTTATTTAATCAAAAAAAGAAAATATTTCAGGCTCTGACAGACAAATCCTTTAAAATGTCATTTCATAAATAAACACATAATTAGCGTTCTGTTTACACGTAAAAGTATAAAGGAAATATTACACCAGCAAAAACTAATCAAATAAATCATTTAAAATTAATCCCATTTATTAAAAAAAACGCACAAACACGATTTAATTGAAATTTAGTAAAAGTAACCCTTTGCCTTTACGTCCAGAATCCGTGTTGACTTTTTTATAAAACAATTTTTTTTGTTCAAAAAAAAAAAAAAATCTCAAACCACATTTAATTAATCAAAAGGTAAAAGCATCCTGCCCCGTCCTCAATTTTTAACCATAATCAAGCCCTTTATACTCTTAATAGCGCAGGCAGATGTGAATTTGATAAATTAAAAGGGTTATAGCCATTATTCCCCCTTCTTCTCGTCTTCAACACCCCCTCGGACTCTCCATCCCCCGAGGGCTAACTGTGTAATTCAAGAAAATTTCTGTTGCGACATAAAAGGTCCCAGAAGAGATCTGGCGAAAAATTAAAAAAAAAAAAAAAAGGAAAAGTATAAAGTATATAATAAAAAATTGTAAAGACTTTGCTTAAATAAAAACCGATTTAGAACAACATATTTTTTGGCTCGAGCGGAAGCTCCTTTCCAGAGGAGCCGAAATCTCTCCTCGAGAACATCCTCAAGGATGTTTTCCCTTCATTCATTTCATGGAGAATGGCTCTTTGTGCGAGAAAAATCCCTTTGAGACCGAACTCAGAGGAATTTCTACTGTGTGTGTGTGTGTGTGTATATATAGAAAAAAAGGCTAACAGATAGGAGGTCCTTTTCCCTGGAGAGCTGTCAAAGAAAACATAAATAAAAGCATCTAACCTTTAAGTGTTTTGTATTTAAAGGAGCTCGGAGCTGGACGAGCATCGCTTTTGGAAAATGATTTGTGGAAAATATTTAACTTTTGATTTTTTATTTTCTTGCTTCTTATTTTTAACGCTTGAATCCTTCAATTCCGTTTTTTTTTTCTTTTTTTTTTGTATTTACTTTGTAGTAATCTAAGAGTCATTAATGGATACCTTTGCATGTGGCCTTGACCAAAAGGAGGATATTGGAAATTGGAACCTTTTTAACCCTAAATTGGCTGAGTAAAGCTGTAGATTCAAAAGATTTTCATTTGGGGTAGGATTTTTCCAAATTTAAAATTGATTGCAAATATCAAGAAGACTCTTCTTCTTTTTTGCTAGCATTCTTAATTTCAAACAAAATATGTTTGCGCCACCACAAAATATACAAAACAATATCTGAAACCTGTAATTTCAGAAAACGATATTGGTTAACTAACCCAATGGAGCCGGGATGAGCATATGGAATATGCACCACTATTCGGCCTGGTGGAACTGCGATCATAACCTCAACAAGGTGCGCACTGGTTGCTGTACTAAAGAAGGAACAAGCTAATATGTTTGGGCGAGGTAGCTGATTGTACAGCACAGTACACTAAGTCCAATTTGAAATATCATCATATCATATCGAAGGTTGCAATGTAGTGGTTGGTCTTGCACTGTCGAAAATGTAATTGACAACCAGTACGGCATCAGACCAAAAACTTTCACTGGCGTCGTCCTTGAGTGTCTGACATAACCGCTCCATTAAAGTATTTATCGAATTGGTGAGTCTGGTTCGTTTGCTCTAGATATCTCCAAAGCTTTTGACAGAGTTTAGCACCTTGCTCTGTTAGCCACACTCCGAGTTGTTAGTAGCACCCGCTCTCTTCTCTTAAAATTTCAAAATCGACTTACTCAAGTCCAGGGTGTGAAAAGAGGAAGGTGGTCCACCTGCCGAATTGACCAGAATCGGGAAACCGAAGTAATTAGGGAAGAAACTTCATGGATATACGAACTAACTATTTACGAAATAATGCTACTGCATTCAGGGCAGCCGATGGAAACTCAATTCGCCGCGTGGAATGTACGAATAGGACAGAACTACTACATACCGGATCCGCGACATTACGGGTTTATGGTCGATCGACGGGCTGTCAGCAGCGTTATCGCATTCCAACCGATATCCGAGCGTTTGGCAGTTATAACCAGCAACCAATCAAGACCCATGTCGTAGCCATTAATGCGCCAACTGAGAACAGCATCAGCAAACGAAAACATCAAAAAATCGGATGGAGCTTTTCTGATCTCTTTCCATTGGTGGAGAGATTTCTTCCACCAGCTGTACAACCACGACCCGCCACAAGGTCCCTCACTCGAACCGCCGATTATTATCTAACACCCGACGAATCAGTTTCTCTATATCGAACAGACAATTATAGAAGTGAAGATGGCAATAAAATCGCTGAAAAAGAGAAAGATGTGGATATAGGTCAAGTAACTTCCGATATGATCAAAGCCATAGGTGATGTGTTATCACAACAACTCCATGTTCTCTTAACTAACATACATATGGCATTCGGGTCGTGCCTCGTCAGCGTGGAACAAAGCGATCGTTGTACCAATTTTTTTGAGGCGACAGTCGGGAATGCAAGAATTATCGCGGTATTAGCCTCCTTTCGATCGTCGGCAAAGTATTTACGAAAATCGTACAAACTTCGAGAGCAAACGAGTGGGAAAGAACAAGTGGGATTACGACGACGTCGCTTTCGTCGTTTCCATAAATTTCAAATCCGTTGTCAATTGCATCAATTAGAACAGCTTGTGAGAGCCTTGGAAACTGAACACGCGCCTTTGAAAATCGTCCAAATTCTCCAAGCTTCGTACGATGGCTCAGCTAAAACCGTTCGTATTCGAAGCGACATATTCGAGGATCTCCCGGTTCAAACAGGTGTCCGACAAGAAGACGTCGTTTCGCCACCTCTGTTTAATCTTGTGTTCGACGCGGTTATGCTTGAAGCATTCGATTGGCAACGCGAAGTTCGATACGACGACAACAATTTTGTAACCGCCTTGATGTTCGTCTACGCTAGCGCCGTCTTCGCCGACACGGATGCCGAAGCAACAGACATCTGCTATGACATTTCCAGCTTCGCCCTGTCATATGGGCTAAAAATCAATGCGGAAAAGACCTAAGTGCTTAAAACGAACGGATCGAGGGCCAGTGTTCACCTCGATAGAACCCAAATCGAACAGGTTCCGATGTTCAAATATTTGGGATCATCACCCTTTGTACCACTAGATCGTCATGTCGTTTAACTCATGGTGCAATGTCTAGTAGTAAGCTTGACCTGAAAATAGAAAAAGAATAGGAAAGGTTAAGGGTAGTCTGGTGGATGCATAAGGAGAAGGCAGTGAGCCTTGCGTTTGCACTACTGGGTGTTATGTGAATGCATCCATTTTTTAACAGCCGGGTGAATCACAACCGTCAGGGCTAGCGAGAGACAGTCTTGTTGGAGTGTTATGCCTCCTGAAACAAGTGAATCCTACTAACCAACCGACAAAGGCTGTGATGCCAACAGTACCAGACTACCAGATGAACAAAGAGGTGCACCGACCGCTAAATGAAGACCCCACCTAAGCGGAAATTTGGTACCCTCTTATTAACCGGTAAAGCAGCCAGGATGCTTTATTAAGGCTACCTTTGAGGTTGAGAAAAAGAAAGTGGCATCCCTTTCGGCCCCGCATCGGCCAGGCAACAGCAACATTTGTCTAGATCTAGTGGTGCATATCGAAACGAGACAGTTAGGCAAAGATGCGATCAGCTCTTGATCTTCGATCTGATCTGATCAAAGAAGAAATACAAAAAACGTCGACTACGGTGGTTTGGACATGTTTGGCGAATGGATGACAACCGCTTACCACGTAGGCTTCTCTGGCGAGACCGTCAGGCAGACTGCAGAATTCAGCGATCGGCACCGAAGAAAACCTTTCTAAAGAATATCGAGGACGACTTCAAAAATCAACGATCATCAGATATCGAGGCGTCGCCAAAAATCGGCAAGAATGGAAACAAATCGAGATATTTTCCGTGGCATTTTTATGATTGGTTGGTCGATCTGAACACACTGTCATACAAATTCGAGATGATTAATACACCATCTATTAGAGTTTGAAAGAACTATAATTTGTAGCGATTGTAGCTAACGCCACGCCATCTATTAGTTAGAATTTGCTGGAACAGTAATTGAAGAGTTTAAGCTTCGAAGTTCTTAGATAGTGCGAAATCTCGGAACGAAGTATCGAAGGGGTGAGAAATAGAGGGCCCTCCAGTACCTTAAGAATTGGATTTGCAGTCATTGAATATCCACTGACGTAGTTTTATGTGAACATTTAGGAACCTTAGAACGTCGCAAAAACGCAACAATTTCATGAGGTGGCCAATTGTGTTTCCATAGAAGATCCTTCTAGCTAAGCACCCGAAGAGTATTGATTGTCTTTTAAATTAGTATAGAACCATTCCTGCGCCTGAATGGCATATGTGTTTATAGTAGACCTTATCGTCAATTACTCATTTTCTCCTTTAACCTACCAATGTTCACAAATTCACTGATTCCCTCAATTATCTCCCACAGAAGAAGACAAACTTCCTATTACTAAATTACTAACATTTCGCGTGCGTTCCAATAAAAGTTTCCACGTAGGTACAAGCTTCAATTAGTTTTACTATCTCCAGCACGCAACAACGCACAGAATTTTACTTGCTGCCATTAAGATAAAGCGAACAGCACCCCTGGCATGAGTTACATCCCGAACATGTCACTGAATACATTAATCCAAGTAGTTTCTGGTGACTAAGAAGTGAGCAACTTCCAGGCCCACTCCTTGCCTCTCTCGTCACTTTAAAACAAATTGCCGAAAGCATACAAGCGGCACTTTGGCATTACTTAGCCTCGTAGAGCCCGAAGCAATCTAGCATCTGAAAGTCTTGTTTGAGAATGGAAATAAAAAAATCATGTCTAAACTCGGAGCACAATCCAGATCTCTATCGCCAGCATATTACCTCAAACTGGCCATTTTCCGTCCACTTCATGCTTAATTAAAGAGTGTCAAAATGAATTTCCAGTCTGGTGGCTCCTCCCCGGTTTGGTATAAAATTAAAATATGGCGTAAAGTTTAATTAAAACGACTCACAAAGCCCCACATGAATTCCGGAGCTCCAGGGAGGATTGGGCCAGGACGAGATTAACCCAGATTCACCTCGGCCAGAGCCTCGCATGGCCAGTGATGCCGGAAAATGTGATCTTGAGACAAATGTGGTCGACGACTAGAATCCGATTAAGGCAAAAAAGTTGGGGATTTGATATCCAGGGTTCATAACAACGCCGATAATAATTAATACCTGCACTGCGGGGGCAGAGGCAGGGTGCCCCAAATACAACCGACAATAAATTGTGACCTTAATTGAGAAACGCATATTTGAGCAGGTTGATAAGGAAAGACAGTTGCCGAGGAGGGAATCAATCAATTACGTAATTATTGTCTACCTGAGTTATGCAACATTCACAGGGCATACAGCTGTCCTGGCCGATGATAACTGTGTACTGTATACGCAGGGAAGGACCTTGTTTGTACTCCTGGGAGGCATTAGATCGCCAGAGGGGGCCTTGTATAAACCTCCTTCAATCATCAATAATTCAACTCCAATTACCTCAAGTTTAACGTGTTTTGGGTATCGGAGAAATGTTGTATAATTGCTGCTTGGAAATCCCGTCACACAATTGCCAAAGGATTTTGGGGCTTTGGATTTGGGGTTTTGGAACTCCGATAAGTTTAACTCAGGGGATATGTACAGCACAAGCTTTTATGCGTTAAGGCTATGAACTTTGAGTGAATTGTTGGAGATTCGTGTCTAACGGCAACAAATTTGTTAGAAGAATTGTTATCACGCAAGTTTACCTGTGGATGGAAACAACTTTATTCGGAAAATATGAGATATTGTTTGATAAAATGTATTAAGGAGAGTGCTGGACAATGAGGAGGAGGGGGTGGTCCTTTCAAACAGTGCATTCACGCAGTTTGTGTTGACCAAGTCCGAAGTCCCTTGAGAACTTTAATGGGATTAATTAAGGTCGTGCTTGGAAGTTGATCGTAGCATGGAGCGGAAATTGTATCATTGCCCACTCGGAGAGTATTATTATGGACATTTTGGACAGGAGAGTCCCACGGCATATGATAAATTAAAATTTTTATGAATAAAAATTAATATACAGCCCCAACCAACGGAACATAGCAATCTTACTTTTCTGCATTTACTTGATACATATACATACCTCTAAGAAATGCCGACTAGAGATTTTCCAGCGGGGTTCTCTTTATTTTAAGGTCACAAATACACCTTGACTCAACTTTTAACCTAGTCATAAATGCGGTATTTGTCTGTGCAAACTCTTCGATCCCAAGAACGTTGCTCGCGAACTTTGTGCATGAAGGGGGGAAGTGGGGTGGCACCTGTCATCATTCTCACTTTCCCATTCCACAAAGTTCGGACGCACCGTTTCTAATGAAAAATTAATATTGAAATGGCCACTCAAGATCATGGTGAATTAGTTGGCTTTGACCTAGTAAAATTGAACCTTCAGAAGTCAGAAGTAGAGATTGTCATGTATGAATTCCATTACTTCGCGTTCGCGAAAGTATTAATGATCCTGGTTTATTCAAACCCGAGCATGCATGCTACCACCACAGACACCAAGCAGTCTTCCAACAGAGCACTAACCACGTCCAATGCAGCTTTACCTACGCAATCGAACAGGATACGGTCTTCTGGGTATGCTATTGACACCATTCATGCTTGGGACCTCAGCAGCCTAGGGAGTAAGGCGACTGGTTACCATCCCAGAGGTCCCGGGTTCAAACCCCGGCAGAGCCGCGATCCTTCGCCTTTGCCACTTTCCCACCAACATAACTTTCCTTCTTTCTTCTTCCTTCTTTACAATTCTGATTCCTCCTATCATAGCCTTCCTTAGCCCTTCCTCGCTCCACCAAAGCGCCCGACTAAAGCTGCTGTTCGACATTGCACTTTATACACGAAGACACGATCCATGGCGGCCGTCTCAGGAGGGCAGATTAAAATATTTTTCACAACCCCTTCGACATGGATATCAAATGAAAGGGTTTCATAGACAGAATACAATAAGCAATATAGTATACCTTATATACCGTTAGATCCATGGCGGCCACCTCAAGAGGGCGGATTACCATTTTCTTCACAACACCCGAGAGATGAGCATCAAATGCTATTAAAAAACCAAAAAAAAGTGCCATGGCTGCTCGATGGCACAGTGGACATGAAATCTCTTATATAACAAATGAAACGAAAGATTTAAATGGTTTTATGTTTTTTTTTTCGATCTGTTATATACACTATATACATACAAACATATACATACAAACATACACCAACGATCAACAAATCCACATCACACAACTTTTTTTAAAAAATACTTACACAGTATTCGTGCTCAAAAGTGGAAACCGCTACGTAATGAAACTATTAAAAATGCAGTGAATGATAAATAAATGCTGATGATTTGAGACCACGTGCATACATCTGCGCATAATTACCGCCCAGGCGCAGCCAATATTATGCCATAGAGTGAGTCATCGTTAATGACTCATTAGTGTCAGCCTTAGTTAGGCCCACTGCTATCCCCACTACGCCCTCCTCTACATACCTAAACTAGATCCCAACACAAAAACAAAAACAAAAAGAAAAACAAAAACAAAGCCAAAAACAAAAACAAAAACAAAAGCAAAAACAAAAACAAAAACAAAAACAAAAACAAAAACAAAAACAAAAACAAAAACAAAAACAAAAACAAAAACAAAAACAAAAACAAAAACAAAAACAAAAACAAAAACAAAAACAAAAACAAAATTGAAGCCAATAGTATCAATATTATCGCTATTCCGCTGAAATCCAACCCATAATAATTTTTCAGTTTCAATAATTAATTTTTGCACAAATAGCTGAAATATATTTATTAAAATAATTATTCAACAGTATTAACTCAATAATAAAATTTCACTTATTGTTTTCACCAGAAAAATAGCAGGAACACAATGCTCACCATAAGCCGTGGGCTATAAAAGCTTTTCGTTGTCAAATAATAGATACCATGTATCTACCTAGGAACGAACAAAATGAAACTATCGGCGAAGTGACCATAACTACGACCATACAAATTAGAACCTATTTCTATTTTTTGGTTGACGCTTACAGTTGTACCAAATCATACATACAAAAAAACACCGCTGTCAAGAAATAAAACGTTCTTATTTTGACAAAAAAGTGCCTTTTTGACAAATTTTGTTGTGTCTGAGGGTGCTTGATTTTAAAAATAATAATAATAAGAACGTGTTGCATTCTTTTTTTTCTTATATTAGTTTAAATTAGTTTCAATTTAAATTTGAAACTCATTTGACAGAAAGAAAATTTTTTCAATGCCTACGGTATCGCTTTGCTCTATTATAATTTTGGTTTTACGATTGACAGCGATGGCATAATTTGAGAGCGATAGAGCTTTCATAGCCCACGGCTTATGGCGAGCATTGTGTTCCTGCTAAAAATATTTCACAACCGACGCAGCTTTACAAAAACCACAATTGTCGAAATAAGGGCAAATAAGAGAAAACTTGAGAGAAACAAAGCATAAAATGGGAGTATAGAGTATAGCTTCCAGAGAGCTTCCATAACAGCATACATTCTGGCTTCTTTTGGCAGCGCTTGATTAATTTCCCGCTGGGATGGTACAATAATTACAAGGTAAGCCTATAGAGGTCCCGTGATGTCACTCAGATCTTAGCTCACAAAGGAAAAAAGCTTTCTCGTGATACCATTCAGGTCTTTTTAATATAAAAATGATAAAAGCTTTTCAAGAATGAAACGGAGCTTTTACTTACGAGCATACCTTGTATTAATGTGTAGATGTTTTTAAACTCCGTGACATTTGGCGCAGGTTGGGGTAAAAAGCTCTTGAAAATGCTTAAAAGCTTGAGATAATTTGTCTTTCTTTCTAATTGAGAAATTAAGCTCTAAAAAAGAAGGCTAATGAGCACGCAAAAGAATTATCAGCAATTCACATATAATTTCTAACAACTTGTCGCAAATATTATGACGACTCTGTTTTTTTTATTAGGGCTTCTGTATGTCCCACAGTGGCTTAAAAAATCTCAACCGGAAAACCAAAATTATTAGAATAATTGGCAGAACTTTGAAGCGATAACTCTTAACCACGCAATGAGGATCTGATGTATCATATGAAAGGTCGGCTGAAGCTATTACAAAAGCCTTATTTCCTGTACCTTACACGTATCGCTGTTAAGTCTGGTGCGCACAGTACAACATACAGATTAACACTTTGTAATTTGCACATGGAACGTACTGAAGCTCCCAGATTATGCACTGATCTTACCTGTGTACATTCACTGGTCTGGAATAATAGCGATGTGCAGCTTCATTCAATGACAAACTCGTGCCATCGTTGCAGATGTCGCTCTAATATAATTCGAATTCTGCTGGCAATCAGAAGATATAAATTTTCCAGGCCTTTATTATTAAGCACTTTTCACCTTCCTATCTGGCAATTCACCCTTGGTTGAAAAGCCACAATTTATTACAACTAAGTGACTCTTTCAAAAGAAACTTTAATAAAAGTAAATTCTCCCAGTTTATGCTTGTAATTTTTCAGAGTTACACCACAGGAAACGTCACATCCCATAAACCTTGTTTCATTTCGTACTTTTAAATTTTTAATGCAATTTGGAATGATATCGACTTTTCCTTCACGTTATTTGTCTAAAAAAATTTCCCAGCTTATCTATGAGAACATGAGGCCGGAAATCCCTTGGTAGTCTTTCTAAATTCTCAAAAGACAGTTCCACCAATTTGGTCTGCCCTTTGTCAACGTCAGTAGTAGGTGAAGGCGCAAAAAAGTTTTTCAATCAACATAGAACTTAACCTCATACGATAAGCTCTTGAGCCTCATCCGAAGTTTCCTGAACATTTTTCGTTCCCTTTGTTTTTATTTATTTATTTTTTTTTTTGTTCGTATGCGGTGATGTATATACGTGGCGTGTGCTGGTGTCCAATGTGTGCGTATTTATGTACAAGTATTTTTATCCCCTGTAGGTTGTGATAAATTTTTCCAATTAAAGCTCAACAAGTTGCCGACACGACGGGATTAATCAAACAGGATCAACCACACGAGTCACGTCCAATTTTAATCTGAGAAAAAGGGGAGCATGCTGCCGAGAGAGAGACAGTAGCGGCAGATTCAGGACGAGGGTTCCTGTGGGAAAACGGGAAGTCAAGAAGCAATAAATGTTTGCCTTTTATATGGGGTTGGTGGAACGAGGAACTTTCCCGGTTTTGGTACATACCTTCAGCTGCAGGACAAGTCTACTACCCCAGGTTAAACATTGTTAGATCAAGCCTTTATCAGATCAGAGCGTACTACACACACCGAAGTTGAGTTGAAGATTTAGAGGAACTGTAGCCAGGATGTATACATCAGTATATTTCGTCGAGACCCGCGTCTCTCTCTATCTCTCAACAGGTCCTGCGATAAAGATTTGATGGAACGCTTAAATCCTCGGATCTTGTAGTCATCGACGTCAATTGAATGTCGACAATCTTTTCGAAAATTGCCGTCGAATTGAAATTCATCCAGGAACTCCCGCCATTAAGGTATGCCAAATTGATTCATAATAGGGAGGACGGACCCAACTATAAAGTGAGGGAATAGGCCCATGTATCAAATACATCCTCAACGATGGCCTCCAATATAACATGGAACGTCCATGCTATTTGCCTTTTAGTCCATTACACTTAAAGTTGCTGCCCTGTATTCCTTTCTCTCTCTCTCGTCCTTTTCTTTTCATTTTATGGCATCTCTAACATTACTTCTCCCAAATGGACTTGGTACATTTTTATGAGTGTTTAGTGGGGGTGATAAATTCCTTTAATAAAGCCATAAAATTCCAACTTGAGGCGTTCACATCATGGCGTAGAAACTCCTTATTAAATCGCTTCCGGCCGTGACCTCCTGGCGGAAAGCATCTCACTCACTCACAACACAGAAAACACTTTCTAAAGGTATATGCTGTCCGTCTGTATGTGAATGTGAGAGAGAGTCTCGGTGATGTTATGATCAATGTCAGGAGATTTTTCCAATTTGCCGACAGGAAAGTCATAAAAATTCATTGCACAACCATTTATCTAGATAAATGTGTATGGCTTTCAAGATAACACGGTCTGCTGTCATTCTCTGTACCTGCTAAACTGAACAAAATTTGACCAAAGGAAATGTCCTTTAACTTGGCTCCTTTTTTTTCTTGTGCGGTGACACTTGTAACGATTTCAGGCTGTGAATCAGTTAAGGATGTTGAGGTAGGTGGGCAGTAAATATAACTTGGGACAAGGACGAACGAGTGTGTTAGTTAAAGGAAATGGAGACTTATTTATAAATATTTTATTTTTGTGTGTTGTTGCCTTCATAAATTTTTAGTTATATTTTGCGGGGGTTGTTGGGGGAAGCATAATGTTGAACTTAGAGTTTATTGGCTTCGAGTTATCTCTAGTCGACTGCGAGCGAAGGGTATCGGAAAAAGACCTTGAAGAGATGATATCATGCTTTTACCCTGATAAGATTAAAACCGTTGACAAATATGCTCATAAAATTTTAAAAAGAAATAAACTTTAACTATTAATCCAAAGATAAAGACGTCAATATTATAAATTTCGTTTTTACTAGTCATAATCTAAACAGAAAAGCAGTCAAATTATCATGGGGGGTGCATTTAAGCATATTCATACTCGATTTTCTTTAAGTTGCTTGCATTGAAACAACAGGAAAACATTAAAAAAGTAGTTGAAATGCAATTCAGCAACAATTCAGCACATTAATACTCGCTTTTATTTATAATACTTATATTGAAGCAACAAAAAAAAACAGTCATAAGGTAGTCAGATGCAATTCAGCAGCAATTCAGCATACTCATACTTGACTTTCTTTACGTTTCTGATATTGAAGCAATAGTAAAATAGTCAAAAAGTAGACGAAATACAATTCAATACGTTAATACTCGATTTTGTTTATGTTCCTTATATTGAAACAACAAGAAAACGGTCAGAAGGTAGCCGGAATACAATTCAGCAACAATTCAGCACATTAATACTCGACTTTCTTTAAGTTTCTGACATTGAAACGACAGGAAAACAGTCAGAAGGTAGTCGAAATGCAATTCAGAAACAGTTCAGCACATTAATCCTGGCCTTTCTTTATGTTCCTAATATTGAAATACCAGGAAAACAGTCAGAAGATAGTCGGAATGTAAGTCGGTAACAATTCAGCACATTATTACTTGATTTTCTTTACAATCCTTATTATGAAACAACAGAAAAACAGTCATAAGATAGTCGGAATACAATTCACCAACAATTCAGCACATTAATACTCGACTTTCTTTACGTTCCAGATATATTGAAGCAACAGCAAAACAGTCAGAAAGTAGTCGAAATACAATTCAGCACATTAATACAAGATTTTCTTTACGCTCTTTAGATTAGAACAACAAGAAAACGGTCAGAAGGTAGTCGGAATACAATTCAGAAACAATTCAGCAGATTCATACTGGACTTTCTTTTCATTTCTTATATTGAAACAACAGAAAAACAGGCAGATGGTAGTCGACATGCAATTCAGCAACAATTCAACACCTTCACACTCGCTTATATTGAAACAACAGAAAAAAATTAAAACGTAGTCGAAACGCAATTCAGTAACAATTTAGCAACAACAGGAAAACAATCAGAAGGACTGAAATTCAGCAACAATTCAGCACATTAATACTCGGCTCAGCCCCTGTCCAGTTATGCGGCGTGACGAGTCGTTTGAGTTGAACAAAGAGACATTTCAGTCGAATTACGACTTTGAGCACCTTTGGCCGCTGTGGAAGTGCTAAGTTGAGTTTATGACCCCTGTGCTGAAAACCGTAATTCGACTGAAATGTTGCTTTTTTCAACTCAAATGCCACGCCACACCACTAGATTTTCAGCACAAGGGCCAATATATAGGCCGGTTTCACACGTGCCAAAAGTGAACCAACAAAAATCTGCTGTATTCGTCCTTTACCTTTTGAATTTCGATGAAAAGTCGAATGGGCTTTCACAAGAACTATTTTATCAAACCCACTGTAAGTCAGAATGTTTTAGCGTATTGTTGCTGTTTTTATAATCTTAATTCTCCCTTTTGCTATTTCTCTCCCTCTCTTCCAGAAAGAAAATATAGCCACCCAGTTGTCAAAAAGTTAAGTCAAAAACCCAGTGAGAGAGTTGATACAAAAAATCTGCATACCCTTTCGTCCTCGCTAACCCTCCTCACAAACGAGGCTTCCAGCCGATTTTTGTTGGTTGTGAAACTGGTCTTCAGAGTTTTTAATAAGTTGTAACTGTAAACCCTAAGCTTTTAACGTATTAGCCGTGCATACAGTCGTATTCACGCCTGCGGAGTTGGGCTCCTCGTTCAATTGCAGAACTTAAGCAGCATGCACGTAATTAGTACTCGATTGGGGACCGCATTGGTAAAACGATACCAGCGTTTAAAAATATAATGCTTTCAACACCAGCGTAGTGTGTGCTTCTGAGATTTGCGGTTATGCTTGTTTGGCTCGCTATCGGGTTGCTACGATTTTTCTTGAAGAGGGCCAAATGAGGCATTCCTAGGACGAGACGCGAATGAAGCAAGGTGTAAGATGCCTTATGTGGTGGACTTTAAAAGGCTTAGGCTATACAGTTAAAAGTTCTTAATTGCATTTCATATATTTAGTTTTCGTATGAACACCCAAGCAACCCTTCGATCTCGTTCCTTTGTCGCCAGCGACCGAGAGAGTCTTCCAACCAGCCTTCCTTTCATGTGTTATGTACATGAAATATTTAGGTAGCGCAACTCGAAAGTGCATGTGCACTTTTCCTTCCATCCTCACGTTCTCCGCCGCTCCTGCCCACAACACGAGACTGAGCCTTCGGCTCTTTCCTCTAGCCAGTAATCAACCTTTTCACGCCCACGCCAGTCAAAAGATTCGTTTATGAATAAGACAACTCGAATGTGGAACAGCCTTCCACAGTCAATATTTCCGAACTCGTACATCTTAGAATTCAAATGAAAGGCTTATCGCCTTCTTCTCCAATTCCCTTCAGGCTCCTCTTAACCTATTCCTTTAGTCATTTTTTGAATTAAGCTTAATATTACACGTTAAATTCTCACACATAAAAAGGTAGCGCGACACTTGAGCCTGGGAACTTTGTCATGAAAGCGACAATTAAGACCAAGATCAAAGCCTCGGTTTTTCCTTCGAATATGTTGAGACTGCTGAGATCTGAACTAAGTAAGCAGCCTCAACTTGATCACAGCAGCCACCGCTTGATGCATACCCAAGTGCCACTTTACCCACTCATATAAAAAATTAAGCAAAACTTGTGTTTCACTTAGCGCAGGAATTGGGTGTGGCATGATGTTCGAGTTGTTTGCGGTGACATGGTCCTTCATTTTTTCATTCTTTCCACCTTTATATAACTTCTTTTCCAGTTGCTATTTGCAAGGGTAAAGATAAAAAAATTTAAGCGAAAAAATGCCAATTTTCTTTAAACAAATAATTTCTTATCTAAGTGTCCTGACATTGAATTTAAAATGATATAGACTGATTTTACTTCTTTTTCGAGAGATGATAACAAAACGTGGTTGAACCGATAAATTTGTCTTGATGAACAAACAAGGATTTTACACTCTTACTTCTTACTAAATAATTCACAAGAAGCTCTCTATCATCCGATTTTTTGTTAACCTCCTTAACCTCTATCACTTCTACAATAGCTTGATTTGTTCAGCATAGACAGATACGGGTTTAATTTATTACCATCCCTTCTATGGCCAGTAAATCACTCCAGTTGACACATCGCTAATGAAATATATCAGCACTATTGGCCTTCGAAAATAGACTCTACAAGACTAGAGCAAAACTAAGCTGAGTTCTACAAATAATAAAGCTATAAACTTAAAAATAAATATTAAATAACGCTCTCTTTCAGCAATTGCCTGAAAATAAATTCGATTCAATTTAAAATGTACGCCTACAACCTTACAACATAGGCTTTCCCCCCATCCAGTAACACACCTTACAGATTTAGGACTATCACCTTCAATAACAAGGCTAACAAATTAAAGGCACGTTCTCTTATCATAAATAATGTGCCAAAATCCTAAAGAATCCCATCCAGCAGTAGGTTCAAGGCCATACTGTTTCAATTTGTCAACATACATATACAGAGATTTCTGCCCCCAGTGCTACTCAGGAATCCAACAAAACATTGAGAATCATTTATTCACGTCAACCCCTTTTTAGGGTGTGCTGGCTCTCTCGCTTTTTGAAGGAGGTTCGTGAGAGGGAAGCCCGGGTCAAACGTGTTACCGGGGGGTAAATTTGTCAATGAAGACAAAATCAAATCGGACAAATGTAGTAAATTGGTTGGAACTGCTATGAAAGGCCAGCATCAATAACGATCGGGATTTGTACTTCTCCCGGTGAAGCATCAGCCCAGAGCCCGACCCTGGCTTTCATTAGTGACTAAGCAAGTAATCAATCAAAAGCGCGCTTTTAATAAAACGAATTCCGCCTGCATTATCTAAAGGTATTCGACGGTAAAGAGCCGTGCCAACGGAGCCGGATCGATTCAAAGTACGTTCGCCATTACGTTGTAAAACTCGTTTTGCACAATCAGAATCAATGCCCTCCGCTATTGGTGGATTTGCATTTCTCAGATAATAGAAATCAGTTGGAGCCCTTTGAACCTACCCAGCATATCCCGGCCCTGACTGCACCTCGTATCCCTTTTAACATCTATTCTCACCTATGCGCCCGCGGCATATCGAAACACGGGATTCCACCCCCATGGATCGCGCTGGAAACTTTTACAATCCGTTCTAGAGTTTTGCCAGCTCGTCTCCCTGGCAAATAACCTTGATTGATGCCCCGTAAAAGTGGAGCAAAAAAAATAATGACTGCCTTTTGTATGGCTGCCATCAATGCAGTGTGGGTGTGGGTGTGTGGGTGTGCTAAGGGGAAACGTAACGGAATAAATAAGGGCTGAAATGAGGTGAAAGTTTCTCTACAACTTTGTGAATATTGCATTTGAGAAACGTATTGCATGGACGTTTATCTTTTGCTCCAGTTGTACTTTAAGTGCATTCATCTTATTATTCTTCGCTAAGGGTGTGTTTACTGGCGCAAAAATGGATTGGATTTCATCTTAAAAAGGTTTCGAAGGTCTTGTTTGTTTTAGTTTTAAAATCATTTATTAACTTAACTTCTATCCGAACATAAATCATCCCACAGTTAATTATTCTGAGTTCTAGTCTATCTATCTAGCTTACTGTCCCTCTACAGACACTCTAAATTAATTTCCTTTCAAATTACAAACAATCTTGATACTCACACTGCATGTATGTGCAGGCAAGGGGCAACTCTGCCTCGAGTACTCTCTTCAAGAAGACTGACTCGTTTTGATTTGAATTAGGACAAAATACATCTAGGATGCCTATTTCTGAAGCAAAAGCTTCGTGCAAGAAGTCTCCGCCACCATTTCCAATTTTACTAGGCCTGCATGCCTCTTTCCACTTTTTTGCTTTAGACGCATGCATCCTAGTGTAATTAGGGCTTGAAAAAAAAATTTTCGATATAGTTTCGCTGCTGGAGGGCTTTTTTTCAGATTCTGTTGATAAATTAAAGCGTCAAAAAAACCGCTGAAAAATGCAACTACTAATTTGAGATCATTTAATTTTTCATACAATAAAAACCCATAATTTTGCTAAAACTCGATCGGCACCTCAAAGAAGTCGGTATCATGGTTGGTTCGTACTTTATCGTGCAGGTACAAAAATCACTAACGTCGCTTAAACAAAAAAACGGCTGAACCGAATTTCATGAAAATGGGACCTGGGACCTTGAAAGATGAAAATACGTTGAAATTTTTGATTTCGATATTCGGACCGATTACAATAACTTCCTATATACTGGGAAGTTAAAAAGATGGTAATAATAAAATACCTAATTGCATACCTCGCATACACCCCCTATACGACCAGCAAACCAACATTACATTCTCCTCGCAAAAAAACACTTCAGGCAACCCGTACCCGAAAATACAATTCATAAAAATATTCTCTAAAGGGATCATCATTAAAGAGAATCTTAAAAAATATAATGGAAGCTACAAAGTTATCAGCTTATATTCAATCACCCCAAAATAGATAAAGGGAAACTGCACCTGTCGTCGATCTCTTTTTTCTTGACTCAATATAAAATAAACGAAAATTCATATTTTAAGAAGAGTAGATTACCAGAAAACGAAACCAAGGAAACAGAGAGAATCCGGTGGATACAGAAAATTTCTCTATCTTCGTCTTGTCATTTCCCGCTGCTCGGTTCCGAAAAAGCTGCGTTTAGCTCAGCTTCTGAGGGTACTGCATCTACGCAAACCTTTGCGTGAGTGTGAGTTCAATTCAATTGAATGTGTTGGAGTTTTCACATTGATTTTCTGTGGCAAAGAAGCTGGAGATATTACAGCTTCCCCATGTTGTGTACGACCTCGGACACGATAAGAGCGGCGAGAGGCACTTTAGTATTTGCCACTCTGCCGCTCACCGCTCGTATTGTGGCTAAGGCTTTACTCTTTGTTTACAGTAGTATGAAAAATTTAAATTGTACATTTTATAGAAAAAAAGTCTACATTGCATCCTTAGTGTTTTCAGAGTAGGAAAAATATTGAGATTTTAATCTTATCTTGATATATTTAAATTCTTTTTTATGAAGCTGCCTATTTGGTCAAGGGAAGCAGTGCTTCCTTTGCTTCCAAAGAGGAACCGCCACTGAGATTCAGTCAGACGGATCGATAGATTTAACCTTCTCTTCCCCGCTTTCGAAATAAAAAAAAACATTCTCTCCAGCGTCTCAAAATATGGATCAATATTGATCTAACTAACCGCGAGAAATTGGTCGGTCACCCATATAAGGCTAAGTTAAACCGGAGCTCACCTGTTATACAGAGCAGGGGCGGCGGAGCATTATTACTAAACAGACAACATTTTTTTAAGTTGCATGGTTAAGCTTAGAAATCACCTTTTGTACCATTAGTCCTTCATGTCATTTAAGTCATGATGCAAAGTGCAAAAGAAGGGATGGGTCGGGTTCTGGAGGGTGCGTGAATAGATGTCGAGAAACCTTGCGTTTCAACTGTGGAAGTGTTATGGTAAAAATTTAATCGGCGACCCCGTACGGATTGCCCTGCAGGGCCGGTCAACACAAGGCTTCTTACTGCTTACTTTAATTGCGCCTCGTCATAAGGAACTTGATCCCCTTGAGGAATAATCATCCCGATCGCGAGTGGAGAAAGAAACATGTGAGAATTTCGGCATGAATTCGTCTAATAACTGCGCTGGCGACGAAAGCTTTATATTTTTAAACACGAGGGTTGTTAACCAATGCGGTCCCCCGACTGAGTATTAATTACGTCCAATGCTGCTTGACTTCTGTATTGGCCAGAATGGGTCTATTGAGTATCCTAATTGACACCCTTCACGGTCACCAACCCGAAATATGCAATGCAACAGTAAAAGGGGTCTGGTGCCCCAATACATAAATATAAGGTTACGTTGATCCTCAAGTGCAGTAAACTACAAACGGCTTGTGTGCCTCTCGACCTGTTCCATAGCTGAGATGGAGGCGAGCAATCATTGCTTTGACCCCATTTAATATCTTCATAAGGAAATCCGCCGCTATAAGTGCCTTGACACGTCAGACTGATGGCCCTATACAGTCAAAGGGCGTATGAATATTTTTAACAGTATACCAAATATTTAAATTTGCGGGTATCCGATTGGTGAGCTGCGGCTCAAAATAGAATTCAGGACGACTATCCCTGAGTACGAGGAACTTATCCTTCACGGTGATCCAAAAAATCTCCACTGGGTAAAGGATGGAACATGGTACATAAGCTTTTTTAGTGAGAAACAACTCCAAGGGCTCGATTGCTATGGGGAAGTCGACCTCTATTTTCCTGACTGAAATACATGCCATTGAGACCTGCGCTAGGCTCAACCTTGAGAAAGATTTGAAAGGCATCAACATTAAAACCTGTTCTGACAGCCAAGCTGCCATTAAGACACTGGGTATTTTCATAAACGCAGAACTGCCGCAGTACTGCAAAATTCAGCAATTGGTAGTCTGTAGCTGAATTCTGCAGTACTGCGGCAGTTCTGCGTTTATGAAAATACCCACTCTCAACGTGAAATTTTTCCTCCAAAATAGTTGCAGGGTGTTTTGACGTGTTCTAGAGCCTTCTGTTGGGTTTCCGGACACTGGGGTATCGTGGGACATGAGGCTGCAGCCAACCTAGCGAAGGAGGGTCTGAGACATGCTGTGGCATCTCATGTTGCACCTTCAAGTCCCTGTTAGAGGAGTGAGTTAAGCGGCTTAGCCTAAGCTATCGGGAATCAGGGCATGGCCTTGACACACGGAGATCAAAATTCCAAAATTATGCTGAATTTTTGTCATAAATGCGTGCGTGTGTCGAGACTATTAGACAGGTTAAAGTTTTTATAAGAGCCTTTGCATCATCACCTTAAAAGGAGCGGACCTACGGCTGTTGGTGGGTTATCTTACTGCCCATATAGGGCTGTGGAATCACCTCCACAGCCCAGGGCTATCTCAAGAGATAGAATGCCGACTCTACAAGGAGACTTCTCAAATGTCCCGATGCCAGAGTCGCGAATGGTTGGAAATAGGTGGAATAAAAATATCGCGGCTAGGTTGTGGCAGCTCCTTCCTACTTCTCTCTCTCTAGCTTTCTACTCTCTATCTTCCGGCTAGAGCTGCTGTTCGACATTCTATACGTAAAAAATAAATTGTCGAACAGTATAAAGGAGCTTTCCCTAAGTCTCTAGTCTATCACATAAAAAAAAAATATGTTCTCTGTTAATGTCCGTCTCTGATCTGGCTTAGAAGAAAGAAGACCGTGTGTCAGAGAGCTCATGAGCTTCGCTGCAGTCTGATATTCTTCAACTAAAAACCTTCTTGTCTTCGGATGGTCTATTTCGTTAGTGGAGTACGTGCACAATAGCCCTCACTTGGTCTAAGTGTTCACCATAACGGTTGATCCCTCATTCCTTAAAAAAGGAAAGGGGAAAGCCCACGAAAAGGCGAGAAACCGAGAGAACGGAAAAGTTGGCTTCACCTGTAGCAGCGAGCAATAATAACAAGAGTGATTAGGTAGAGCTCAAGGACAAGTAAAAGAGTTAAACATATGAAAGAAGAAATAATCAATAACATTAAGGAAAAATTCAAAAAAAATATTAACAAACACGCGATGCAGATATGTTCTATGCAAAAAGCACAACTGTAAGAACGAAACAGAAATTTTCCTTGATTCCCCTTCCTATTGCAATGTTTACATTCAAATGGAGGCAACGTGGGAACAGAGCACGTGGCGGTATAGAATTTGAGTATGTATGCAGTTAAATTTCGTGTTGGTACAGCACTCGCGTTACTTGATTACACTTGTATTGTCCCTTATTGTTCACTCGTACTTCCCCTTCATTTTTTATCTTTCTTTCACGCACATTGCGTGTAGTGTGAAAGTAATGCTGCCTCCTTTTATCATAGATATTACTTCTGTGATATTTTGACTTTTTCACTCGCATTGAAATTTTTATCAGCTGATCTCAAGGACAATGAAACATTTTTGAAAATTTGTTCTAGCTCATCACTCTTATTATTATTGCTCGCTGCCTGTAGCTTGGAAGAACAGAATAAGCCCTAGCCAATTGGCCTTCCTAGAATGCCAAACAGTTCTTCAAGGAGCTGGTATGGTTGAGGTGGATGATTGGTATGGGAAGTACCGCTTTGGGTGGGGGTAAGAAAAAGATCAAGAATTTATGTAGGTTATAAGTCTCTGCAAAGAGCTCGGTGTGATGGCTTCATTATTGTTATTAGAGCTCCTGCATAGAAAACAGAAGAAAACTACGTGCTTATGAAACAAAATTTTTAGACCGAGGTGATTGAAGTGAGGCGATGTACACTTTCTGAATAGCTAAGTCTTTAATAATATAAATGGCAATTCCCTATGAGGGGAGAGATTATGCACTAAGGTGTACCCGAAAGCCTGGTAATGATCTAATAGGTGAAATTTGGGTTTCACTTAGTGCGGAAATTGGGGGAGATTAAGTGCATAGAAGGTACAGCACAGAATGGAAATTTGTTTGGAGCCCATGGATATTGGCAAAGTAGATACAAAAGTTTTTGAATCGTGGCTTCGCATACGCAAGGTTGCAATCCTCAGTCGAATCCATCATAACCATCGTAGCTAACAGAAAGCTTCCCAGTAGGACCGGTAAGCTTACAGAAGTACTGAAATCAGCACTTACTGGTAAGGGGTAGGCCTTACCACTTCCTTTTACAGAAGTGCTTACTTTTACACACGATGTCATAGGAGGTAAGGCCTTACTTTGGTACTTACCTTAGAGTACTTATGTAACTGCTCATCTGTAAGGGGTATAGTAAGGCAGCAAATGGAACATTGCAAAAAGAGATATTCATGGGCGCCTATGGATATGTGATCCGGTGTCGAAACGCTTTTATTTTTTTCATCTTTTACAAATGCCTTTTTTTCCAAGCCCGAGAGTGGCTTTACCTAAGCAGTCCCCCAACTAAATTCTCCACTTCTCCAAAGCTGCTTGTCCTCCGTATCGAATGAGAGCCGGGCTATTGAGTATGCTAATGTCGCATTTTATGTCGACGAATATAATTGCCCGTTTTCTTTTTTTCTATAAAATTTATGAAAGCTCCAGGAAAGCTCCCTTGAGTCATCGGGCAGACTCTCACTTGTTTGGGTATAATTCTGGACTACACCTTACCATCTGCCTTCTCTTGTAATGGGGTTTGTAAGGGCTCATCTAGCACCAAGAAAATAAGGGGTACCCCTTACTAGATGAGAACTTATTTCAGTGCTCCATCGGTAAGGCCTTCCTAGAATTCCTACTGGGTTCTTGCTGTGCTATGCCTCCTAAAGCAAAGAGAGTCTCGTCAACTACACAGTGATGGTTATGACGCCGTTGGTAACATCCCGGTTCAAGAGAGCAACAGTATTAATTTGTATTGGCTTTAGGAATGTAACATTAGAAATGCATCGATCCCTTAACGCTCCCATATCTACTAACAGAGTTGCCCTTGAAATGCATACTAGGACATGAAGGATTCAAAGGCAGATTGCCAATCCAAAATAGGTTGTGGCTCCATTGTGGTTTTCAGTCCAGCTGGAGCTTTTCTGTGGGACACTCAGTGTTCACATGTAAGAAACTCTTGTCATATCAGAAAGGAAACTTCTCAAGCTTAATAAATCCAATCTCAAAGTCTTAACAGATCTTCTCACTCAACAGATTACCCCTAGAAGAAAATTGAGACCGACATAGGTACTGTCAGTTGGAAATAGAAGCCGCAGAATATGTACTTTTGTATTGAATTTGGACACAGTCCTTTCCCAGAAGTCCTTTGAGCATTAATTAGCTTATTGGCTAGCAGCATATCCTCAAAATCGCCAATATAACAAAATCATTGAAAATTGGCTTAAATATTGTTTTTGTTATTTTATTAACATTATACACAAACCCTTCGCATATCCTTTTAATAATACCGCTCAAAATTAAAACACAAACAATTTATATAAATATGAAAAGTCGTTTACAATCCCTCATAAATTGTAATTTCCGGTAACAACTTTTGCCTTTTAATCAATTTCCATAGTTAATTACCCCCACCAAAGGCACAGCCAGCAGCAGCAGCAGCGAGCATAGGTTCTGCCTGATAAATTGGCTGGGAATGAAAAGAGGATGTTTTGTAGGATATACCATAGTTTCGCGCTTAACTGTGCATGAATATAGAATGTTTAATTAAATTTCACAATGATTAAAGTATTAAACAATCAAAAAGCAAAAGTGAAGGCGGCAGAGAGCACGGGCCGTTCCAGCGCCAATCTATACACACCTACACATGGATATATCGCTTCTGAGCTCAGGTCTATATGTATAGGTGGATTTATGATTATCCTGTATTATTTTATCAGCACTCGTATATCCGCTAAGTCGCTGTTTCATTTGAAATTGTTGACACTACAAGCGAGTGAAAAAGTGCCACCGACCGCATGGGAAATAGCTAGAATATTACAGCTCAAATGGCAGCGTTTGTAAAGAGTGTAAATGTTTAATGCAATTAGTGTAAAAGTGCTTAGGATAGCAACAATTCGAATTTAAGACCGTTTAATTACATTGGGATTTTGTAAATAGCAGAAAAGGTGTTAAGGCTTTCAGGGGTGGTAAAACATAAATGTGCATATAGGGATCGTTACCTATTAAAAATGCCATAGTTCTGGTAGGGATTTGGATATTGTGGTCTTTGCCGAAATTTAATTTTGCGATCATGTAGTTGGTAAGCCCTACTACCACAGTCTATAGCAGAGAGAACAGTCTATTGTCTTCTCGATCAAGCAATACCCTTCTCGATGTATAGATCGAGAATTACTCTGATCTCTTCCATCACTGGGGTGCAAATTGCGTCGTTATTCCGAGGCAAGCCAATCTTAGGACTTACTCAATCTGGATCATCAGAACTGTCTTTTCCCATTTCATAGATAGACGCTTGGACCATGCGCTAGCCTTTCCAAGAGTCATCTCCACAATCTCACTAATTCTGTGAAAAAAATTTCCGGATACTAATATGACCTAGTCGTCCCCCCATAAGCGACTCCCATTATTCTGTTGTTCTCTAGTGTCTTTAGCATCTTATCCATCGCCGTGGGTCAGAAGGAGAGGTGAGAGGAGTTTTGTGACTTTCAACTAGATAAGGAATATGTATCGAATTGACTGTGTGCCCTATGCAGATTAAAATTTCCAGAGGCTCCAATGCTACAAGAATGGGCTATTGAAATTCTAGAAAATCAAGATAGAACAAATAGGAAATATACAAAACACCTTAAAGCATCAAATCAATTACGAGCGTAACGTCTCTGTGGGCCGGTTATTCGTTTCTGCATACTTTTAGGATTGCAATTTAAATTCTTACTGATATACAATTCTACATACTTTTAGGATAATTTTTTATGTTTCTAAACGATGTAAATTTGTGGAAAGGAATTTTAGTATTTTGCTACCCCAAATCATAAATGGACCTTTTGCTAGTACATACAACTGTATGGACAAAAACACTATGTGTGACATTTTGTTCGCTGATGGATTTACACAAAAGTGTTCGCCTGGTGCAGATCGAATAAAAAACTGGGTTCTTGTGCCGAGTAACTCGCCATTAATTACGTTATTTGACAGAAAGCTTTCAAGGCCTAAATAAAATGTGACGGAATAGACGATGACGACGAAAAAACATCTAAATGAACGAAAGTTTTGTTTATGCGCTTTTATTTACATTTCCATACCCGTCGTATTTTGAATTGACGACTTTCAGTTGAATAAAGAATTCTGACTAGACGTGTTTAACAATTAGAAAAAAATCATTTCTCCTCAAATTTGACATAGATCATTTTCAGCCATCATTGCATGCCATTGAGTTATTTAATAGAAACAAACTCACCCCCTTTTTCAAGATGGCGGCTTTTCCAAAACTCCCTGACACAATACAAACTTGGTTTTTCAGTGTCAAATGTATCCAAGCAAATGCCAAAATAATTTTGTTAATCAAACAATGCAATTTCATTATTTTCTACAGACTAATCTTTAAAATAATGAAAAAGGAAATATAATGGAAGGATTTTTTTTTACAAATTAAGTTTATTACCAGGGGTAATAAAAAGGTAATAAAACAACGAATCCATCATAAGTATCTACTTAATAAGTACGGTAAGGAGTTGAGAGCCGTTTAAAATAACATTTTTCTTGGAGTGTGAGAATGATATACTCTTCTTCACTACTCAAGTAGATAATACCAGGAGGAACAACTTTTCGGTCATTTGTATTCTCAATCAATATCACAGTGATTACTGTTGCGGTTATCGGGAAATGTTGTGCACCAAATAATTGTGCTAGTTCAAACTCATACCCTGCTACCTCCATTGACTGAGACGGCAGGCGGCACCGTACTTTATTTGATTGGTCCACCTTTGTAATCTGGCTAGTTTATTTAAGAGATCAAATTCTCAAAAGACTTTATGGAGTTCTGCTTTAACGGTCCTGTAGAAAACGCTCTTACAATCGTTATATTGAGGTTTGGTACTGGAGACATTTTTCATCTTGTTAGTTGGTCATTTGCCTGGGGCTAAGATACCTATGTAGTATTCGTAGTACTCGAGCACCTATTTGATAAGGGGAGAGCTGGACGAGTAGCCGAAAAAAATAGATTTGATATAAGTTTTAAGGTGTAGTGTAGAGAGGGAGCGTTAATTTGCCGCGGTAGTAGCAGGAAAAATAGCCATAACGCGGGAGGAAAATTTGATGTACATGGTGCAAATAATTGCACATAACTCTTTATTGAGCTTTTCCATTATAATGGGGAAAAGACAAGCAAAATTTGATAAGATATTGTGATGATTGTGAAGATCAGCGTTGAAGGTCAAGATATGGTATATTGAGTAGGGTGGAGTGAAAAAACTGTTTTTTTTACAACGGCTAGGGCATACCTGCAGAAAGTTGTCATTTTACCTTACAAATGAAGACTAAAAATATTATTCACCTCATTGCATGTTAAGAGGTGCCCCAGATGGTATAAAGATTTAAAAAAAATTACAAAATCAGCCTTTTGCCCACCTCGAAGATTGGTTTTTTTATTTATGTTGTAGTCAAAATAAACATTACAATTCTTAATTTTGGCTCTTTTTAAACACAAACAAAACTATAACGCAAGTTTTAGAACAAAACTTATCATGCAAACTACAAACAAGATATTTTTTACCATTTTTACAAATTTTAAGAAAACCTCATATTTATGTATAAATGGGGCACTATATATATATATATATATATATATATATATATATATATATATATATATATATATATATGTATATATATATATATATATATATATAATGCGGGAGTGCGGGAATGCGGGAATGCGGGAGTGCGGGAATGCGGGAGTGCGGGAATGCGGGAGTGCGGGAATGCGGGAGTGCGGGAATGCGGGAATGCGGGAGTGCGGGAGTGCGGGAATGCGTGAATGCGGGAGTGCGGGAATGCGGGAGTGCGGGAATGCGGGAGTGCGGGAGTGCGGGAATGCGGGAGTGCGGGAATGCGGGAGTGCGGGAATGCGGGAGTGCGGGAATGCGGGAATGCGGGAGTGCGGGAATGCGGGAATGCGGGAATGCGGGAATGCGGGAGTGCGGGAGTGCGGGAATGCGGGAATGCGGGAGTGCGGGAATGCGGGAATGCGGGAGTGCGGGAGTGCGGGAATGCGGGAGTGCGGGAGTGCGGGAATGCGGGAGTGCGGGAATGCGGGAATGCGGGAGTGCGGGAGTGCGGGAGTGCGGGAATGCGGGAGTGCGGGAATGCGGGAGTGCGGGAATGCGGGAATGCGGGAGTGCGGGAGTGCGGGAATGCGGGAATGCGGGAGTGCGGGAGTGCGGGAATGCGGAAGTGCGGGAATGCGGGAGTGCGGGAATGCGGGAATGCGGGAGTGCGGGAATGCGGGAGTGCGGGAATGCGGGAATGCGGGAGTGCGGGAGTGCGGGAATGCGTGAATGCGGGAGTGCGGGAATGCGGGAGTGCGGGAATGCGGGAGTGCGGGAATGCGGGAGTGCGGGAATGCGGGAATGCGGGAGTGCGGGAGTGCGGGAATGCGGGAATGCGGGAGTGCGGGAATGCGGGAGTGCGGGAGTGCGGGAATGCGGGAGTGGTCATGTGGTCTATTAGCTTAGTTTCCAGAAGCTAATGGCTGACACTGTCAAAGTATCGAATGCAAATTAAAGCTTGTTCTATTCCACCGATTTCGGGCGTGACAGCCCCAATCAAAGAGAATCCGCTTGGTTTGTTGATTCTATCGAGTTTGTAATTGAAAATCAAATTGTCGCAAATAGTGATGAGTTCATTCTGGATTCGGTTGCTAATGTACATACCTACACAGCCTTCTCGGCGAATATTGTAAATGGAGGTTCAGTTTTTGACATTTTTGCTTAAAGTCTCACGAGTGCCCTACAGTTTCCGTGGCAGGATAACCTTCGGAAATTCTGCCAGTATCCTGGAACCTCGAAGAGCAAGTCCTTGTCGCCTTCAGAATGTGATCGCTGGATTCAGACGTCGTTTGCTTCGAGTAAGAAGATCCAGTTTATGTTTCGAGACTTAAAAATTCAAGTTTAAACCCGCAAAACCCCCCGTCCATAGGGTCCTGTAAGTAGATCAACTTACAGAATTTGTGTTTGAAGAAAAACTACTTCAAGTACGTAATTACCTTAAAAATCTTCAAATGCTTTTACATCATTCAGAAAACATCGCCTTGATTTCTCTAAGCTAATTTATAACACATCCCCAAATAAATTTACGCCTCGCACCCTTTTAAAAGACTTGATCTATATGCTACACCTAATAACATACATTTTGGCTGCACCCAAGAAAGGATAAATTCATTCGGTTCGGTATTAAATGCTGCAAATTTTATTTAGACGAAGGAGCAGGGACACAGTAAATCCTGATCAACTTAAGCCGTGCACGTTGTCACATGGTAAAAGCATCCCAGCAACTAAATACTACTTAAACGTAAGGAGTGTGATAATTAAAGTCTTCCGCAAATTTATTACGGAACGTGCACAGAAGATAATTTCTTAAAGGACGAGAAAAGGGATTGTGTGAATATGGAACGTTTTTTGTTCCTGTTTTTATTGCCTGAAATTTACTTTTACTATAAGTAGTTTTCGCCCTGCACAAGAAGCACGTTGCTTGACACATATTTAAAAATTTAATCAAAATTTAGAGAAAACCCCGAAAGCAATATTTTTAACGAGGAATAATGGAAGCTTAGGTTTTTTGCAGATATTTATCATACATCATCGCCCCGCGGGGGTGTGGGCTTAAGCAGATCCTTTGTTGGCAAGAGTAATATCGATTTACATTAAGGTGTAGAAAGAAGGACAGACATAAACTAGAGGCAGATGTCATCTCGCTATCACCACCGAAACAATTTATTAAAATTTTGATCAACCCTAGCAGCAGTCATAACGCTGGAATAATTTACTCCAAAGTATGACACAAAGCTGCTTTGAGTTATATATGGCACCTAATGGTGTAGGTGTCTCAACGGTTGCTATCTGCACTCCGGCTGCCAGGACCTAGGTAAGATATAGCACCATACACGATACGTTATCAAACCGGGGTGTGGGGGAGATACTGTCACACAAGCCGTCCCCCCTATGGCCCCTATGCTCGGCAGCCACCAAAGCATGTCCTATTTTTCGGTTACCATGTTTGTATACTATGGGTATGGTTTTACGTTGACTGGTGTACATGTGAGCTTTTCATAAATTGTGGATTCAGTTAAAACGCAAAGCGCAAGATAAAGGATATAAGGATTGTGAATATGTAAAGGGGGGCGGGCGGGGGTCCTGCATACAATTTTCCGTTCTTCTATACTTCTATGGCGTCGTCGTGCGCGCTCTCCTTCGCCGAAATCCCGACCTGGCAAATATCTGGCCAAATATTTCGTGCTCCTGTTTTGCCACGTTGTTTCAAGCCCGCGTAATATTCCATTGGGTATGCTTAAATTGTTCAACAAATGAAATAATCCTTTGGCATAGCGGATCGGAAACCCCCGAACAGCACCGCGGTGCTTCCTATGTATGTACCGCGTACTGCGAGAGGAGTCCTGGATCACACAATGTGGAGCTCGCTACTGATACCATTCATTTTAGGGCTAAGCCGGTCGGTAGTATTTTTCTCGTATTTTTGTTTTTTTTTCCAGAGTGGCGCAAATGAAATTCGACAAGGATTTAATAATGGTTTAATTGGCACTTAGCAATAATTAATCGAGAACAGTTTTCATGGGGAAAAATGAAATTGATTTCGCGTTGAAAATAGATAGTGGGGGTAAATGCGGGGTACTTAAAAGCATCGGAAATTTGCTTTTCCTGGAAAGGATTTATTATAATCAAGTTTCAGTGTTTTTTGGGAAGATTTTATTTGCGAGTTCTTGTGAAACTCGAAAACTATGGTTGATTCAGCATGACTAATCTCAGTTCTTTCAACAAATTGCTTACATCTATAAAGGATGATCGCCTATTCAACAAAATACTTAAAATACTCCAAAATAGTGTTAGAAATATAATTGCGATACTAAATTGAATTTTTATAAAGGAAGTACATTTTAAAAATAGCAACTACAGTTAAATTTTGAAGAAAGGGAAGAAATTCAAAAGAAGTACACCTTTACCACCCAAGAACCGGATAAGTCCAATTTCGGCTATCAATAATTGACCTTCAGGAAGGAATACTAAAATTAATAAGGAATTCATGAAAATGATTTGAAATAGATTTATCTTTTCTAAACTTAATTATATTTGTGACCATGCTAGCGTACAAGCCTTTGGACTTTTTTTATGTGAAAGACTAGAGGGTCAGGGAAAACCCCTTTGTACTGTCGACAATCTATTTTGTTTTTGAATCTATTGGAATTAATGGCAGTGCCGGCGGATCGTGTTGAGCTCAGGTTGGTAATTAGACTAACACAACGTCCTCTCCAAACTGCTAGTTGGTGTTTTACTTAAGAAGGAAAGTTGCTAAGCCACTTTATTGTAAATTGTAAGATGGACCATCGGTGTACAGAACAACATGTGAAGTTCCATAGGGATCTGTCCTGGACCCTCTCCTGAGGATCACAATGTATAATGATGTATTGGGGCTACGCCTCCCAAAAGGAGCAGTTGCGATAGAGATCGCGGATGACATGGGATAGTGTTCGTAGAACGACCGATGGAGTCGTGGGCGAACCAAGCGATCTGGGAGATTAAAGCGTGGGCTGAAAGTGGCTATCTGACCATTGCTCAATACAAAACTGAAGCTGTGCAAGCCGAGGAAACTAATCTTCGCACTGAGATGGGAACAGATCATTCAATCACAGCTCGCCGGGATAATATAAAGCACTTCTTCGTTTATTGTGTGAGGTTTGGTCAATATAGGCCGGAACTAGAGGCAATGTGCGAAGTTAACTCGGCGGGGTTATCCCCGATTGCTATAGTCATAAGTCACAATGCAATCATAAGTGTGTGATGAGTGTCAAGGTCTCAAGAGTCAAGAATGCCTATACTAAATTAAACGTACAAGTAAAGTGGACGTAACTTCTGACAACAATGGCATAGAAACGAAATTAAGAAGATCATAAGAAGTAAGCGCAAGTCAACAAAGCTTGTGACTTAGAGCTGCTCACAATTTTAGAAAATTATTTACATATCTTGTAGGAATACTGGAAGGGAGGTATTCAATAATTGTACAATTTGAAAAATAAAAAATCATGTAACACGCTTGGCTACTCTCAAATTCCGAGTGGGTATTTTAACCCACCCGGAATTTTCCCCGTGGGTATTGCTACCCACCGTACCCACATTATCCGCCAGCCATCCTCGCTTTTAAACTTTGCTTTGATTATCGTTGCTTCACCCACGCTGCTCATCAACTTCTTAACAGCGAGTCTTGTTCCATTACATAGTTCGTTTGGTATGGCATCATCACTAAATCAGGAGCTTATATAGGTCTTGGCTATCTATTTTTACGAGCGTGTCGTGAGAATCTTACGAGGGTTCTGTGAGAATATGCCGACTGTAAGGCCAATTGGACCATGAGTCATGACTAAGACAGGACACACCGCTGGGGGTGTTCACTACTTTGAGTAGAGAATGTTTTTTTTTTCATGCAAAATCAGCACCCTAAAATCCCACTTTTTCCGAGTATTTCCCAAATATTTTCTTTCATATGAACCTCAAAGCCGCCACAAATGGACGTGTCAATATCACGCTACTTTCTGACAGTATCCAAAATTGGTGCGTTCTGGGTCAGGGCTCACTATCGGGCCATTTGAACATCAGGTTCAACATTGTCGGCCTCCCACATATACGCGCCTCTTCCTGGTTTTAAAAAAATCAACTTGTCTAATTTTAAGGACTTGTGGCCTTGAAATCAGACCTGTTCGCCGCCTCTATCAGCTTAGTGTGTGAACTAAAGATGGCTGCAACGCAACTCATTAAGGTGCTGATCTCCCCTACCATGACAGTAACACTGTTTTTCCTTCCAGGCGTCGCGTCGTGTAAAGTGGCCTTGGTGGAACGACAGACTGGCGGCAAGGCGGAGGAAAGTTAGCAGATTGTTCAATAGGACACAACATGCTAATCAAAGGGAAGAATACAGATTCACCGTAACAGGTTACAATGAGGAGTTGAGACGTTTCAAAAGGACTACTACTATTTCAAAATTTTGGATTCAATTTCGCACAGCAGAATAATATGTTGGAATAACCTTTTCTTCTTTTTAACAATTTGTGCTGCCTTAAACCTTTTTATTAACGATGTCGTCAATACATTGAAAATTTCCGCTTTTTCCACTTCCCAAATATGAAAAGTATTGTGCTAAAATACGTTTTTCAATGAAGACAAATCCTCCTAAATTAATTCCAAACTAACAATTTTCATCAACTTTAATTTTCGACAATTATATTCAACGCAAAAATTCCATAAAAACTTCACTGCAGGAAAAAATTTCTGTTATCTCAAAAATCAGCTATTAACTCTCCCCGCAGTGCCTTGGAGCCATTCTGCTCTCTCTTTTTTCACTACGTGCACGTACCTTTGTAGATTCAATTTACCTTTGTAAACATGATTCTTTGCACAATGTAAAAGGATTTTCGTATATAATCAGAAAAAGAACACAAAGAAAATTGGCCGTAGATATTTCTGTTATCCCCGGAGCTCCTCCACGGAACGCAAACAACGGGAATGGGAGCCAGATAACAACATAACACAGGTAAATAAAAACTAGGAAAACTTGTTGGTATCTTCCCTGTTTATTCAATTACCTTTCGTTATTCTTTGATAGAGTTTTAATTGAGTACGGCGAATTATACTTGCTACTATACTATACAATTACAACAACAAGTACCCGGTGTGGGTGGACTAGGCGGGGATGCTTGCTCAGCCGCAGCCGTTGGACGAAATTGGGCGATTATGATTGTGGCCCACCACCCCATGTGAAATTGAATTAATTACAAATCTTTGCTTTCGGTTGTTTTGTTTAACTAACTATTAGCACCGCTCTCTATCTTTTGCTCCTTTTTGGGGAATTAATGCCTGCTTATTTATATTTGATATTTAGTAACGAGTTTATTTTGTTTGTTATTAATTTTTGGCTCTCTTGAAATTGCTTGAATCGAATGTTATATTTTGCACCTATTTTGCTTGAGAAGGTGCTCTCCTTTGTGATATTTGTTTAAAAAGTTAACTTTTATGGAAAACAGTATTGGCCAGAAGGGTGAAGAAGACATTAACTTACCAGCCAAACGCACTTTTTTATTTTTAATAACCAGCTTTTGAATGAAGATCCTTAGCTGCCATTGTCAAAAGAGAGATTCTGAAGAATTTCTGTATACAGATCCAGATCTCCTTTCCACTTTTCCCTTCTAGACATCCTTCCTCAATCATATCGTCCGTATATCATATCGCTCCAGGATATTTTTCGGTGTACTTCCCTAGCTGTTTCAAGCAGAACCCTGGCCTCCGAAAATCTATAGACAATAATAAAGGTCCCTATGTCGTTCTCAAAGCCTTTATATTTTAAGGTACAATCGGTGGCCACTGAACTGCATGTATTAGTTTCCAGTGTATAATCTTGCATAAAATAAAAATAGACCACCTTGGCAGCCTTTTTGGACAAATAGGTTCTTTCAACAATTTCGGCCCTTTCAACACCTTCAGAACAGAATCGATCCAGGTGTCTCTCGCCGAGTTATTGAACTATAATAATACGACTAGTAAGAACTGCAAATCAAGAACTATTACCCCGTGCCTGCCAAGAAAGGATAGACGATGAAGACAGTCGAACGAAATGGAATTGATTGGCCACACCTTGCAAAGGACAATGAAAAGAGACACAAACACTCTGCGCAGTTCCTTTAATATATGACAATGAAGGCACGGCAACACTTTTTCAATTTTTTTAAGTGCCCCATCTAATTGCGCCCGGTGCAAATGCACCATTTACACCTATGAAAGCGCCGCCCCTGCCACTACTTCAATAACGCCAGTGAGAACCTCGAAGTTGATTCTTTCAAATTGTATCAGATTCTTCTCAACTGCTTTGAAACTTTGACGCTAGAGCCGGTTTATCAACTATTGACGTGGCAACTGCCAATTGGCGCCTTTGAGCTTTTTAGGTGTAATGCTACTTTGTACTGTTCGACGGTTCTGTTCTTGAGTGCGCAATTTCTTACAGCATGATCTAATCAGGACGATAGTACACAGGGCCGGGGCTTGGATTTGTTGCGCCCGGTGCATTATGCCATATTGCGCCCCATAAGCTGTGTAATGGAAAAGGTACAAACACTCGCTGTATGGGAGAAATAACCAACATCCAACCAAAAAATCTGCTGGAAACGTCGTTTATATCAATCACGGTAAACAGCAATACACAATACGAATCTGTATTGTGTATTGCAGAACAATTTTTCCTTTGTGTGAGTGGATATACGACGAACACGAACCACACGTTTACTCAAAACGACAGAGCAGGCGAACTAAACAAGCTAGAGCGATGGCAAATATATCAATGGAGAGGGGAAGGATGCCGAGAGAAGGGAAAGGGAATTTCAAGGTCGCAGGGTTATCACAATCGCGGCAATATAATCAGTCTCATTACTTAATTGTCACACCTCGTAGTAATTGTTACAGAATTTTCAAAAAATGTATAAATAAATGAGAGATTTCTTTCCCGAATTTTGGTTTCTGATTCTCGAAGACGAAGGTTTATTTCTTCACTTTTGAATAAAATCTCGAGTAACATTTCTTTTATATTTCATGTTACTTTATTTCGAAGTAAAATCTCTGGTAAGTTCCTGCACAAGGAGAAGTAAAATTTCCCCGGTTTTTCTTGCATGAGAAAGTACAGGGACAGAAATTGGGTAAGTTTGTGTAATTACTGAGAATACTTTTTAATTGATTTCCCTTTTTTTTCAAAGCATGTGCGCCCCAGACAAATTGCGCCCGGTACAAATGCACCATTCGCACCTATGATAGTGCCGCCCCTGATAGTACAAAGGAGTATGAAAGAACTGACGTGACAAATAATTGCCTTAATAATTTCCCTATAATAAAACTGTTTCTGAAAATAATTCAACTCGAAAATTTCCTACTTAACAAATCAAATTTCCCCTAATAATACCCTAAAAAAAATTTTTTTTTTACCTTGCCACTAGAGGAAAAAAAAACATTTCTTATTCCTGTTAAGGGGATGAAATTTATAAGACCCTTATTTGCACAAATCACAACAGCAGCAATTTTTATTTGCAGGCAACTTTAAATGGCATATCTCTGGATAAAAGGCTGAAAGTATTATATGCGCATACAAACATCCTCCTGGATATTTGGCAGACGACGACAATCTAATGTGAGGGAGTAAAAAAAAAAAATTCATACATATATTTTTTTCCGGCGAGGGTGACAAAGACATTCCTTGCTCGGATTCGTACCAAGCGCTCTGAGTGACATGTTGTCGAAAACATGTGAAAATTTAATTTTCTCTGGAATTTCAATACGGAAAACATATAAAAAAATTATATACATACATATATTTTTTTCACCCCATGCGAAAAGATGGCGAAATATGACAAGATGAGAATCTAGAGACGTTGCTGGCTTGGCGCAGCCCTACAACACCAACAACAACAATAGCAACTAAACAAAAAAAAATTGGGAAAAAATAGATAAGTTCATCACAGCTTGATATGTGGGACGAAATGCTATGTGGAAATATCAGCAGAAAATGGCTGACGGCAAAAGTGTTCTTTTACTACCATAAAGTTTAGTAATTGCAAAAGTTCATGTGTGTATGGATGAAGAACTTCTGTTTCTATGGCACCCGACATAATACACTAAGATGGGACACAGCCCTGGCACACATCCCCTAAAAGGTAGGAAAATATGAAAAAATTTCGCGAGTTTGCTTAGGATTTTACGATTTTTTGCTCTTTCCATGTTTTATTAAATTTACAAATAAAAAACAAGAATTGTCCTTATTATACGAAATATGAACCCTTTTGTCCCTTGCTGAAAATTAAAAGTTCATTACGTGCACGGAAAAGTTCCATTTTGATTTATTAGGGGGCGTGCAGATCCTATGTGGAACGTGGAACTACATATAGAGTCAACTAGTTTTTGTTCGATACACTTTTTTGCAGTATTTTGTGACTATTTCTGTTGAAACAAAAAAAATAGAAACATATGGCGAATGCGAAACTCAAGTTCAGGAAAGTTCATAAATACAAACCTTCCATATGGGGTAGCTTAAAGGACCCTAGAGGGAAAAATGCAGGAACAAGTTGAATGAATCTCGATTCGATTTTTACAGTAGGTGGTCATCGAATCGGCAGTATTGGATGAGGGCTGGTGAAATAAAGCCGCGCATTAACATTGCAGGTCAACGTAATCGATCATTCCAAACGCGAGTTTCGCTTACCAAGGGGTCCCTCACCTAAGTACTCACCACGTCCAATGCGGCTTGGTTTACAAAATCTGCTTAATGGCACACTTCATTTGTTAAAGGCCAAATCTTGCTCTCTTTAGTATAAAAAACTGTGAGCGTACCGTGGTTTGTTTGGACAATAACGTTCATGCCTTAAGAAAAGTAGAATTTTTACTTAGGGGTACGCACTGTGCTTGCTGCGGGTGCCTTCAGGCTTTTCAATGCTGCCCATGCTTGTTGCAGGCTTAGGCGAGGAATGACTGAGATGTTTAACAAATCAAGTGACAAGCTACGAACAAGCTTTTTACGCTTTCATTCTTCCCCCTACAGCAGCGAAATTAAACGCACGATCACGAAACATATTTTTCTCTGCATTGCTGCAGAAGTACTTCTTTGGTATTTAGGAAAACACTAAGTAAAGAAGTACTTCCAAATCTACTTCCCAGGGTTAGTACTTGCGAGTGTCCCTGCTGGGGATATTTGAAACCCTCCATACAAAAATCCCACTTTCATTAACTCTCAATTTCCTTTTTCTGCTATACTTTTTTCTATACTCTCCGACTTCATTATAAAGTCTAGGATGTTCTCTCTAAGTGTAAGCTTGGCGATTTTTAACGACTTGTTTTCCGTAAATTTTGCCGTATTCGCTTATATTTTTATCTCATCGGGTCGCCTTGGTATACCATGAGCCCGATATTTTCCACAAATCCGGTAGCGACCACATGTGAGAGATGTAGCGTCAGTAGATCATTGTGCATAAGCGTTCGCAAAAGAGAACATAGAACAAATCATAAGGGCACCACAGCTTGTCCCTTATTTGTTGGCCCCTCGACATATCATTATTAATGCTTCAAATATTTGTTTCCACCTCATTCACTTGAAAGAGTTTTTTCCGCGGAGTAATGTGGGGACTAACACCAAATTGCGGCTGTTCAACTCCAACGTTAAGGCAGTTCTTTTGTACGGTTGCGAAACATGGAAAGTCACCCAATTCATCACAGGGCGCCTACAAGTCTTCATCAACAGATGCCTTCGTCGTATCCTAAAAATCCGCTGGCAAGATAGAATTTCAAACGAAGAACTTTGGCGCCGTGCCGGCCAAGAAAGGATAGACGACCAAATCAGGCGAAGGAAATGGAATTGGGTTGGCCACACTTTGCGACGCGAAAACGAAAACCTAGCCAAACAGGCCCTTGACTGGAATCCGCAAGGTTCCCGTCGAGTAGGAAGACCTAGAACAACGTGGAGGAGAACCCTACTAGAAGAAGCCGCAACAACTGGGAGATCCTGGTCGGAGCTGAGAGCTGTCGCGCAAAACAGAGTCCGCTGGAGGGCAACTGTTTCCGCCCTATGTCCCATGAGGGATTAAAGGAGTTTAAAGAAGAAGAAGAATGTGGGGTATATTAATCGTTCGAAGATAATGCTCATTGTGTTTGGAGACCCAGCTTCCTAAGTTTGTTCTCGTTTTTGGAAATTTATAAAAAATATTCTTATTCTAAAAATATAATTCTGTACAAAATTATGGCACAAATAATTCCTAACGAAAAAATCTTCATAATTAATTCTGCACAAACAATTCTGTACAAGAATTCTTGTTCCCAGTGTAAAGCTTCCCAGTATCTACTTATGAGCATAAAGGTTTGTCACTTCCACTGGATGGGGAACATTCTTTAGCTTCACAGCTCTTTTTCGTATGCCATGTTTGAAAGGAAATAACCAGGTATAGAACTAAGGGCTGACTTATCCCTTAATATCTGAGGGGTGCCAAAGATTTAAATTGGAATCAGTAAGTATTCCAAATTGGGATTTCTTAAAAGTTCAAGTTATTCCTCCAGCAATCGTCCAAAGCTGTAATATAGAAATTCTTTCATTTAGGGCGGCGCTTCGACAACCACCATGTCATGGTTTGATAAAATAACGTATCGATTACTCCACTCAAATAAACGTTCTCTTGCTCCTCGACAGTCTTATACCCGCAACACCCTCTCGGTTCATCCCTTTTGCCTGCAGCTTATCTTTTCACACAACCTACAAATTAGCAATCGTTTATAAAGAAAAGTCTGTATTTCCGAACTATTACAACATCCAAAAATTCCAGAACTCAGCCTAGGGTTCATTGCTACCTCATTCAACGCCCTCATAACTCCTCATAATCATAAACCTATGGTACCCTTTGAACAAGAAACTCCTTTTAACTCGCATTTTTATTGGCTTATCTTATATTTAACCTAATACAAATGTAGCTGTTTTTCTATCCTATTCTAAACTATATAACTTACTGGCTCAGCAGGCGCTCTGAATTACTCACTATCTTATCTAATTTATGCCTTTCAGCTAAAACTTATATAGCATAGGCCGTTTTCATTAATTCAAAATTGCGCATATTTGCGTGCGCACTGACTTCATTAAAGCAAATTAAAAAAAATATTGCATGTGCATAGACTTCATAAATTCAAACATGCAAAGCATATTAAAGCAAATGCCACAAGTACTTTCGGAAGTTTGCGCTGCTTTTTATGAAGAACAAGACTATAACGTCACAACCTGTCATGCCAATAAGTTTAAAGATGGAACCGACTGGACAGTAAGTAAATTTAAAATTGTTATAGTTGTTATTATTTATTGTTAATAAATTTTATGAGCAGTGAAAATGATGTCATATGGAGTCCGGATACTATCAAACTATTAATTAGAAGCAGACTGGATTTAGAAGAGGACTTTGTGGGAGGAAGAAGAAAAAAAAGTGTTTTATGGCGGCAAATTCAACAATAGATGACAAAAATTAAAAATATTCCGTTTTCCATAGATGATATTAAAGTAAAATTTTACAATTTGCTTACCACCTATAAAAGAGTGAAGCAAAGACAAAATTCTTCGGGAAGCGGCAGAACAAATTGGCCTTATTTTGATTTATTCGATGAATTATATGGAAGTAAGCCTTCCGTTCAACCACCGAAGGATATGCTGATTAGCTCTTTCAGCACTAAAAATCCAAACACCCTTTCAGATATAAACGATAATGAAACCGCATCTGGGGGTGAAGAACAAAGTGAAGTGCAGTTTCGAAGTAAGAAGAAAAAAGCAGACGACATTTTAAATTTTCTACAAAAACAGAGTGTCGTAGAAAAACAACAACACAATGATTTTTAAATTCTTTTATTTAACTTACACTGTTTGTCGTCAAATCTTGGAAGTTAAATTTGACCCACTTCCCGGTTTCGGATAGAGCTGAAATTTTGCATACACGTTTAGTTTGGATGACAATGCAATCTGGCCATTTTGTAAAAATATCAAGATGGCGGTTCCAAAATGGCGCCCGATTTTTGAAATTGTGCTCCGCGGCCCTCTGTCATGGGTATCAAATGAAAGGATATGACAGGTAGAACACAATAAGCTATGTGGCGTCATTCCAAATTCAAAATGGCGGCCAACACTAAATTGCAGAAAGCTTATAATAGACTAAAAAGTAGAAAATATAACCGATCAACTTCCAATTTTGCACACACTCGTAGTTCGGGTGGTTAATGTGTATGAATGATGAGATGAATAGTTGAGTTAAGGGTGAGTTGATAATAAAGAAGCAATACACGTTACAAAAAATCACAAACAAACACAGAGATGCTGCTGTCAACTAAATTCAACTACTCAAATACTGAACTCATGTCCGTATGCATAATTTCAACTAAACCCAGGTAGCAGAGCTGAGTCGAGTTCAGTCAACCTTAACCCAACTCGACTCCCGTTTACATGTAGTTAGACTTGGGTTCAACTTGAGTTCAACTCATCATGTATAAGTACTAAATGCAATCTGACCTTTTTGTAAAAAAATCAAGAAGACGGTTCCGAGATGGCGGCCGTTTTTGCAATTATGTTCCACCGAGCCCACGACATGGGTATCAAATGAATACAGTAAACTGTGTGACGTAATTTTAAATCTAATAGAATTGCCATCATAAAATGGCGGAATACATATAATAAACTAAAAAGTAGAAAATAAAATAAATGGTTAAAAAAATTTTTAAAAAAAAATTCTTTTAATTAACTAAAAAATGTACTGAAAAGTAAAAAATAAAAAATATTTTAAAGAAAGCGTGAAATTTCAATTTTAATGAAAAAGTTAATTAAAATAATGGCGCATTTTTCATCAAAAATTGAAAATATAACTGTAAATCGCGTGAGATTTACAATAACCCTCAATTTTTTGCTTTGTTAATTTCAAATTCTAACAAAATTTTTTGATGAAAAATGCGCCATTCTTTTAATTAACTTTTTCATTAAAATTGAAATTTCACGCTTTCTTTAAAATATTTTTTATTTTTTACTTTTCAGTACATTTTTTAGTTAATTAAAAGAATTTTTTTTAAAAATTTTTTTTAACCATTTATTTTTAAACTCTTTTCTTTACTTTCACTTCGGAGCATCAAATCTTGTAACGTTAATTTAACCGCCTTTTACTCAATGCAAATGGATGAAACTTTGCAGGCATACATATTCCCGATGACAATACACGAATATGACATTTTGTTACATTTTTTGTTGTTGATTTTGTTGTTGAGTAACAAAAAACGATTTTTAATAAAAAATGCTTGGAATTATTCGTTCTACTCAATGTAGAGTCTTAAAATTCACTTCCCTTCAATAAAAATTGGTAAAAATTAACAGACATGTGTATTTCCGACGAAAACACACGAAAATGATAGTTCCAAATTAAAAATAGCGGCCAAAAAAATATGATGGATTACATTTTTCTTTACAAGCCACTCGTTCGATATGGGTATCAAATGAAAGGTTATAACAAGTTGAATACAATTAGCGTCATCCTAAATTCAAAATGGCGGTAGAAAAATGGCGGCATAAAAGTGGCGGCCAACACAAAACAGAGGATCAATTTTTCTTTACAACGCGCTCGGCATGGGTATCAAATGGAAGGGAGTTACAATTAGAATACTGTTGTCTGTGTCCCGTCATTTCAATTCAAAATGGCGGCCAACACAAAATGGCGGTTTACCCTTTTATTTACTTCGCTCTCGGTATGGATATCAAATGAAAGTGTATTAAAGTGAGTAAGAAAGTAAACTGTATGACGTCGTTTTAAATCAAATATGGCGTTCACTAAAAAATGGCGGAAGACATAACATAGCTACCAATAGCAAATAAAAATATGATTTAAAAAGATGCAAAAAAATATGTTTCCAGTTTTTAGTTTTTATTGCTCCAGCCAGTATACGCGAGCACACTACCTTTCAAAATGTAAAAAAAAACGTAGAGCGCTATTAGATTTTTGAGGGGTCATCAAATTGTGCATTTTTGGGCTGCACTTGAGAACTGTTGTAAAGAAACAAATACAAAACATGTAAAAAAGTTTCCTTATTTAACATGATAATCTAATTAAAAGTTTGGAAATTGTAATGTATTAATTAACGCTATTCGTTACTAAAAAGTAAAAAATAAAAAAAGAAAAAAAAATTTTTAAGAAACTCTTTTCTTTACCTTAATATATTGATCAGTTGTGAACACAAAATTAATATAAATACTAAAAAAATCGACTAAAAGGTAAAAAATAAGAAGATTTTAAACAACATAAACTTTTAAATCAAAATGGAAAAAATCTCACACATTCCTTAAAGAAAAGCGTGGGGTGCGTTTTTATGAAACAAAATGCTCAATTAGTGAAAATTCGTAGCTGTCTGAAATGTTAAAATGTACTCACGGCAGTCATGTTTTTTAAGTTCAGGTTGGTATGGGCGCCCCACGCTTTTCTTTAAGGAATGTGTGAGATTTTTTCCATTTTGATTTAAAAGTTTATGTTGTTTAAAATCTTCTTATTTTTTACCTTTTAGTCGATTTTTTTAGTATTTATATTAATTTTGTGTTCACAACTGATCAATATATTAAGGTAAAGAAAAGAGTTTCTTAAAAAATTTTTTTTCTTTTTTTTTTTGGAAATCGAAAAAGAAAAAGTGGAAATTGAAAAACAAAGGGTACATATTTTAAATGATATGCTAACAGTTTTTCAAGCGCTTCTTGTTGAACTTCGAAAATAGATGAAATTTTTCTTTAGTTTATATTTTCTAAGAAATTGAATTATGTTTTTAATTTTATTATACTGCTGTGAATATGTTATGTTTTTAATAAATTTTATTTGAATTTTTCATTAGTGTTCTACAATAATATCTACAGATATCGAAGAAGGAAATTGTGCAATACATTTATATATTGGAACAATCCATTCACAAATTGTATCCCTTTTTGTCACTGGGTCCTGCATTTCAATAAAACTTTCATCGTCTTCTGGTTCATGTTGTTGCTGCGATAAATCTAAATAACTTAAAGCTGCTATGTTTAAATTAGGCGAATTCATCCTTATGAAGTTGTGCAAAACAACCGCACTTAAAACTATATATTTTGCATCTGAAATCTTATGGAATGTGAGATAATTGAGAATTCTAAATTTTGATTTTAAAATTCCAAAAGCCTGTTCTATGGAGACTCTAATAGAGCTATGAAGCAGGTTGAAAGTTTTTTCTCTTTGTGATCAATGGCCGTTATCACGAAATGGGGTGATTAAATATGGCATCAGCGAATATGCCGAATCGCCTAATAAGTGACTGTTGTAGGGCAATTTTAAAGTTCCTGCTGCTAATGCCTGCCCGATTGGACTATTTCTCCATACATAAGCATCATGGCTACTTCCTGGCCATCCAAAGAAAATATCTCTGAACAGTAGGTTGTGATCACATATTCCCTTAAAAAAGATTGTCAGTTTATGTTAAATCAAATATAGTTCCAAAAACCTGTAAAATTAAAGAATGATATCCTTTCCGGTTGTAATAGCTTGAGCTATCTTGTGAAGGTAAGCGGATTCTAATATGTGTTCCGTCGATACATCCAGCTATTGATGGGAATTTATTTCCAGCCCTACAGTTTTCGAATCCATTAATAATTTCTGAAAATTCATCTGGAGTGGGCCATTTTATGTATTTTGCTGAAAGTTTGCTGATAACTTTGCAAACTTTTAAAATCATTTGATACACCCATCCTAGTGAATAATTAAATCTATCGGAGATTTCTCGCAACGAATTTTGGTTGCTTAACCACCAGAGTGTTATATACATATATGAAAGTCTCAATACTATCAGCTGGGCGTCCTTTTCCACTTATTTTGTAGTTTTTCTTAATTTCATCTACAAGTAACTGTAAAATATTCATTCTTTAATTGTAATCAAATTATAAAGGATCAGTTATTTGATTTACTTACAAAGAAGCAATACCCATTCATCCTAAAATGGGAAAAAAAAGTTTCATCTGAAAATCTTTTTATAGTCTCAATATAATTTTCATTTTTCAGGATAACACTTTTTTTCTTTCTTGCAAAAGCCATTAAACGGGAATTTCTATTTTTTCTTCTCTTTTGTTTTCTGATTACATACATATCTAACACCTTTCTGGTTTGTATGTTCACTTTCAGTACACTCTTGTAGTATTATATGGTGTGCGTTACTTAAGGCCCCCATACACGGTCAAATTGGCTGTACAACCAGATTTTCATCAAACCTATAAGCGCAATGTATTTTGATCGGCCGACCGGCCCACAATCGATAGTTTTTGTTGTACAACCGCACTTCGCTGTACAACCAATTGGACCGTGTATGGGGGCCTTTACAATAGTATTTAATTTTTTTTTTTTTTTTTTTTGAAAAACCTTTATTGTTATTTATGTATTAGGCCTCACATGGCCTCTAGCATAAGCTACATCAATTCTTAAAAACTAGTACAATTATTAACTATTTCGCCAGTGCGGACAGTTAATTGGTATCACGAGGAAACTGATTTCCTTTGCTGGTGGTGTTAGGCGCAGTTCCCAGAACAGTTGGAAGTCCCATTGCCCTGGTATTTCCTCTTTAGCGACCGTCTATAGTCCTTGTAGAGCTGGTATACCAAGTTGGTCCCGACAAGGGCGGTGAGTATAATTAGAGTTGTCTCGATCCGTGTCGAGTTTATATCGACGGGGCTAACCACCACAGAGTTGATGATCTCCCCGGTGTTGTCTACCTGTTTTGTTTGATGGTTACCCATTGTTACTGGAGGTGGATTGCAGAGTGGTGAGTTTATATGGGATTTCCAGAGGGTCACATCGCTTAAGCCGGCGGAATTTGCTTGACCTTAAAATTTGTCTTGCTGTAATTACTACGTTTATAAGCGGAGTTTCACTCCCGGATTCTCAATCCAAAGTAAAACTCCCCATGGGTTTATAAGCAATGGGAGTGTAAATCCAAAATACTTTCTGGTTTGAGATGACAGCTCCAAGCTCAATTTCAAAATCATAGCAAAGACAAATATAAACCCAATGTTTAATTTAATGTATTTAAAAATATCCATAAACAAAGAAAAAAAAACTATTGTAGCAAAATAAAACACCCAGCTTCTTCTTTACAAAGTTTTCCCCCTTCGGAAAAAATTCTCACTCCCAGTCAGCGTTTATAAGCACAACATAAACCGGTATCGAAGTTTCACTCCAGCTTTTTCTTCGGGAGCGAAAATCCAAGTTCTGGATTTTCACTCCCGGTTTATAAGCGGTGTTTCACTTCGGATCGAAACTTCCATCCGGAGGAAAACTCCGCTTATAAACGTAGTAAATGTTGGGGTGAATGGCCAAACGTGCTGTGTAGTTCCTGCTGAGCTTGGCAGCTTCTTGTTCAACTGTGTTTAAATTTGTGTCATTTAGCAGTATTTCATTGCGTACGTATCTTGGGGCACCTAGAATAGCTCTGATGATTTTTGTCTGGGCACGTTGCACTTTGCCCAGGTTGGATGTTTTTGTTGCACCCCATAGCTGGAGTCCATAGGTCCATATGGGTTTTAGAATGGCTTTGTATAGTGCAATTTTCGTGTCTAACCCCAGTTTAGAGTTTTTATGAAGTAGCCAGTAGAGGTTATTGAAGGCTAGTTTTAGCTGTTCGCACTTTTTGTTTATGTGCGATTTCCACGTAAGTCTTCTATCTAGGTGTAGCCCTAGGTATCTGACCTCGTTCTTGGTTGTTACCGGTTTATTGTTGATTAGGATAGGCTTACAAGTGGCTGTTCTTAGAGTGAAGGTAATCTGCTCACTTTTTTTTTCGTTGAGTTTGATACCCCATTTATCTGCCCAGGCTATTATTTGGTCTACGTGGGTTTGGAGCTCTCTGCGTGCAGTTTGTGGATTCGGATGGGTTATAAGGATAGCGGTGTCATCGGCAAAAGTGGTGGTTATGAAGTGCCTATTTGTTGGTAAGTCTGCTGTATACATTAGGTAGAGTGTTGGGCCTAGCACACTACCTTGGGGTACGCCTGCTTGGATGGGATATGGTTTGCTAAGATGGTTGTTGTATTTTACTCTAAAGTGTCTACCTTTGATATAGCTATTTAGAATACCATGGAATTTGGGTGGGAGTAATTTTTCTGTTTTGAGCAGCAGTCCTTCATGCCAAACCTTGTCAAAGGCCTGTGCCACATCGAGAAATAGTCCTACGCAGTATTTTTTACCTTCAAATGCTGTTTTGATTTCGTTGACTATCTTGTGAACCTGTTCAATAGTGCTGTGGTTGTTGCGAAAGCCGAATTGATGATCTGGTATGATTTGGCGAGACTTTAGTGCCGTTTGGATTTTTTCTAATAGGAGTTTTTCAAATATTTTTGATAGTATAGGTAGTAGGCTGATTGGTCTGTAGGAGTCAATTTTGGTTTTGTCCTTGCCAGGTTTGGGTATGATGATAATGTTGGACATTTTCCAGGTATCAGGGAAATAATTGAGACGAAGTATAGCGTTGAATATGTGTGTAATTCCGAGAATGCTAGACATAGGAAGAGCTCTGATAAGTCTGCCTGTGATTCCGTCGTGTCCCGGTGATTTAGCTGGGTTGATGTTTGCTATCTTTGAATGGACGTCCTTAATAGTGAATTTTATTGGTCTTGAGGTACTTGTACTACTATTGGTTTGATTGTTAGGTTGTGCTGTAATAATAGGTTTAAAAACTTTGGCCAGATGCTGTGCGAATTTTTCCGCTTTTTCTTCTGGGCTTGTAACCCAATTTCCATCGGTGTTCCTGATTGGGGTGTCCGGGAGGATAGGTTTACTTATGCGTTTTGTGACCTTCCAGATAGAATAATTAGTGTCTGGGAGGTGGTTTAGCCCAGATACGAACTCCTTAATGCCTTCGTTTTTGTCCATCGCAATTTTGGCCTTGAGAGACCTAGTGGCTTGGTTTAGTGCACTTTTAGCTTCGGGAGATCTAGTTTGTTGCCATCTAGCTTTGGCTTTTCTTTTGATTTTTAGCAGATCCAGTGTAGGCTTATTGAGATGGTTTGGTGTTCTGTCAGGAGGTAGTTCCCTTGTTGCTGGCGTCGCGATCTCTGCGCATTCTTTGATGGTGTGATTTAGGTAGTTCAAAGCGTTGTCAATATCTGTTTTTGATTTTAGGTTAATGTGTGGGCAGAATGATTTTTCCATTAGTTTTTGGTATTTGGTCCAGTTTGTTCTATGATTAGTGAGGGCTTGAGGTTTGGCGGTGAATGCGGGAGTGCTGGTGAGGGTGAAGATGGTGGGAGCGTGATCGGATGATAAGTCCAAAGTCGTTTTGGCAGATATTTGGTTGGGGTTGAAGTTTTTATAAACGCAGAAATCTATGATGTCCGGAATTTTTTTTCTATCCGTCGGCCAGTATGTGGGGAGACCACCGGCTGAACAAGACAGGTTATTTTTGCAGATGGACTTTAGGAGCTGATTGCCTTTAGGTGTTGTGAGGCGAGCGCCCCAATGGGGGGATTTCGCATTGTAGTCGCCTATGGCCAAGAAACGGGGGCCAAGTGAGTTAAAGAATGCGTCGAATTGGGCTGTAGATATAGGAAACCTAGGTGGGCAGTAAACTGCAGCTATGTTGAAGTTAGATGTTGTTTCACTTATGTTGATTGCAGTATAATGTATATAATCGTGTTTGCTGTTCACAATTGGATGGTGTTTTATTCTATTTTTTTTTACAAATATTGCGGTGCCGCCATGCGATTTGTCTTCTGGGTGGTTGGTAGTGTAGCATTTGAAACCTGGAATTTTGCATTTATTTTTGCTGGTTAAGTGAGTTTCAGAGACAAGCATGATATCTATTGAGTTGTTATTGATGAAGAGCTCTAATTCCAGTAAATGGCTTTTAATGCCGTTCGCGTTCCATTGGGCTATTGTTAGTTGATTCATGGTTTTAGTATCTTAGTTAGTAAATCTGTTTGCTTATTTAGAGTGTTCTGCATCTGCTGCATTGTTATGGTTAGCTGTTGTATATTTGCAGAGAGGGCCATGAGGATTTGGATGATGTTGTCCTGTTGTGTGCCTGTTTGTTGATTGAGGTTGTTTTTGAGTACGTTTGCATATGTGTTCGGGTTGTTGTACGTTGATTGTTGGATGTCAGGGGTGTTTGAGGTTGGTGAGCTTTGATATGTAGGTGTATGCTGGTTTAGGGGCGGATTTAAGAGGGGATGCTTGCTGCTCATTTGGGTTTTGCTGCGGTTAATTGTTATGTAAACTGGGCAGCCCCTGTAATTTGCGGTATGGTTGCCATTGCAGTTGCTGCATTTCTTTAGGTTGGGATCATTCTTGTTTTTGATACACTCGCTAACCGGGTGGCATTCACCACAGGCTACACAGACACTAGTTAGTTTGCAGTATGTTTTTGAATGCCCAAACTCTTGACAGTTTTGGCATTGTATTGGGGTAGATCTTTTATATGGCTCTTCTACGGATATTTTGCGATTTAAGACGAATTTAACGTCGTATATGGGGTGAACTCTGCCTTTGGGGAGTTTGCTGCAGTCGGGTTCCAGTTCTACTCTAAACATTGGTTGAGGCTGTTTGTTTTTGTTAAAAATATTATTTACTGATTTTATTTTGAAGCCTTGCTGTTCTAGGTCATTTTTGATTTCGTTTGTATCGACGTTGTGGTCTATACCTTTTAGGACTACGCGTAACCCCTTTGCACTTTTCATTTGATAGGTATAAAATTTTTTTCCATTACGGTTAAGCCAGTTAACTACTTGGGTATAAGCTACTTCGTTACTTACTTGTACTTTTGTTTCTTTGATTTCCCCCTTTTTTAGGTCAACTATGTAGTAGGAGTCTTTACCAATAGTTTCGTTAATACCTTTGATAAGAGCGTTGCCGCTTTGTTCGCGGATGTAGATTGGTGGCGGTTTATATTGGGGTGCAGGTTCGTCTAGATCAACATCTAATAAGGCGTACCTGTTACTTGATGAGGCGATTTGTGTCTTAGGGATCTTTGCTGCTGTTGCGGGCTTAGGGCTGGGAGGGCTACGTTTACGTTTATCGGCGCTGGCTACGATGTTGAAGTATCGCTGGATCCCAGTGGGAGCGTTGCCCTCGGGTTTTGTTGTCTTGTTGCTAGCTTCGGTTTCCATTTCTTGGTTTTGTTCGTTTACATTATTTTGCACTTTATGCGGACTGCTTACATAAGCACTAGTCTTTCCGATCGGGTCTTTGGGGTTAATCGAGTTCATAAGCATTGCCGCGTTTGCTCACGGCACATGCCCCCGATTGCTAAACGTGAACAAGAAATTTCGCTTGCACCGGTGCACTGAGCGGAAATGATAACACTGCACTTTTGTCACTTGCACAGGTGAACTGAGCGAAATTTGATAGAACTGCACTTTTGATAATTATGACTGTGGCGGAAAAATAATTTGGCTGCGGAGCACTTGCGGAATACGACCGTTCGTTACCGATGTCAAGTGGGAACTGAATAGTATTTAATAAAACGCTTTTACTGTTAATGTCCATTTTGAAAATAAAAAATAAATAGCGCTTGTATTCTTATTAATTTAGCATCTTTCACTAAACAAAACTTAACCCAAAATAACAGTGGCAGTACAAATTTTGACTCAAATTGTAATGACATTTCCAAAAATGGTGGATTATGTTTATAAAGTCAAGTTTACATGCATGTGCAAGTAAATTTTCCGAGCGCAGGCGCATGTGAAGTTGGCAATTAAGTACGCATATTGCGCACGCAAGTATGCATTAGTGAAAGCACCCATAGCGTTTATCACATGCGTTGCGTTTTAAGTGATAGAAGAGAGGAACCCCTGTTCTATCCTGTACCAACTGTTTAGAATCTAGGTAGACAAATGCCTCTGGGGAATAGAGCCTCATTCACAAGCTGCGTGTGATAAAGTGCGTTCGGGTAGAATGCTCCCCGAATAAGAGAATTGAAGCTTTCCATTGGCTCTACACCGGGGTTTCGAATCAATTTGATTATGAAGTTGTCGATCCTATTAACAAATGCTTTGTCATATAAAACAATGTTGGCGTGGAACTTAGTGAAGCCAAGGTCGGGCATTCGATGCAAGCTTAAGCCTTTCGTAACCCCAAAGCTTTTCAATATATAAAGGAGATATGTTGAACCATACTGGGCAGCCAAAATCGGTCTGACCAAGCTTGATAGCAGATCACTTTAACCCGTGGGCCGAAGTGTCTTCTATAAAAGAGCCTTTTTGTCATGCGGAACGCCTTGTTTGCTTTGGCAAGAGCGGCACCTACATTCCTATTGAAATATAAGTGTTGATCCAGCCAAAGCCCAAGTCACTACTGATTTGTTTTCCAATACTTATCCAGCATTGTTTAAACTTCAGAATTTTTTTCAGTTCCCTTTCACATCGCATGGAGCTCTGTTAAGAATAATCCGGATAAGGATCGACTCTCATTTGCTGAAGTTTATCTTCCACTTTCAGTCATTACTATAGCGTTCGATTGTTTCGAAATCACATTGCAGGAGAGTTTGGTTTACTCCAACCCTCGGCCCTGTCCTGGTGCAGATATTAAACAAGAGCGGCGAAGTTTCCACTTTTAACGATGAAGCCCGTTCATCCCGTATGTGACTAGTTTGTAGAGAAGACCTATCGAACGCCGAATCCAGGTCAATCCTGTACACCTGCCCTGCACACTGCCTTTTTTGGAATCGGATACACCACGGCTCACTGCTGTTTTCCATGATCTGGTTTAACGCATTATTAAACAAAGTGTATACATCGATGGCTTTTAGAGGCTTTAGGACAATGTTCGGAATACTGTTAACACCTGACGCTTTCTTATTGTTCAGCTGACGAAAAATTGGCAAGAGTTCGATTTTTCCGGGTATACATATGCCAGCAGATCTCATAAGCTCTTCGCCGCGCCAATCTGAATGTGCCTTTATGCCATTTGGGCATGCTTCTTCTTCTTATTTCGCGGCTCTACAACTGGAATCCGGCCTCGCAACGGTTCTCTCCACCGGTCTCGATTTTGAATCCTTGTCATCCAGTTTAGCATCTCTAAGCTCTGAGCGTCATGGTCTAATTTCTCCAAAGCCAGGTTGAAAAGGAGGCACCAGACTGTTGCTTTGCCGGAGTACATTATAGAAGTTGATTGGTCTGGAAAGGGTTCCGGGTACCTTTACTTGGCTTGTCACATTTTTCATTGTCAACCCACATAGTCGTGTCACCTTATTGGGGATGCTGAATTCTCTCATGGCTTTGTAAAGTTCTACTCTGGCTATGCTATCATAGGCGGCTTAGAGTCTATGAAGAGGTGTTGGATTGAGTTGTAAAACGCCTGTCTTCAAGATGAAAATCTGATTAGAAGCTACCTTGGTATTGGCCTATTATGTTTCTAGCACATGGGGCCATCCTGTTTTGTAGGATAGCTGAGAATATCTTACATACTGTAGGTACTCAACAACGTTATACCGCAATAATTGGTGCAAGTTATGATATCTGTTTTTTGTGTACCGGGTAGAGGATGCCTTGTCCAGTCCTCTGGCATCGCTTCCTGCTCCCATACTTGCACAATTATTTCAAGTATTCCTCGATTATGTTTGTGGCCCTAGCCAAAATAAAAATTCGCATAAAAATTCAAATTGATCTAAACTTTCTGAGCAATTTTTTTATTTGTAGCTTTGAACTAGATTTGCAAATTGGTGTTTTTTTAAGTTTTAGAGTTATGCTACCGTTGGAAATACTTACCTAGAATTCGTTGCTATCTTTTGCTGTCCGAATTTATTTTTCAAATATTTTTAATCAAGTTTCAAATGACTAGCATCAGAATTGACTAGATCAAAGGCTCTTCTTGTGCTATCTAGTTATCCAATTTCTATAAAGTGAAGCAACGACACCGTCCAACATGAAAGCATTTTGATTAACCAATTTGAAAATCAACAATCCAAGCTTGAATAAAAACTCCTCAAAAAAACGGAGCCTTGAACTTTTGATCGAGGGCTTGGCCACGACCAAATCCGGAGGGGATTCTATTTAAAAACTGAATCGCAGACCATCATTAGTGGGGAAATCGATTTCGATTGCTGATCCAAAATACTCGTGATAATTATCCTCGATATCGGAATAGAAATGCTCGTATCTGCAGTGAGTTGGTGAGTTGTTGAATAGGGCGTCATTACACTTGATTCTCGCCGGGAAATTTTACGCCTTGGTGGAGGCAGGAGCAGGCCTCGGAATCGATTACGAATGCCATTAACTGTTAATTGGATCGTAGTTCTGGCAAATTAATTGTTATTCCATGCGAATTGGGATACTTAGCAGTCGGTTAGGGATAATTTACGGAACATGAGAACCAATTTAATGAGAAACGGAATCACCAACGAGAGCAAATCAAGCCCCTGGAAGTAAACTTCTTATCTGCGGCGATGATGTACATGCCTACCCACGATCCTTGAGAGGCAATCTTTCATCGTTCGAGTGGAGTTGTTACTGGTGAAATGTAATTCAGGATTACTTTGTCGTAATATTAACTGGGGTTAAAGGACTTCGCGGAGGGTACTTTTCAGCGCATTTCAGCGATGGCATGAATCCCCATCCCTCGGCCACTTTTTATACTCTGTAAACCCAACCCCTGATTATGGCTCAATTACTGCACCCCGCAAAATTAATTAATTATTTTTAATATGCTATTGATTAACACCGTTATCAGGAGTAAGTGCATAATCCTCGAGGAGCCATTAATTCGCGGCTCCCGATACCAGAGATTACACAGTCGACCGGTTTCATTTTCAATTTGATGCCGGCGAATATTGGGAAAATATCGCAACTAATGTGGCGGCGAAAGGACGACGCGATCCCGTCGAGTACGTCCGAGGATGAAAATATAAACTCTCGCTTAATCCGATTTTTACCAATTCAATTATCCTAAAACCCCAAATGTTTTGGCATAAAGTGTATGCGCAATCCTTGCAGGATATTGTTTGTGAGTGTTTGGAATGGTTTCGGGCTTAAACTGGACAAAAAAGGGATAATAATTCTGGAACAATTTTTTTTTTGCAATTTACGTTAGCTATTCTGTTATCGTCGAAATTTGGAGCCTTTACGGTGCATTTAACTTTGGCATAGATTATCGGTTTATTCACGTATGCGTATATTTGTGGAACGGTCTGATGGGAATCGATATCTATTTGTTATTTGTTAACAGAATCGATTCGAATTAAAATAAAATAAATAAATCTGGTCGAGTTACGATTGAATTTGGTATGGCATAGGACAAACTGAAGGACGATGTGCGAATGCATTTGTTGTAAATTGGAAATGTTTTTGTAGCCATGTACTATATTATTTTATAGTTAGTTATTCATTTCTATGGATATTTGATGTGCAGAAATGAATGCCCTTATTCTGACGACAGTCATGAGCCAATGTAGTATTTCGAGTATAACTGCCACGCCAGAGGGCCCTGCTTCGATTCCAGCCCTCTGCATTGTGCTTCTTCTTTCCACATGCAAATAACATTCCTTCTCTCTTTCAGTAATTCGTACTGAAGCAGCCGTTCTATAGCAGCGCATTGAAATGGAAGCCAGAGATATTAAATCACTTTTGAGGCAGTCAACAGTGAGTACAAAGGGGCTTATTTTCGAAATACGGGTTTTCACATAAAAAATATGAAATTTTCGAAATAATGCAGATCCATTTAATGAAGAGAAAACCGTATTAAGGCCGGGACACACATATCCGCACCGCGTCCGCACCGCGTCCGCACCGCGTCCGCACCGCATCCGCACCGTGTCCGGGCAAAAACAAAACTCACGTAATTTGACTCGGTGCGGACACGGAAATGTGGGGACTGACTGGTAAAATTTTACTTGTTTACTTTCTCTCCGTGTGTCCTCCGACACACGGTGCGGATGCGGTGCGGACGCGGTGCGGATATGTGTGTCCCGGCCTTTAAGCGTAGGCCACATAGCACACGTGTTCCGAGCTCCGTCTATCCGTTTTCCGTCTCTCTATTTTTCCGTGTTTATTTGTATGTTAGCCACAATTATCCGTTTTCTATCTCTCCGTGTTTTGGTGTTCCGATTTTTATTTTTATGGAGCTACAATCGTCCGTTTCTATGGCATCCTTGATTTTATTGACAAGTGAGCGAATTTGCGAATTTTATTTACTCAATCTACAAAAAAGTGAGGCAACGTTTCCGTCAATCCGTTCAAAAGTTGAAATTTGTTTATCTTCTCCGTTTACGTGTTTTTATCGTTCCGTTCTTTTTTTGTTTATCTGGTCAAGTAGTATTAAGACTTAGTAATCAATTTTGACAGGAAGCGGAGCACTGAACACGGAGATCGGAAGACGTGTGCTATGTGGCTCCCGCTTTAGACTGTATTTCACACTTTTTTTATATGAAAAACCAAGCTTAGGAAAAATTGTACCACTACGTTCCTATGTCGACCTCTAACATCGGCTCAGAATAGGGTGCGATGGAGAGAACAGTGTCGACAGTTTTTCTAAAAACGCTCTTCTCGGTTTGTGGATATTTTTTAGGGCAACGTTCCGGAGCTTAAAAATGTACAAGTAAAAAAAGTCTATTTAAAATTTTTCCAATGTTCAAATTGACCCCAAAAACAAATTGAGAACGAAAAAGCACACTCGGATCGTTAGTTTTTAATGAAACAGGCATAGGTTAGGTTAGGTTAGGTATGGCTGAGCTGTTCGTGTTAAGCCAAAAGGATAGACCCATTGTGATGCCATAGTGAACCCACTTTAGACCTGATTTTAAAGTGTCGTTTCTTCGCTAAGCCATCTCGAGGAAGCAATGAATCTTCTAAGTTGCAGGATGGCAATCTTCAAGACTCCCGTAAGCGTACTAAGAAAGGGCTGTGATTAGTCTCCTGCTTAGGCCTGGGCAGTGATATAGGAGATGTAGTACACTCTCCTCCTTGTCCGGAGGTAGGTCTCAAGACCTAAGCGCGTCGCATGCGTCCGTATCGAACGGATCAAAAGAAGTGAAGTGATCCGCCTGATAAGGTATAAGGTAAGATAAAAGGTTAATTTGGCCAAGGTGCATTTATTAAGATCCCTCAATGCTTCTTCGTTTGTTGCATTATGTGCTGTTTGCATCGGAGTTGGCCCTAGAATGTGGAATGTGGCCCTAGGCATACCAACCCTTTTCTATCCTGGGGAGAGTGGCGGTCGTGCCTTTCCTAGCCTGTTCGGCAGCTTTACAATTTCCCTCTATATTTTAGTGATGGGGCACCCATACGAGGAGGGTCCTGAACTGCTGGGCCATCTCGTTAAGGGATCTTTTTTTTTATGTGATAGACTAGAAGCTTAGGGAAAGCCCCTTTGTACTGTTCGACAATCTATTTTTTTCGTATAGAATGTCGAACAGCAGCTCTAGCCGGAAGATAGAGAGTAGAAAGAGACAGAGAAGTAGGAAGGCTGCCACAACCTAGCCGCGATATTTTTATTCCACCTACTTCCAACCATTTCGCTCACTCTGGCATCGGGGCATTTGAGAAGAAACAACTCGCTGGAGTGTTATGCCTCCTGAAACGAGTTGAATCTCATCAGCCAACCGATGACATGCGCTTGGTGGAGCGGGGAAGGACTAGCGAAGGACATGACAGGAGGAATCAGGAATGTAAAGAGAGGAGGTAGTTCTAGAGCTGTTAGTGCAAAGGGGCAGGGCTTTCAGACGCGCCTGAATATTTGAAAAAATGTAAACAGTCCGATTCATATAGCCTTGCTGGTTGATTAGCAGAGCAGCTTCATGTGTGGCTAGAACCTCCGCTTGGTATACACTGTAGTGATCGTACACTATATTATTATTATTATTATTATAAGGAGTGAGGGGGCAACCCATGTGGTGAACACTGCGGCCAAGTTAGGCCTATTGTGTACGTACCCCACTAGCGGAACAGACTATCGGCCTTCCGAATGAAGGCAAGAAGGTCTTTAATTGATGAAGACCGGACTTGGGCAGGGCTCAAGAACTCTCTGATAAACGTTCTTTTTCTAAGCCAGATCAGAGCAGGACATTCACAAAGAATGTGTGTGGAAGTTTCGTCGCCTTCCAAGCAGAGTCGGCATTCTGTCTCTTGAGACAGTCCTAGGTTGTGGAGGTGGTACCGCAGTCCTACATGGCCAGTGAGATATCCCACCAGCAGCCTTAGATCCGCTCTGTTTAGAGTAATAGTGCCTCTTAAGGCAAAGGGTCTTATAAGATCTTTAGCCTGTCTAAGACCGGGGACTGACTCCCAATAGACTAGGTATATTCTATTAATCCACTCTTCTATCAAGGACTTGGAGGTGGACCAAGAGATGCCACAGAAGGTTTCTGGACCCTGGAACAAAGTCTCAGACCCTTCCCTCGCGAGCCTGTCTGCAGCCTCATTTCCCTCGATACTCCAGTGTCCGGGGACCCAGCAGAGCGAGACCTCGTTTCTTCTGGTCAGGCTCTGGAGTACGTCAAAACACCCTGCTACTATTTTGGAAGAAAACTTCCACGTTGAGAGTGCCTTGATGGCAGCTTGGCTGTCAGAAAAGATCTTAATGTTGGCGCCTTTCAGACCTTTCTCAAGGTTGAGCCTAGCGCAGGTCGCAATGGCATGTATTTCAGTCTGGAAAACAGAGGGCCACTTACCCATCGCAATCGAGACCTTGGAGTTTGGTCCTGCGACACCAGCCCCTGTGCCATGTTCCATCTTTGACCCGTCAGTAAACCAGTGGAGATGTTTTGGATCCCCAGGAAGAATAGTTTCGTCCCACACAGAGCGATCCGGGATAATCGCTCTGAATTTTCTTTGGAATCGCAGTTGACTAACCATATGGTCGGATACGCGGCAGATTGAAATGCTTGGGATATTTTTAAGGATATCCATGTGTCCTTTGACCGTATGGGGCCAGTTGGATGAGATCTGAAGTCTCAAGGCACTTATGGCGGCGGATTTCCATATGAAGAGATGCAAAGGGGTCAATACAATGATTGCTTCCATTGCAGCTGAGGGGCAGGTCCGCATAGCTCCGGTAATGGAGAGGCAAGCAAGCCGTTGCAGCTTGCTGCACTTGAGGATCGACGTAACCTGTTTAGTCTTGTGCCACCAAACTATCGTACACTATACACTGTAATAATCGAGACTTCTCCTCCCACTCGACCTTAGAGCTTAAAGCCATCTGTAAAGAAATTTATAGAATCCTAAAAACTATGTGGTCTATTTCTCCATTTACGAAGTGAAGGGATGTGGATTCCCTAGTATCTCGGGTATGCTAAAGTCGATTCTTGTGGGGATGATGACAGAGTTCAGCACGTTCATGTGCCTTCCACTGATTCCGGTCCAAGATCCAGACCCTCTTTTCCAGATTGCGTTTAACCTTGCAACACTGTTCAAAGGATAGAGGTGTAACATAACATTTAGGGCATCTGTAGGTGTGGAGCGAAGTGCTCCTGATATGCATAACTGCGCACATCTTACCACCTTCTGTAGTTTGTTTAGCACGGTGGACTTACTCCAGGTAGGCCACCATACTAAAATCCCGTATAGAAGTATTGGGCCAATCGCTGTGTGAATCCATTGTACTATGTAAGAGAGGAAGCCCCACTTCTTCTTTCTTAAGGGAGTTTTTGCAAGCGAAAAGCGCTACTTTCGCTTTCTTAATGCGCTCGTCTGTATTTTCATTCCAGAGGAGTTTCTTGTCCAGGACAACTCTCAGATATTTGGTACTGTTTCTAAATTTGAGCCTGAGGTGTTAACGATGGGGTTTTATACCTCCTCGGGTTAATGCTGGGTCCGCGGATGGTAATCCAGCTTGAAAGGGTTTGTACCGCCGCCACCAGGAGATCACCGAGGATTTGAGGGAATTTGTCTTTTGTGATGATAACAAGTCATTCGTGTATTCCAGGTCATGATGCCCTCTGCCGCCATGCTTCGCAACAGCTGGTTCATTCAGGAATAAGTGTCAGTCACTGATCGGTTTTTACTGTTTTTAGTGTCTCAAAATGCTAAAAACCAATCAGTGAGTGCCATTTATTTTTGAATGGTAAATAGCAAAAACACCAAGGCAGCTGGAGTCTTGGAGAATTTTTGAAGAAACTTTTGAAGATGGTTGAGAAAAGGGACCTACTTTTGAATTAATGACCCTCTTTTTGAATTAGAGTGAAATAAGTGGGAATAATTTCTTTCTTTTCATATTTTTTTACAAATAAGCCCCTTTATTTCTGTTTTTCCATTCCTACATTGTTTTTATCATTGAAATGAAAGCCGCATTCCTTACAATTACAAATATCCCATATTTGTGGATATCGAACATTGTTTCATTAACTTCATTCAGCTCATAATTTTTTCCCAAAAACCAATACTCAAAAGGCCCCTTTGTCGTAAACGGGCAGATATAGCGCCCCTTTTTATGTTTTATCGATAATTTTTTAACTATACTATGGCCAGTTTTACACGAGCCAACAGCCAATAAACAAAAATCGACTGAGAACATCATTTAAACATTTTCAAAACAACTTTTGGACTTTAGAAATGGTAAAATTCCAATCGAGAGCAGAACATTTTATTATTTTATTATTCGGAATCATAATTACGAAAAAAATTGCTTTATTGTCTTCTGTATGTTAAAATTCTTGTCACCTCAACTGCAAAAAAAAACGGAAGCTATAGTGCGACCACGACAAATGTGGCAGTGAGACCATTGAATGGTGGTTGGGAAATATAAATGATAGGCTGATTTGGTATGTAAAACGTACGCAGTGATACTTTTTTATTCGAATGTACTTTCGCGGTGGTATCTGAGACTCTCACTGCCCATGGAAAATTCGGTTTTGAAATTCCCAATTGTTTAGGCGCACGCCATATTATTGGCTTATGGGTACAGCGAGGCACACCTGATTCCAGCTAGTTTAATATAAATAAAATAAAAGGTTAAAAACACAATTAGTACCAGCAATTTCGCCCATACCGCTATATCGTCCCCATCTTGTAAATTATACCTGAGCGAAGGTCAGGTACCACATGCTTGTACACTATACTTACTATTTTACAGATAAATTTCACTGTTTTATTGTTTTTTTATCGTTACTTTTCTGATGAAATTTGTTTCTATTCTGGATCTTTCAGAGTTTTATTGCTTTTCTCCTAAAGTGAACCAATTTATGAGGTAAACGATATTAAAAAACATTAATGTTCTTTGCTAAGTTCCCGCAATTTGGAGTATTTTAGGTATCCTGAGAATGAATTACAGCCGGACAGTACTTTTTTATTAGATTTTTTTAAAGCTAACAAGATACGCTATCAATGGAATGAAAAACGTGTTCTCATCGTCCTTCAGACTTAAGCTACAAAATTATAAGTAACTTCACTATTGTTGTAATAACTTTCACTACTATTTTATAATTTACTGCACAGTGTTGCCAAACGTTACTTTATTCATGAAGAATGCCTTATAATATTCTGATTATTACTGTTGGAAAAAAGTGAAGAATTTAAAGTTGTCATGTTCTACATAATGGCCATTACTTTTCTGTGGACCAGCAATTCCTTTGACATTGTATATTTGTTCCATTAAAACCTATCACCTTAGACGTGAGTTATTTATTGAATAGTGAAACCATTTACCCATAATCTTCCATTCCCAGAGTTTCATTGGAAATTTACTATCTCGAAAAAAAAAACCTTTAAAACAAATTGATTTGTGCATTTGTAAAAAAAAAAAAAAAATTGAAAAAAAAAAACATTGTGTCTTCGCCAGATTTGTTCGTCTATTAAACGGATATGATGTATGACTGTGAAAAATTAATGAACAACCCCATTAAGACTGGGTGGGTGATGCCATATTTATGGGCCCCCACTAAAAGTCCTCGTTTTTAATATCCTGAAATATGTGAGAGCCTAGCGCCCATAAATTCCCTTCATGCAGAATCCTACTACTATTGATATGGAAAAGCCTCTTGAGCCCAGAAGCAGATTGCTTCCATGTGCTATATGGGCGGCTGGAGCTTTACTATTCCAATGGCGGGGGTGGTGGTGGCGGTGGCTGTAATCGAGCTGAGCACATGAATATTTGTGGTGGGACCGCAATAAATATCTACGACTCCCTTAAGGGCAGATATCGAACTCTAACGTTCTCTATAGAGCCTAACGCAATTCCATTGATCATCACTGGACTTGTCTTTAGTATGGACGGGGAGCGCTGGCATCAGAGACACCCACATAAGAAGAAAAATGTACGCACAGGATCTTGACTGGTAGTTTCTTGCAATTTGTACAGGAGCAAGGATTCATTCAAGTCATCAGGCATCCATAAAGGGGATTTCAAGAAATTGCTGCAACTCAAGAAATTGAGTTGAGTCGGGATTGGAATCTACTAACTTCTGTGTGGGTCACATAAACCAGACCAACAAAGCAATTTCGAGTAGAGCACAAAATCGCCATCGACCAACCGTTTTATTCTCATTTCGGTGCTGGCATGAAGTATGCGAGGATAGAAATTGAAATCAATTAATAAATCATGAGCTTCGATGTGGTTTTAATTGGGGTTTCCTGTGCGAGGCACTTTTGTTATGGGATTATGTTTTGTGTCGTTGGTCACCCAGCGGTGAATACCCGGGCATAGAGGTCGAGAAGCGAAATAGCTAACCCCAGAGCTGAGAGCAGCATAGAAACGTGTCTGTGTTAGAGAACATAATAAATTTCTTTTATCTCACCCGCAATCATCGAAACTAAAGGGCCAATTTCAATAATTCACAATTACCGAATGTGCCCGGGTGCAGTAATAATAATCCACTATTAAAACAAATCATAATCCTTACAATCTCTAATGATGACATATTTTATCCTCCTATCCCCTATCACCAGCTGCTTTTATCTGGCTTTTTAGCGCACACAGGTATGTGCTGCCATTCAAAGCGAAGCAGACGAACCCAGAAGAGAGGGTATATCCGCACTTTCACAAACGATCGTATGACAAATACCAGTAATGGTGTGGTAAAATTTTGACCCCTTTCACAGGTAGGTACACTGCATCCGGCAGTGGGTACATAAAATTGAACAGGTATATTATCCAGCTTCCAGCGCCGTATGAGACTTTTGAATATTGTTTGCATGTTGGGTACTCGGGGCGGGGATATTATCCATCCACCTGTGCTCTGATACAACCTAAAAGAAGCTTAACGTTTCACTATAAAACTTTACGATAGCCAGTAAATCACCTGAATGTGAGAAAAGTCAAACAATTCGTGATACTTTGTTGGTGGCAGCGGTGTCTTGGGCGTGGGATTTTTATGAATTATGATAAGAATTAAACTTAAATTTTTATTTTTTAATCAAGAAAATTGGGGGTTTCCGTTGTATCTGAGATTTGGTGTAAGACTGAAAATTTTGTAATTTGATTTAAATATTTCTGTTGGAACAAACTGGTTTCCAAAAAGAAGACATTGTTTCAGCTTTTACGGCAAGTACGTTTCCTTTTCTTTCATCCATCACTGTTCCCGTAACCTTACCTAACCAATCTTTTTTCGATCCTTCGGGCTACGCTTACTGCGAGACATGAAATGACGCATAAAGGAGTGAATAACATCGTAAAGCTAAAAAACTACTGTAAGTCCAACGCCAACTACTCTAAGTCATACGAAGACAGGTTAAGACGAGAAATCATAAATACCACGCTCCCTGTGAAAAATGTGTAGTCTTTAGTCATCATAAACCATCCAAAGCCTCTTTTACCCTATTTACAAAGGGAATGCGATAACAGAAAGCAAATCCAGCCCGACTTATTACATTTACCTCTGTTCTCCCACCGCCGATCATTTGTATTACACAATAGACGGAGTTTCAAAGGCCCTGGCTCACTAAGTATATTGGTCCAAATAATATACCCCTGATTTTTTTTTAAATTGTACCTCACGTTTATTGAAACCTCTGCGCAAACTCTCTCCTCTTTGTTATTTTTCTAAGGTTTACTAGACTCAGTTTTCAAGAGTGCATGTTGAGTTTATATCGATGAAAGATGACTTCAAAGTACCCTTTAACTACCATCTAGTAGCAATCACTGCTATTCTCCACAACGTTATTGAGGCGATTGTCAATCGAAATCTAGAAATCATCTTGAGTCCCAGTTGACTAAACTATAAGCTAATTAGTACTAAAGAACTGGTTTGACACTTTTTTAAAGGCAATATTAGATTATGTCGAATCTACCTCTTCCGATGTTCCTCAGGGATCAATTCTATTCCCCCTCTATTCCTACTTTTTATAAATGACATGCTCTCAATCTTCTCTGCTCCATTTCATACCATACTGATTATGGTACTATGGGTAGTCTAGGGCGCCTGCCTACCAGCCCAGAGGACCCTGGATCGAACCCCGGTAGAACCACGGTCCCTCGCCTTTCCCACTTTCCCCACCTACATAACTTTCTTTCTTTCTTCTTCCCTCTTTACATTCCCGATTCCATCAGTCATAGCCTTCCGACTAGAGCTGTTGTTCGGCATTGATTCAAATTCAAATTCAAATAATTTATTATAAAAGCGCTGAAGATAACAACCTCTTATATAGCACTACACAATAGAAAATACAATTCAGGAGTGACAGAACGATAATAATAATAATAATAATAATAATAAAGTAATATTAATTATAATACCAACTGAAATAAAATTACAATAATGAACAATCTTAAGCTAAGAACTAAAATTACAAATAATTTCAAGAACAATTTAGAGAATGACAATTTAGAGAATGACAATTTAGAGAATGACATGTGTAGCATCCATAAACATGACTACAATTCTGCGTTCTTAATCAACTTGCAGAACACCCCGCTGGATCCCTCAATTCGCACATGACTAGGAAGAGAATTCCACCTACGAATAGCCTGGACAAAGAAAGAACGCTCACCAAAGCGAGAATTACACCTTGGTATAAGGAGCTGGAGACCTCTGTTAGATCTCAAAAACACTAACTTTTCATGTAGATAATCTGGGCTCTTAGCAAGTATTAATTTATGAAGAAAGGCAAGAGCACGCCTTGTACAATAAGTCTCAATAGATGTACCAACAAACGAATTGACGTATCTGGAAATGTGACTTCCTCTGGATAGGTTGTAGATATACCTGATGACATCATTAAATGCCACCGTTATTTTCCTCGCACATACAGAATCCAACTTGGGAAAGATAAGGCTACCATACATAAAGTGAGGTAGCACGATTGCTTTAGCTAACTTCATTCGTAACCCAGGAGGTACGCTAACCGAGCTAATCCACAGCTGCCTTAGGGTACTATAATTTTACCCAGAGTCGAACGAACATGACTACAGCAACTAAAACCGGAGTTCAGTTGAATACCCAAACTTATAGTCAATAACGGCATTGTTTAATACGACCGGTGGTAATACTCTTGTGTCTATGATGTCTCTATAAATAGCTAAGCAGATTGATTTAGATGGATTAAGCAACAGGCTATTGGTCTGAGACCATTCATGAACACATTGCAGGTCTTCGTTTATTCGCACAATACAGTCCTCAATTAGTCCAATCGGACGAGTGAGATACAATTGGACATCATCAGCATATAAGTGGATAGCACAATTTCGTACTACTCTTGGTAGATCATTTATGTACAGGCTGAATAAAAGTGGGCCAAGAATTGAGCCTTGAGGCACACCTAAATAAAGAGACGCAGCGGACGAGTAGTCATTTCCCACTTTAACAACTTGGGACCTGCCAGCCAGAAAATTACTTATCAGCTTCACAGCCGAAGATGAAAAGTTAAAATCCCTTTTAAGCTTACTAAGCAGCTTTTGGTGATTTACCGAGTCAAAGGCTTTGCTAAAGTCAAGCAAAACTAAAACAGTTAAGTGATCCTTATCGAGCGCCTCGTGGATGTCCGAAGTAACTTTTAATAAGGCTGTCTCGCAGCTATAATTCGGTCGAAAACCAGACTGCCATTTGGATAAGAGATTGTATTGTTTGACATATTGCATTATTTGGCTGTGCATAACTTTTTCAAAAACTTTCGCAAAGAAACACAGAAGACTGATAGGACGAAAATCACCAGGCTCCGATGGGGACTATTTCTTGGGTACAGGAACTACCAATGCCTTTTCCACTCAGTCGGGAATTGGGAGGTAGTCAAGCAAAAGTTGAAAATATGAACTAGAGGACTCACAATAAAAGGTACTAACAATTTCAAGAATACGGGTGTTAAAGAGTCGAGTCCTGTGGCATTCGACTTAATAGAGTGTATAGCTGTAAGTACTTCAGAGGCCTCAGTGCATCTAAAACTAAACCCCACATCAGCCTGATCATTTGAATTGTGACACAAAATGTCAGAATATTGAACGCTTCTATTCACAAAGAAATTGTTTAGTACATTTGGGTCCACAGCAGTTTTGTAATCATCACTGCCATGTATTCCCAAACTGCGAATATTCCTCCATAACTTTTTCGAAGGCTGATTGGTGTCCAATTTAGAGGCAAAATAAGTACTTTTTGCCGAGCGAATCATAGCTGTTACCCTATTAGGCACAGCTTTATTACTGCTGTATATCAATTCTTCCTTGTTTCTCCGGTACTGATTAATGAGGTAATCTCTCTCAGCCATTGCCCGATGGATGTTATCAGTAATCCAAAGACACCTTCGCTGACGTACACGACACATCTTTAGAGGGACATAACGATCAAATAGATTTAATAAACTAGGAGTATATGATAAATTTTGCACCTTTCCATCTAGAGTCTCCTCTCGATATACATTATCCCAAGTCATACAACTACACTCAGTCTTCAAGAGATCTTTCTCAATATTCTTAAAGTCACGATAAACGAAGGAAATAACTTTAGGAATAGCCGCCAATCTCATCCTATACGTCATAAAGAGAAAATCATGATCAAAGTTGCTTGGAGGCGAAATCTGGTTATGAAATAGTACCTTAAGAATGTTTGTAGTCAACATATAATTTAACTAGGAGGGGGAAGACGCATTGTAATAGGTTGGTTGATTATTGAGAGCCTTTAGATCTAATGTTAGCAGGAGATAGGACAATTCATCCGCTGCAGAGCCTGCTTTCAGAGCGTTTACATTAAAATCACCACAAACAATAACGTCGCGATACTTCTGAACGACAGGATTGAGTGATTCGGTAAGTTCAACGAAGTTACACGGATTGAAGGTGCCTGGAGGAGAGTAAACACTAAATACGGTTAAACTTTCACAATCAGATGCCACTTCAACACCAATGAATTCAACCATTTCACCAGGTGACGAAATTTTAAGAGGAGTTGTTTTTAAGGTATTATGTACGTAGATCGATACACCCTTCCTCCAACACGCCCACGACGATCATTTCACTCTAAAAAAAAATTGTCGATAGTATAAAAGGGCTTTCCTAAGGTCTTTCTCTCTGGTCTTTCACATAAAAAAAAGTATCACTCCCACGGTTCGATAATGTAAGACAAAAATGCATCATAGCATGCTTTTATGATCGAAAGTTCATGCCAAACTCTATAAACAGGAACATTGAATTCAAAGCCTCTAAAGCCGCGTCTCCACCAACCGAACATGTTCGCCGAACAGTGTTCGCGAACATAAAAACGGACAAACATTCCACATTTGGTTTCCAAACATGTTCGGCGAACATTTTCAATAGCTCAATAGCGGCGAACAAATCAATGTTCGCTACAACACCGAACAATGTTCGGCGGACATCACCAATGTCTGTCGAACACTGTTCGGCGAACATGTTCGGTTGGTGGAGACGCGGCTTAAAACAAAAAACTCTGTCTTCTCAAATAAATCCTATCCTGGGATCTGCTATGAAATAACCATATACTCCAAATCCCCAAACAAGCATCTCCATGACTGGGATTTCTAAGAGGAATTAGGGGGTTCCCGGCATGAATTCTATTGCCTCAAAATTCGTTTGTAACTAGGGCCACCCGACTATGCGACAACTTTCAACAGGCCGATTTTAAACGTTTATCGGAGTTTATCTACTCTTCCTCATGCATCACAGCAGACTCTCCATGTAGCTATTAATGGAACTCAACTTGACACATTGTCATGTGTCCCTTGCTAGAAAGATCTTTTGCATCTCGACGCATACCTTATTTGATATCTCCCCTCGTCATACAAAGCGGCTTCCGGACATTCTCTACTTGTGTCCTACTATAGCCGATACATCTGCCTTTCATTAAAAATGGTACTGGTCGTAATTATCGCATATGAGTAGTATAGCGAAGCTGATCCTGCCCCCCCCCCCCTCATATTTGTCATTTGAAATTTCGCAGCAGCATCTTCTTAGAATAAAGGTCATGTTTTCGCCAAGTTCAAAGTTATTTTGTAGGGGAAGTTTTCATAAGGTTCGTACCTTCGCTTGGATGAAAAGCTTTTGTAGAGGAAATTTTGATAAGGCTGGGCTGAAAGCTTTTCTGTGTGGGACATTTTGATAAGATTCGTGCCTTCGCTAGGACAAAAGCTCTTCTTGAGAATATTTTTTCTTCTCTCCTCTTCGGCTAGTGTTTTAATTAAGCTTTTCACACATATTTTGTTTTATTTCGTCATTTGCCTTTATTCCGATTTTGTTTTTTTTATTAAACTGGTATCTTGAGGAGCAGCGGGAATGATGCCAGAAATTTCTTGGTATTGGAGTATAGATTATATATCCGGCGGAGTGATGTTCAAACGATCACCGAACTACAAATTCAAGGCAAAGAGTGCGAAGCTATCCTAAGGGACCAATCTGATCACTTACTAACAATCGATCTACCAAAACTGAATGCGTTTGGCCGCCACCAACACATCCAGCATACAATAGAAATAATCAGTGCTAAAAATATGATCAACCAAAATATGAAGGCACCTGCTAGACTATTCTGTTCGAGATGTGATTCCAGAGGCACCTTAAGCAAAAACTGTAAATGTCCGGAAACGCCAACACAATTGGGGAAAAATAATACGGTCTACCCGGCTGGAGCCAGCATGGACCACAATAAAAACCCATCTCACCAATACCAGTAAAGACAATCAAACATTTTCAACCATTCTGTTTAGGCGCCAAGGTAGCCCGAAAATTCAAAATGATCAGAAATGCTATTTCTACTTATAATATTTCAGAAAAAAGAAGCTTTACTTTTTCTGATTCAAATGTCTTTGTACAATTGTCCTCTCAATTTAGTCACTGACTGTATACCAAATGTGAACGAGGTGCAAGGCTTCCAGCGAACTTAACCTCCGGAAATTTCAAGCAAGACAGTCCAGGGCCAGGGAGGACTCCAATGAGTTTTAATTTGAATATAATTGTCCACCACGGAATTTCTACAAATCTGGCAGCGCCATCTTTCAACCCAAAATTAAGGCAAGCCCGGCCTCAAGCTTTTCTACTAACCCTCTACTAACTTATTTCTGCTAACTCGTCTTTTAATCTGTATATGGCAAGAAGGCGAAAAAGGCATACTTGCACATTCAAAACCCAGCAAAAAAAAAGTTTACCGACCGAGTTTCTTGTGGGTTCTCCCCCCATATGGCCCCAAAACAAGCCCGTTTCTGCTACAGGGCGACCGTTGTATGCGATCACTCAAAACTGCTCCTGTAATCTATTAAAAAACACAGCGATGTCAATACAAATAAATAATAGTAAGGAGGAGCTGAGAAAGCTCAGATAAGGTGTTTTAAATTCCTGACTGATCAAATAAAATCCTGACTGATCAAATCTTTGAAGTTAAATTTGACCCACTTCCCGATTTCGGATAGAGCTGAAATTTTGCATACACGTTTAGTTTGGATGACAATGCAATCTGACCATTCTGTAAAAATATCAAGATGGCGGTTCCAAAATGACGGCCGATTTTTGTAATTGTGCTTCGCGGCCCTCTGACATGGGTATCAAATGAGAGGACATGACTGGTAGAACACAATTAGCTATGTGGCGTCATTCCAAATTCAAAATGGCGGCCAACACAAAATTGCGAATAGCTTAGACTAAAAAGTAGAAAATATAACCGATCAACTTCCAATTTTGCACACACTCGTAGTTCGGGTGATAATTAATATGTATGAATGATGAGATGAATATTTGAGTTAAGGGTGAATTGAAAATAAAGAAGCAATACACGTTACAATAAATCACAAACAAACACAGAGATGCTGCTGTCAACTAAATTCAACTACTCAAATACTGAACTCATGTCCGTATGCATAATTTCAATTCAACCCAGGTAGCAGAGCTGAGTCGAGTTCAGTCAACCTTAACCCAACTCGACTCCCGTTTACATGTAGTTAGACTTGGGTTCAACTTGAGTTCAACTCATCATGTATAAGTACTAAATGCAATCTGACCTTTTTGTAAAAAAATCAAGAAGACGGTTCCGAGATGGCGGCCGTTTTTGCAATTATGTTCCACCGAGTCCACGACATGGGTATCAAATGAAAGAGTACGGCAGGTAGAATACAGTAAGCTGTGTGACGTAATTTTTAATCTAATAGAACTGCCATCATAAAATGGCGGAATACATATAATAAACTAAAAAGTAGAAAATAAAAGAAATGGTTAAAAAAATTTTTTAAAAAAATTCTTTTAATTAACTAAAAAATGTACTGAAAAGTAAAAAATAAAAAATATTTAAAAGAAAGCGTGAAATTTCAATTTTAATGAAAAAGCTAATTAAAAGAATGGCGCATGTGAGTCTTTCAATAAATTGTCAATTTCTTTTTCGAATGCTGGCTTTTCTGGAGTATTTTTGACGACTAATCGTTGCATTCTCTTCTTTAGAGCAGCCATGGCATTTTGTAAGGACTTATTTGTTTCCTGTACTTTTTGGAGATCACGGTAACATTTTCTTTGTCTTATTTTTGATCTTCTCTGTGCATTAGTGGCTTGATGAGACGGGCCAGGAAGGTTGAGAGATGCAGGCAGGTAAGAGCCCTTCGTTTTCAGGATCTGCACCGGTGTTTTCGAGAGCCTTACTTTTTTCCTGTCTCCAGTTCCTCTTTCTCTCTCTTTCATATTGCTTGACCTCTCGGTGGTCCCTTCTAGAAAGCAAGGAAACTGGTTTCACTTTGCCGTCATTAGCTGCGTTCTTTTTACACCGTGTTCCCACTCAGATCATTAACTTTCAAGCAAACCAACAACAACAACTTGATCCAAAAAAGATTTGGATCAAAATCTGTGATATAAAAATAGCTTGTGTAACAACCATATCCAAGACACGTCTCATTGGAAAATCCAGAGCTTTTATAATTTTGTTCTGTTTTCTTTAATTTTAAGGGTTGGTAGCTCTGCTAAATTTCATAAATTTATTTGGAGAAAAATGATTGTTAATTTTGGAAGTCAATTAAACATTTTTATAAATTCTTTTTAAATCAGAAATATTTTTAATAAGTTTTAGAGACTGATATAAAATGCGACAGAACATATCAAAAATCAGAACTACAACTGTAAAAAACTAAATTTCTTCCATGATCCAAGTCCGTTCTTTTATGCTCGGCTGATCTGATCTGGATCACGGTGTAAAAAGAACGCGGCTATTGACTCTTTGGGCCCACCGTTTGCGCTCTTTTTCACAATATTGTTGGTGCTGTTTTGGGTTCTGACGAATTTTTTCACGCCTGAGTTTTTCCATTTCTCGCTTTTTTTGTAATCGAGCCTCTCTTTGGGCTTTGGTTGGTGCCTTTTAAGCGAAAAAACATGCAAATGAAACAATGGGAATATTTGAACAAACGACACAAGAATAAACCTTACTTTTTTAGCTCGAGTCAAATTTTTTTCGTCCTTTTCCATTTTTTCCGCTCGTGCTGCTCTTGCCTCAGAAGTCCTGTTATCTGTCTGTCTTTTAGCGGCTCGCGTTAACACTGTACGACCCATTTTGGAACTTTCTTGGGGAAATTTTCTCAGAATTTCTATCTTTATTGAAGATTTCAAGAAAAAGCTGCCACGGAGGGGACCGCCACGGAGGGGACTATTTGACTTAAAATCGCTTTTCTGAGTTCAGGAAGAATCCTGAGTGAATTTCCGCTTACCGGTGACCACAGCTTCTTAGAACAACTTGAACTTTCCACTTCTGACGCGTTGTTTTCGGTTTGAAGTTGAAACCGCGACTGCCACGGTGGGGACTTGTTTGAATATGCGTTTGCACTTTGAATTTTAGAGCAAGCGAATTTTACAGTTAGGGATTCAAATCGAACGCGCCGAATGGGTTTTCGAATTGTTGCAGGTTCATGAAACATCCCCGGAGCAGAGGGAGCCACAACAGAACATTCGAACGCATGCAGGCTCTAGCGGCACTGCGGTACGCAATTTTAACGGAAAATTTCGGACAAAATTCGAATACGTTTAAGTTCTGTATTCTGGCGTTCCGGTTTGCGATAAAAGAGAAAAAATCAAAGTTTTTGGCCCCAAAAACCATTCGTGAACGTCCTATCCCGAATCGCACAAGTGGGTCCATTTAATATGCGCAATTAATCTGGATTTTTGTAGTTGGGACATGCCACGGAGGGGACATTTTGCACAGTTTCTGGGGCTTGCCGGGCTTTATGGCCGGCTGGATGGCCGTTTTTTTTTGTGGAAAAATGTTGTCTAGGTCGGTATCCACCGAAAGCATTTTTTTTTGGTACTCATTTCCGACTCTAAAACGGTCATCGGCTCCGGACACGCATATGCCTTTTTCCGCGTTTTTGCCCATATAGAGCTTATGAACGAGAAGTCCTTATTGAAGATCAATCTAGGGCGAAGGGCTGTGGTTTTCAGGGTCGATGCTCTTGGGTAGCAAGATGTTCGAGGGGTTTTTAGTCAAGGCCTTGGGTTCTCTCAGACCAGCGGCACTGCACGTGGCTAGGTGTTTCATTTGAAGGTCGCAAGGGAGCAGCTGCAGGAGAATATCAAGGACTTTTGTTGAATTTATTTTAGTCCATGAAGGTTTGCCATTACTTTTTATTTTTCTATTTGGCTAAAAGAAGTACTTTCTCGAATTTATTTTCCTGAATTTATTTTAATTTTGCATCAAGGCTTAAATGTTTTTGCTTACTTTACTTTTATACTTACACGAAACCAAACAAAAAACAAACAAGGATTAATAAATTTTGGAAACATTGATGCCTTAAAATATTTAAATGAAAACATTCCCATCTGAAAGAATCCCTAATGTACTCTCACCGAAAAGCACTAAATCACCTTCTTCAATATACATTTTCTGACAGGGTTCCCGTTCCAACTATTAAATATTCTCTACCTTCTAGAATTCGAAAAATTCCATCCACCCACCGCGCTCGCATAGTACACTCTGGAGCGCAAAAAAAAAGAAGTAGGTATCTTTTCCATTTTATCCAGCCCGGCTTTCAAGTGTCTCACACCTAATGGCATTTCTGCGGAGAAGTGTTTAATCTGAACAAATGGAAAGCATACGAAAACAATTAGACCAATTCAGGTAACCTTCTACGCCACATCGCTTCAAGGTACAAGGCGAGAGCAGAGATCTGCTACAAACGTTGAGAGGACGATGACGACAAGACCATCTGTAGGGCATTTATCCCCTGGGACAGAAGATGAAAACTGAAGGCAACCTTTTGTAAGAAGAGTGTTTCTTCTCTCGCAAAAAGCAGATCTTATGTAGACTTGATACCGAACGTTTATGCTAATGACGCGATTGGTATCATTTAACGTGAGGACCTCTTCAGGTGTAATGGAACCCGAGGATCCTTCAAGGGACCTCAAAGTGAAAGTGGAAAATGCTTAAAATTAATTAAGTCTGAAGAAAATGGCTTGAATTGGAGAAAATTTTCGAGTGCTTTGCCGAAATTAAAATTTATCCATGGACGATGGATATGAATCTGGAGTAGGACAGCACAGCGCCAGGATGCGTCAGGGACAATGATGAAGCTGTTATTATATTCAAAAATATTTGTAAAAATTCCGTGAGTACGCAGAGAGGAAATAGTACTTGGTTGACATTAAGGGAATACGGCGGCCATTGTTCATTGTCAATTATTAATTTGCCGGTGTGTGTGTGTATATAGGAAGGATAACAAGGAATGTCCTACAGACACTGTTCTGGCCACGCACTGCCTAATTCCCTAATTCCGCATCGCAATGTTTATGAAAGCCTCCATTTCAACGTTAAGCACGGCGACGTGACAAAGCAACAGGAAACAAAAGTTTATGCTGGTGTAATCCTGAATCCTTGTGTAGACACACAGATATTTCCATTTGCTTAGCACTTAAAGCATTTGCACTGGGATGAATGTGTCCCGCAGGAACACTCCCGCGAGGATGTATTACAGTACAGAGACGCCACAGGATACGATTATTCGGCCTCGCACATTTCAGGACACCGCCGCCATCCTTGCTGTTCCACTTCCACTCCTCTGCACCACTCCTACCCCCCCCCCCCTCCCTTCCACAGCCGTCGTCACATGCAGACTTTTATGCAGGTCCCTCTTTTGGGGATTTAACGCAAACCTCATTTCACCATGTTTCGTTTCGTTGTGTTATGTTGCGCTATGTTGTGTGTTGTGTTTTGCCAGAGCCACCACACCAGGATGCGGAATTTATGACGGTTTTAAAAAATGAAACCGTAATCATAAACTTGACAGAGCATAGCAGCGAATGGCCCCAGCTTCCATTGTAAGAATTGCACGAGTTTTATCACAACAGCTTCAAATGAGTGGGTAATGACTTGTATTCCTGGGCTCTCCTGCTAAGGACACTTGACTTACTTAGTAGTTATGAAAGTTTAAGTGGGGGTTTTATGCTTTATGGATTAGATAAAAACAGATTTGAAAAGTTTTGTTAACACAAGATTTTCTAAAAACTTTCCACTGTTTTCCGCAATTTTCCTGGTTAAACAATGATTTCTTACATTTCATTTGTTACAGTTGTAAGGAGAGAAGTTTTGTTATCGCAGCGCCCAAAACAGGAAAAATATTCAAATTTTTTCCAGGAAATTGAAACAGTGTTTGAGGGGGCTTTGTGCCCTTTTATCTCTACTAGGAATTTGTTTTTAAATCCGTGTAATCAGGTACAGGACTACTGTTTCGCCATTTCATAAACAAAATTAACTTACCGAAGGCAGCAGTAAAATCAAAATATTTTGAAACTTGATTTGTTTTCAGCCTTAATTGGAAAAAGATTGAAGAATCCTTCCCAGTGATGGACCCAGTTTAAACTTGTCTATACTCAACATTATTTTTCGTACTAAAATTATTTGAAGAAAGTCTATCCTGGGTTTTTCCATACGGTACAAGCATTTTTCCCATACGGTACAAGCATGGTTCCAAGACAGGGGTATTGTAAAGTTTGAGTACCCTACCTACACCCTTTCAACCAGAAAACAAGTAATTCTTTATTCTGTCTGATAACCAAGCGCAATCCGAACGCTTGGATTGGTGAACAGTAGTAAAGCAATTAGGGTTCTAAGGCAATACTGTTATCGGTTGTGGTCTCCGGTGCGGATGCAGCCTCAGGTGTGAGAAAGCGCTGGCTGTATGAAATTAGTTGAACTTTGCTGTAGTGGATTTGTGTCTTGGGTGAGATCTTGTGGAGAATTTGTAATTGATTGTCGCTGGTTTGGGTGTGCGCCTTGAGTTAGCTTTCACACCGCTGAGGAACTTATGATCCGGGTTCCAATATTGGGTCTATGGCAGAGGCGCCACTAAAAATTGAAGTAAGCTTTGTAGGAGTTGGATCTTTGTGACAGTTCCTAGAACTAACCAAAGTCCTGAAGGAGCTGGTATCTGGTAGCTTATCTATTCTCACGAAGGCTTCAATCTCGCTGTCGTCGTCAATACAAACTTTACACGGGAAAAATTTGGAGATCTGCTAAGGGAGCAAAATTGGATCTTTAAGAAATTGTGCGGGAAAAAGGACAATGGTCTTGGTGACTATAAATAGTGTGGAAGAGGAAAATAACCCAGCATTTAGAAGCGATCGAAGTTAGCCCTAAGGCGAAGAAGATGGGAGACCCTGCAGCAGCCTGTTCAGCTTAGCCGTCCCTGGAAACCGGATATCAGCAGCCCGCAAAGGGATTGGTGCAGAGGAGGTCCCGGTAATGTGGCTTGATACGTCCAACAAAGTACGGTTAGATTAGTGAATTATATAAGTGCTACGAAGAAATGTTTCAGCGATATGGTGGCAGAAGGATCCACATCCTTAATCACAGCGTGGAAAAGTCAAGAAAACTCGTTATTGGAAGTCCAGTGCAAGAGAGACGATCGCCCGAGAAGGACTACCGTATCCCCACTGCGTGGCTCTTGAAATTGGTGTGACTATTGCTGGTTGCAGGTGGAGGGTCGTTCTGTACAGTCGGGGACCGGAGTAGACGTATGCAAGTCGGGCCGTTGGCTTCCGGCAATTACCTCAGTTCTAACCGCTGGTAATATGATTTGCTACACAACCCTCTAGAGTTAGAAGTAAGTCCGTGTTTGTAAACTAGTTCCTAGGCTAAATTTGATGTTGTTCTTTGGTGTTGAATAAAAATTGAATTTTTAACCATTGCGTTTCTCTGGGATAAAAGTTTTTGATATGTTGGATATCGTTGACCTTGGTACGTTTACCGGATCGTCTCCGTGGAACTTGTCCAGTCCGAGGCTCTGCCGTAGGTTCCATAGCAAAATGTTAATTCCAGGAAGAATTGCTAGATCTTCGCTTCAAGAAGGGAAGAATATAGCGTCTACCGTCGTTAGTTGGTTATGCAGGGGCACGTAGAGGTGACGGTTCGATTTTGCCCCCCAAAATGCAAATTCATCGAGAGATTTACATGCTTCAACATGAGGGCATCGGCAAGGTTTGTAGGCTGAAGCGAGCATTGTGAGAATTGAACCAGTCTAGCCTATATGGAATGATAATCTCCTACTGTATTGGTGTAGAAAATGAAATTCTTCGAGATCAGCCATCAGCCATCGACTACACGCATTCTCAGCAGAACACAATTATCCTGGAAGTTTGGATCGATAACAATGATCTTTGCGAACAATGCAACGATGCGCACAAAACTTAAGAACGATATGTGCTATAGTTTCAAAATGAAGGACTTAGGTGAAGCCAGGTCATTGAATGGATTAAGTATCACACAATCACAGTAATGGCTCCATTTTTATCGATCAACGACATTACATTTCATCGTTTGCAGAACAGCAAACCGTCTGGAACCAAAAACTGTCGGATGAAGTGTGCCCGAAAACAAAGTATGAACGACAGCCAGTGGGAAGTATGCCATATCAAGAGGCATTGGCTGCATCATGCTCGTTGCACAAATTAGTAGACCAAATATATGCTGTTTATGGTCGCTATAATACGAATTGTGGGTCTGCACATTGAAAAAGGGTAATTCGTTGTTTAAAGGTGACGATTGATTAGAAGCTGACATTTCGTCCAGATGAAGATGGAGACATGATTAGCGATTATGACACAAATTGGTCTGGCGATAAGGAGGACGCATCGTATCGTAGCCCTCACGTCTTTAGCCGACCATTGCATTGTCATCGACAGTAGCCGAATTCATGTCAAGGGTAGCTGCCATACAGGAGGCACTTTCGTTAACACGGTTCGAATGTGAATTGTTTCTCAAAGCACAAAAAGAGATAGTTTTGAAGAACTTGCCGTTTGAGCAGATTTTGTTATGTGGCAGTGCTAAGCTCAGGAGTCACTCTTTGTTCTACTAGTCCGTTATTTCGTTTGTTCTATTGATCCAGTCGAGTCATTCTATTGATAAACGAATCTTGTTGAGTGCAACAGATATGTAATCCAGCATCGTGCTATCTGGTTTCGCTAAGCCCTATGATCTTGATTTTATATCGATTCATCTCGTTGAGGACTTCGTCCAGCCGTCCATCAGAAAGCGGTGTTCTCAGATTCCATGATTCGGTTCGTATCCCGGTTTGAAAAGCAAAGATCGTCGACTTGTTATCTATCCGGTTCTGAAGCATTGTTTGTGGATTCGCGGGCTGCTAACTATCAACCTAACCGACTTTAAACTATGTTTTGTTGCGCAGAGAACTCGCCACGATAAGTCCGATTAACTCCTTCTGAAGGAGTACCTCCAGGGTGCACCGACTTGCTAAAGACACAAACAGATTGGCGCGGCGGAGATGGCACCTCATCTGGGTGTTAAACTTTCAATGAAAGCTTTAATAGATTTTTCTTCTAGTAAATTTTTTACATAACAGCTGTATACCACTAATATGCTTCTACCAAATTTTCAAGGATTCGGCTCATAAGGCAGCTAGTGTATGAATTGTACACAGACATAAATCCCGGGGCACCTAACAACAATATTAACATTATAAACTGCTGTGAGCACATCGAAGTGACCGATGATGATGTTCAAATTCCGCGTGGTATTTCGAAACAGTCTTACCAGTGTATAGATTTTTTTTCTCGCAAACTTGCTGAAAACACTATCTTTAAAAATATCAAATTTCCCAGCGATAAAATATGTATTGTCATAAAATTTAATATTCCTCTGAGATATATTTTCTCAAATGGCAAAATTGTATTATTATTAATAGTCAAATAGTATCAGTCCTTTTATGACAAAAGGCTCCTCAAGCGCCAGTGCTGAACAAGGCCGAACCTTCTTTAGTATTCTGACAATTATAGTAAAGTATCCTTTTTCCTAAATAACAAAAATGTAAATTACTCCCTATCAAGTTCCCGAAAAAAGGATATCCTTTCTTCTTTTATACATAAAAATGGCACAAAATGTGTCTTTCTAGAAACATTTCTTAAGCCACGTTGACGTATGGTTATGGGATCGGCAACTTAGATATGCAGTCCGAAGCCATTTCTTATGTTAAGTAGTTTTTAAACTCAAAAAAAAAACGTTGCTTTCACATATTTCAGGTAGATAAGAGTTTTCACAATACTTCCAGGATATCATAATTTTAGCACATCAAAGAAAGGATTTCCAAGAAGAAAAAATCTAAAACTACCAAAGCCATGAGAGTGTGGGTCCAGGAAACAAAAACTGCCAAGTCATCTGTAGTAAACTTTAAAAAATCAGATAGACCAGAAAATTTGTCACATTTAAAGATCCTTAAACTATGTATAAACGATGGGTTTACCCTCGTACTTAAAGTTTACTGACAACAACTTTCGTAGTAATTGGAGATGAATAATTCATGGCTTGATACACTTTGGGGCTGGGGAAGGAGAGACTTCTGACTTAAAGCATTCCAGTTTGTTGTTAGCCAAAGATCTTTGGGTAAATTTGTGCAGATGAAGTGTCTCCTGAATTTTACATCGATTTTGGTTGATTGTGTAAATCTTTCATTTCGCATTTGATTACCTATAATCAGAGATGTACGGTGAGTGGCTCTCTAGATGGTTCATTGGGTTTATTGAACTTTGACCTTTGCAAGTTGAAGTGAATCAATTTTGAGTGTTTAAGGTGAGATTAAACTTTTAGTTTTGTTCAAAAACAAATTATTAAAAAATATTTGTGCCTTGTGAGTATATCAAACTATGAAATTCCTGGAAATCTACCTTCAGGAAAATCAAATCATGTCAAATAAATTGACAAGTAAATTCCTTAATGCATCTGCTGACAGCAGAAACTTCTGGTCCTTGGTAAGTTCTATCAGAAAGAATTTTACTACGCCCACAACCCGTCCTTTTACCTGCAAAGAGTACGTAACTAGGCCCATTTCCTAGCATCTGTGCTCGCTTCGAGTTTTTCTCTGCTCGACATTGCTATACCAACCCCTAATCCCAAGTGTTCCACACAACAATGGGAAATGGTGTTCTTCAGTACTCGCTAGATGTATGGGTACCTCAAAGAGCTCGATACCAACAAATCAACTGGATCTGACCCTACAGTGTTAAAGAACTGCTCCTTATCTTTAGCTAAGCCAATGCACAAACTCTTTCCCATATCATACTTCTCCGGAGTTTATCCAAACTATTGAGAAATCCCACTTGTTTAGCCCATACCAAAAATGTGACTCCAGCCATCCAATAATCTCTTTAACAACCCGCCAACATTCGGACGGTCTCGAATCTACTCCGAACACAATCTCTGCCGGTGTCCTCAGGGGTCAATTTTATAACCCATACTTTTCTAATCTTTTTCTTTCTATCCAGCCATCTTCACAGCTTCGCTAATGACAGCATTTGGGTTACTACACCTACCATAATACAAGCGCTTTTCTCAGACCGTGTCGCGATAATCGCGGACTTAAGGTTCAACGAGCCAGTAAACTTACTCTCGATTGCAGCCGTAAAAGTCGAGTCGAATGCATCTGTAAAATAATAGCGAAATCGTAAGACGTCCCAATGCTTTGAATTTTATAAGAGGTGCAAATTCGGCCTTTGTTCGAATAAAACTCCCCCCTTGGGGTGGGTCTTCGAAAACCATCTCGGCGTGTTTACATAAAGTGTAGAGAGGGGCCTTAAACTCGACTGTCGATTTTATCAGTATTTATTTCAGTCTGTATTTCCAAACACCTGCCACAGCCATCTTCTTCGATATCCTCATGGCTCCTCATAAGGCCAAACCTATTCTATCCCGCTTATATAGGTGACGACTAGACATTGCACCATGACGCGATCAAAGGTTGTACAAACTACGACTCCTTAGCTTAGATCTGCCACTTTTCCTCTTTTCTCATCTCAATCAATTGCCTTTATAAGACTTACTCTCATTCAAGAGGCGTGAGTCTACAGAGATAAATGCTGTAAAC